>JAMRXY010000278.1:600000-1183185 GCA_024447195.1 Panagrolaimus sp. LJ2414
AATTTGAAAGCAGTTTTAAATCAAAGCTGCTACTTCCCAATTCTCAACAGGTTAAAGAGTACAGTAGTTTAGATCCAAAAATTAAATTGTGCATAAATGCATTTTCAGGCTTTTAAAAGTAAAAAAAATGTACTCTTTAACTTGCTGATCAATAATTTGAAAGCAGTTTGTATTTAAATTTGCTATCTCACAATTCTCAACAGGTTAAAGAGTACAGTAGTTTAGATCCAAAAATTAAATTGTGCATAAATGCATTTTCAGGCTTTTAAAAGTAAAAAAAATGTTCTCTTTAACTTGCTGATAAATAATTTGAAAGCAGTTTTAATTCAAATTTGCTATCTCCCAATTCTCAACAGGTTAAAGAGTACAGTAGTTTAGATCCAAAAATTAAATTGTGCATAAATGCATTTTCAGGCTTTTAAAAGTAAAAAAAATGTACTCTTTAACTTGCTGATCAATAATTTGAAAGCAGTTTTAATTAAAATTTGCTATCTCCCAATTCTCAACAGGTTAAAGAGTACAGTAGTTTAGATCCAAAAATTAAATTGTGCATAAATGCATTTTCAGGCTTTTAAAAGTAAAAAAAATGTACTCTTTAACTTGCTGATCAATAATTTGAAAGCAGTTTTAATTAAAATTTGCTATCTCCCAATTCTCAACAGGTTAAAGAGTACAGTAGTTTAGATCCAAAAATTAAATTGTGCATAAATGCATTTTCAGGCTTTTAAAAGTAAAAAAAATGTTCTCTTTAACTTGCTGATCAATAATTTGAAAGCAGTTTTTATTCAAATTTGCTACTTCCCAATTCACAACAGGTTAAAGAGTACAGTAGTTTAGATCCAAAAATTAAATTGTGCATAAATGCATTTTCAGGCTTTTAAAAGTAAAATAAATGTACTCTTTAACTTGCTGAACAAGAATTTGAAAGCAGTTTTAATTAAAATTTGCTATCTCCCAATTCTCAACAGGTTAAAGAGTACAGTAGTTTAGATCCAAAAATTAAATTGTGCATAAATGCATTTTCAGGCTTTTAAAAGTAAAAAAAATGTACTCTTTAACTTGCTGATCAATAATTTGAAAGCAGTTTTTATTCAAATTTGCTACTTCCCAATTCACAACAGGTTAAAGAGTACAGTAGTTTAGATCCAAAAATTAAATTGTGCATAAATGCATTTTCAGGCTTTTAAAAGTAAAATAAATGTACTCTTTAACTTGCTGATCAATAATTTGAAAGCAGTTTTAATTAAAATTTGCTATCTCCCAATTCTCAACAGGTTAAAGAGTACAGTAGTTTAGATCCAAAAATTAAATTCTGCATAAATGCATTTTCAGGTTTTTAAAAGTAAAAAAAATGTACTCTTTAACTTGCTGATCAATAATTTGAAAGCAGTTTTAATTCAAATTTGCTATCTCCCAATTCTCAACAGGTTAAAGAGTACAGTAGTTTAGATCCAAAAATTAAATTCTGCATAAATGCATTTTCAGGTTTTTAAAAGTAAAAAAAATGTACTCTTTAACTTGCTGATCAATAATTTGAAAGCAGTTTTAATTAAAATTTGCTATCTCCCAATTCTCAACAGGTTAAAGAGTACAGTAGTTTAGATCCAAAAATTAAATTCTGCATAAATGCATTTTCAGGTTTTTAAAAGTAAAAAAAATGTACTCTTTAACTTGCTGATCAATAATTTGAAAGCAGTTTTAATTAAAATTTGCTATCTCCCAATTCTCAACAGGTTAAAGAGTACAGTAGTTTAGATCCAAAAATTAAATTCTGCAAAAATTTATTTACAGGTTTTTAAAAGTAAAAAAAATGTACTCTTTAACTTGCTGATCAATAATTTGAAAGCAGTTTTAATTAAAATTTGCTATCTCCCAATTCTCAACAGGTTAAAGAGTACAGTAGTTTAGATCCAAAAATTAAATTCTGCATAAATGCATTTTCAGGTTTTTAAAAGTAAAAAAAATGTACTCTTTAACTTGCTGATCAATAATTTGAAAGCAGTTTTAATTAAAATTTGCTATCTCCCAATTCTCAACAGGTTAAAGAGTACAGTAGTTTAGATCCAAAAATTAAATTCTGCATAAATGCATTTTCAGGTTTTTAAAAGTAAAAAAAATGTACTCTTTAACTTGCTGATCAATAATTTGAAAGCAGTTTTAATTAAAATTTGCTATCTCCCAATTCTCAACAGGTTAAAGAGTACAGTAGTTTAGATCCAAAAATTAAATTCTGCATAAATGCATTTTCAGGTTTTTAAAAGTAAAAAAAATGTACTCTTTAACTTGCTGATCAATAATTTGAAAGCAGTTTTAATTAAAATTTGCTATCTCCCAATTCTCAACAGGTTAAAGAGTACAGTAGTTTAGATCCAAAAATTAAATTGTGCATAAATGCATTTTCAGGCTTTTAAAAGTAAAAAAAATGTTCTCTTTAACTTGCTGATCAATAATTTGAAAGCAGTTTTAATTAAAATTTGCTATCTCCCAATTCTCAACAGGTTAAAGAGTACAGTAGTTTAGATCCAAAAATTAAATTCTGCAAAAATTTATTTACAGGTTTTTAAAAGTAAAAAAAATGTACTCTTTAACTTGCTGATCAATAATTTGAAAGCAGTTTTAATTCAAATTTGCTATCTCCCAATTCTCAACAGGTTAAAGAGTACAGTAGTTTAGATCCAAAAATTAAATTCTGCAAAAATTTATTTACAGGTTTTTAAAAGTAAAAAAAATGTACTCTTTAACTTGCTGATCAATAATTTGAAAGCATGTGTTTTTTGAAAAATCAAATGAATTTTCTTATTCATTGCTAACTGATGGAACTGTAAAGCAAGGTTTTATTCTTTTTGAAGATAAAAATAGCGGATGCCCACTGGAATCAATAAGTCGAAATCAACCTTTTGAATTTACCGATGAAACTCAAATTCTTCATATCCGTTCAGAGTACGACAAAAATATTGCATCAACGTGTAATTGGCAATTTAAAGCTCCTAAAAATTATGGGTTTAAAGTTGTAATTTTGAGATGGGATTGGTCATTTAGTTATAATGAATTTGAAATTAGAAATAAGACGGATTTAATAGCAAAGTAAGTAATTTTTGGTCGCAATTTTATTTTGCTGTTTACCATAATCACAAAACCGAGTTTAGGGAGGGGAGGCATTCGTGCCCCCCCCCAAAAAAAATCTATAAAATCCTTTGATCTTTTGCCGCTATCGTGTTAAGGCCAGTGTATTTGTTGTTTGTAAAACACCGCCGTCAGGGAAAATTGAAAGTACTGCCGTTGGCGGCATCTTTTGATGTGAGGCAAAGTCTTGCGAAGTTTTCCAAAATATCGCCGTCGCCGCCTGCGGCGACTGCGCGAATACACTGGTTAAGGCGGCAAAAGATCAAAGGCCCTCCAAAATGAAGATGTCCACCCCCAAATTATTTTTCTGCCTACGGCCTTGCATAACCATGTTATTCTAGCGAAAGAGGAACCTTTTGGCGTCTTCCGTATTATATCGTTGGTGATTGGATAAATATAACTTTAATAAAAATTCAATCAAATTATACAAATCCCTTTCAAATGTATGTCAGTGTTGTCAAACAAAAGTTTAATGAAACTGATGGTAATTGTAAACGAAATGAAAGTAGCACTCCTAAAATTTGGACTAATTTCGAAAATAATTTAAAAACTTATGGAAATAATGTTCGATGTAATTTTTCACTTCCACTAAGACCAAACACCGAACTTCAATTTTACCAAAAATTTTTTTACTGGGAAGAAGGCGCTGATGATATTTTTTTTCGTATTGACGAAAATGAAGAGAAAGAAAAATTTAACAATTATGGTGTATTTTCTGTGGATGAGAAAGAAATGAAGGTTATTTATTCTTTTGTAGCAGAGGGATCATATACATCAAAAGACTACAAAATTACTGAACCAAATACGACCGT
Organism: Panagrolaimus sp. LJ2414; assembly: GCA_024447195.1. Lineage (NCBI taxonomy): Eukaryota > Metazoa > Nematoda > Chromadorea > Rhabditida > Panagrolaimidae > Panagrolaimus > Panagrolaimus sp. LJ2414. The sequence goes on from JAMRXY010000278.1 coordinate 603,936, forward strand.
TTATTTTGAATTTGTTAGTGATGGAAGTTATCAATTCAGTGGTTTTCATATTGAATTTGTTGAAAATGGTATATTTTATTATTAGCGTGCCAAATATTGGGAACCACCGATTAAGATCTTTTTAAAATTTATCGTTTTCAGATTGCACTTGCGCTAACCAAGAAATAGAATGCAGTGAATCGAACATTTATGGAATTACCAAAGATCATAACGGATACTATTGTAACAACATGAATTGCAATTTTACGGTACTATATATGCAAATTTTTGTTTAATATTTATGCATTGATTTATTTAGATATTACCATGTAAAACTGAATATACGCTTCTGAATATTGAAAAGAGTTATCCCGAGTTAAATGGTACCTTTACAGTTTTCTCAAATGGGGCAGTGGTTTATGAAATGCAGAACTTTCGTGGACAACAGACCAATGCAGAAATTTATTTAAAGTCTTCAAATAAAAATAAAATCGAAGTAATTACATATAAAAATTCATACTTTAAACGCTTAACATTCAGTGTTAAACCAGTAAATAAATGTGAGTTTGTTTTAATTTCATATGAAAAGTGGCACAAATATGTCACTATTTGCTATGCTTTATATTGATTTATTTCAGTGCCAAAACCTGATTTAAACATCATACTTACTCCTGAAAATCCATCATATGTAATTGAAGATGGAAAATACAGATTGGTAATTGTTGAAATGTCGGAAGCCATAGTACGTTGTAAAACTTGAAAAATTTATGGATTTTTCATGAGTTTTGAAATTTTAGCGGTCACAAAACTTTTCATTCAGAGTATTTCAATACAATCGAGGACGATCTCTTCCAATATTTAGCGATGAAAGTTTGACGGAAAATGTTAGGGAAAAATACTGGTAAATTTTATTATTTAGAGATCAAAAACTATTAGCACATTTTTAGCCAATTTAATGACATAAAAATGGGTTGCAGAATTCCAAGAAATAAATTGGTGATTTTTGCATCACATTCTTCCATTTCTACACCAACTGCAATACAACTTTCACGTAATTTTTATTATTGCTTTTATATATTTTTTTATTGAAATTTTTCAAGATAACTTTGGAAGCTGCATTTTTACAAAGAGTATTTTCAATATTGACAAATACGATAATAATTATGTTTCGGCAATCTCTGAAGAGGAACATGAATGTTCTCTTACCCTTGTTATGGGCGCATATGAATTTTATTACATCTCCGAGATTTGGACTTCAGCAAACGATAATGAAACCATCTCTGTTTTATTTGCAACAGATCAACTCTATTTTGAATTCAAGTAAATTTGCATAAAAGAGGCGCAACTTTTTTCACATTAGATTTTTTATATTTTAGTTCAAAATCTGCAGAAAACTGGAAAGATGTCGGATTTTTTTCAAAAGCGTTCACTTTAAAAATCCCAAAAAAGACTACAGTTTTTATAAAATTCACTCAATATGATCCAATATTCAATATCTATCCATCTCCTATTCAGTCAACAGTTCTTGCAACACCATATTTCGGAACTTGGAATAAACTCCCCTATAACGAAACATTTGCCGAATATGATATTGGAAATGAAACCGTTGCTTTTACGGTAGTCGAGTACAAATCATCAAAAAATTTTAAATTTTATTTTATTGTTAATGGCACAAAAATACTGTAAGTAAATTTTAATCGGTGTTCGGTTACTATATCACAATCTTCAACAGCAACACATTTATTTCTTGATTCTTTATAATTGTTTTTAGCGTAAATAAAACAACACCTTATCAGACTTTTAAAAATCAAAAAGTGGGATTACATTACATATTTTCATTATCAGATCAAAGTGACTCCGATCATGGCATATTATTTCATATCAATGTCTTGAAATAAACTTCTGTTTGGTATTATTCGTCAAAACCATATCATTGTGTTTTTATTTTAATTTTATTACTGTTTCATCAACCTTAAAATTAAACATTATTCTTTTTTTCTGTTTAAACGCGCATTTACATTGTAAATGCAGAATGCGCGAAAAAAGGAATTAAAAATGAAGAGACCAATTATCAATGATTTTTATATAACTCCAAAATAAAATTATGAAATAATTAACAACAAAAATTTACATCTAATTAATTATCACAGACAATTGAACAAGACTGAGAAAATATGTCTACAAATTTTTGAAAAGAATCCAATGTTTTTGAGCTTTTAATTTTTTGAAACGTAAATACTGTAATGCAACAAAGACAAAGTATCACGTTTTATATGATATTTTATTTTTCATGTACAAGAACATGATAAAATTATAGTAACTAATTGAATTAAAGTAAAAACTGTTAATAATCTATGTTAATCTTTATAACTTGGCTGGTAGGTCATAAATTCTTTTCTATCATATTTGCCCAATGCCAATTTTTTTCATTGATTCATTAAATGCGACAAGACAGTCAAAATATAAAAAAGTAAAGTCTTCCTTAAAGGAAAATGGCAGATCCTTTTTAAAACGAAATCCCCTAAACACTTTTTCATTGATTTTATTTATCCCAGTTTATAATTATCTATTCCTGTTTTTGGCATATTTTAGTACTGAAAAAATGCTGTGTTTTTGTGAAAAAAGAAAATTTAAAGATTCTGTTATTAATTACAAAATTTTGTTATGTGATAATGCTTTTCTTTTTATACTTGGATTTTTTGTTCTTTATACAGTAATCATTATTTGTATGCATCTAGAGATAGTCGATAGATTAAATACTCCATGTGAAAATACTCTTTCACTTGATGATTACTCCCTTTTAACAACTGAATACGAAGATAAATATTTTGTAAGTTTTTTGTGTTGTTACAGTGTAACAGTTACACATTCATTTAACAATAATATTTGAATAAAATTCTAAAATGCAAAAATATGTTCATCTTTTTTCGGATACTTAAAAAAATGTGTTTTCAAAAACACCATGTTTACTGTTAAAATTTTTAGGAATTCCGTTTCAAAAAATACAGAGGAATAGAAGCAAATTTTTCTGAATTACAGAAGGAATTTGAAGAAATAAAATTAAAATTGGATCAACAATTTGATCAAAGAAAAGCTTGTATTATTCAAGATTTAAAAGAAGAGGCAAAACACTGGGAAGAAAAAGGAAAACAAATAATTTTCATTGCTGCTGTTTTGGTGATATTTGTAGTATGGTTGTCTAAGTCTTTAAAAAACAAAATTGATTATAACCGATTGTTAAATATGTGGATCCTCGGATTTGGACCTTGTTTTGTAGGCCTATGTTTATTAGCACGTGCTTTCTATGATCGCTCTTCAGAGAAGCTATCCACTGCTTCTAATGAAAATGGCAAACTTTCAAGGATTATGTTTGAAATGAAAATTTGATACTTTTTTACTGTTCGTTAAAATAAAAAATAAAAACGTTTGTGAACAAAAATTTTCCCATATTTTTTATATTGTCCATATTTTGCCATCAGTTTTTTATTTAATTGTGTAGACGGAATATCTTTATAAATTTACGTGCATTACATTAAACATTATGGATACTGTAGCTCATACATCTTGTAGAGCTTTTGATGTGAAATCAGACAAAAATGAAGTGCTAAACAAATTCTTCGCCATTGAAAATGTTGTTTTATGCTAAAAGTTGTGAAGTGTCAAAGATTTTCGTCGTAAACTGTTTAAAAAAAAGTCCATAAAAATAAAACGATATGCCATAAATCGATCAATTTAAATTTCTTTGTTTATAGTCGATTTTAAAAAACAATTTTCGTGTTTTTTTCAAACGGACAAAAATGATTTTATTTTTGACCGTTTAAAACTTCAAACAATTACCAAAGCTTATTTTTTACCATTGATAATATCATAAAAAATAAGCTTTTAAAATCCAAAAAAAAATCAGTGCAACAAAAAAATTTTTGTATAATTTATAAAACATAATAATAATGTTTCTTTTAAAAATTTTGTGTAGATACATTGGCGTAAATTGTAATATTTAATTGAAAATTTCTTTATAACATCTCAGAAAATAATGTTATTCTGCGAGACTAGTTGGCAGCATTTTTTGTTCCACAAAACATACTGTAAGAAAAAATGAGATTCATGTTTGCGAGACAAGCCTTTAACAATACGTTTCAAAGAAGAGAAGAGCGAGTGAATAAGATGCATCTTCTTTTTTCTTTTTTTTTTTCATTAACACTTTTTAAACCTTGAATTCGCTCTTTTCTGAAAATGGATCTCGATAAACTTTCTCGACAAGCATTGATCAAATTTAGCAAGAAATTAATGGAAGAAAATGCAAGACTTAAAGATATTTACAAAGATAATAGCCCGTATGTTTTTGGATGAATATGCAAATTACATGTATAGCATATTTTAGAGAAATACAAATTGATGACGAAGAAGTGAATGGCGATATGGATATTTTGTTTTGGATGTATATTGTAAGTTTTGTTTTGAGGTTTTCAAGTATCACGATTTTTTTCAGTTCGTTACATGCGTTCTTGTTTGGTGTTATCACACAAGTAACAATCCTGCAAAAGCACTTATTTATCAAACTGCTGCCTCTTTTGATATCATTGTCTCAACTTTAACATCTGATACTGTATCACAAAAATATAATTTAACTTTGTAAGGCATTTATTATCTTCATAAACATATGCGTTCTAACTTTGAATTTTTAGTTTCGCATTGATCTTTGTTATGGGATTCTTACATGTGCTCGTTCAATCTTATCCAAGACAGAATTCAGAACTGGTGATATTGCTGCAATAGAGGTGTAATCGTAACTGTTCTTGCAATATTATCATGTAATTTTTTGTGTTGTTGCATTATTTTTAGTCGTATTAATAATTGTCACTCTTTTTTTAAAATAATAATAATTTTGTTATTGTATTCTTTGATGTTTATTGTGCCTTCGAGTTACGCTCTTTTCTCCAAAGATTTGTTAGCTTACACAACATTTGTTAACGAATTTACGAAAATGTTCAATGTAAAATTTTTACAATTAAAAAGCATATATAAAATTCAAAAACAATGAGTTAGCAGTTTTACAGGATGTTACAATCGGGAAGATTCCTTTGTTTAAGTTACATAAAGTCAGACATTATTCCAAGCGCGTAGGATATTACAGGAAAAAAGGACACAAAAACGTTTAGAGTGAATTTTTCTCGAAAATCTTCAAGGCAACACCGAAGCACTTGTCAAATCTGGAGCATTTCTTGATTTATATGGAAATTTTTCTTTTGATGATATGCTTAATTTTCGACGAACCTAAAATTATTTTAATTTTAGAACTCCATTTAATAAATAAATAAATTTTGTAATGAAGATACATTCTAAAAAGATATTTTTGTTGTAATTTTTAATAAATTTACATAAAACAAAAATGTTTGTCATTGTTATTTTAGACATCGAAAAAACTCACGAACAACATGGCATAATATAATCCATTAAAATGCCAAGGCAAATTCCAATCAGATATGCGGCAAGAACAATGTAAATTGTTGTTGATCGAGTAAAATATGCTCCTGCTTTTGGATGAACAATTACAAGCCATCTGAAACAAAAGTTACTTAATTAGAAGATTCTCTAAAGTATTTTTTACCGATTTACAGCAGTTACAACCTGCAAAAATAAATCTTGAAGCCATTGGGCATGAAAAATGAATCCGATAATTTTCGGAACTGTTCGGGTTTCGAAAAGTGTATTCTGAAAAAAATTTACATAAAAACCTTTGTTTTATTTCTGCTTACCTGTGCAACAATAGAGGGCCCCAAATATACGGCTGCCAAAAATGGAGTAATCATCCAACCAGCAATTTGAGCAAATGCCAAAATATAAATTCCTCCATACTTTCTAGATGTCAAAAATGATCCCCGCCAAAGAATGAGAAGCATTAAAAGATTGAAAAATACACAAAATGTTGAAAAAAATGATAAAAATATTCCTAAAACAACCGAAAAACTTGCCATACTTTTTTTAAAAAGTACATTCTAAAATAAAAAATGTTTTCTTTTTTTCAAAACAGTACGTTTTTCATCGTGAGAAAATTTAAATTTTCAAAAACAGAATTTTGCTTACAAGAAACTCAAAATTCCCAAAAAACTCGGTAAAACAGTTCAGTGAAAGACCGCTTCAAATAATTTTCGTTTTTTAATAAATTTAAAAATAACAATCCGGATTATCAATTTTTTATCTCGAAAACTTTTTTCTAGAAGATTTTGATGTTTATCTTTTTTCACACATTCTGCTATAAAGTGTTCAAAATTACTGAAACCAGTTAATCCAAAAATTTTAACAATGCCTTTTTTATATTTTGTAAATCATTAAAAACTGCTGAAAACATTGTTTTTCATTAAATAATTTTTAATTTAAATTCAATAGTTTATTACATGAATCATCACGACGTGAATGACCTTCAATTTTGCTGATGTAAACAATAAAAAAAACTAGTTCTCGATTTCCGGTGTAAACTCTTCAAAATTTTGTTTATTATGTTTAACAAAAAACAATTTATGATTAAAAATATGTATCAATTTAATTGAGTAAACTATAAACACTTTGTTTGATAAACAATTTTGGGCAAAAAGTCGGTGTTTTGTTTAGTTTATGAAAGACAGTGAAAACATATAAATACTAAAAATGTGAGAATGAAAAATATCAACACAATTTTTAATTTTTTGCAGTTTCGTTTTTGTCGTTTGTTTTAAAGATGTCAAAAATTTTTAATGTTTTTTGCCTTTTAGTTTTGGTTGTTGTTATTGCAAGTAAGTTTTTAAGTACCACTTTTACAAACAGTGAATGCCTATAATTTTAGCTTTATTCCAAAGCGGTGCCGCTGTTAACAATGGCATTGATGTTCATGCATGCAATGAAGTTTGTAATCGAATTCCACGTGAACAAGATGCCTGCTGCAAAGCCCATGGCCGGGTTGGTCGGATCGCGTGCTTCAATGGAGTAATGCGATGCTTTTAATTTAAATATTTTGTACCTAAAATCAAAGAAATAAAGTATCATTATTCTACGAAATAAATAACACATTTTTTACTTCGATATTTTAAGAATAAAATATTCTGATTTTGAAAATGGAAATAAAATTACGACAATTCTTGGAACCTGTGGTTTAGCATTTATATAATATACTGATTTGGTAAAACTAAAATAGAAAAATTTGTAAATTAAAAGCAAAATTTGAATAACCAAAATTCTTTTTTTGCACGGAAGTAGACCATTTTTAAAACTTTGAACGCGTCATTGCAGGTGAAAAAAAGAATTAAAATTTAAAAAGTAGAACACAAAATTAAACAACCCCCATTTCAAAATGACCAAAACCCAGCAGATGTTTCTTTTTTTTCTAAAAAGTTTCAAAAATAAATCTCTAATTTAAATAAAATTTATTAAAAGTTTCTTTCAACTTCCTTTTTTTCGGTGATGAATTGTACCAAATTTATTCCACCATTACAAATATTTGTAGATTTTTATTATTATTACTCATTTTTCACTCTATTTTTATCAATGCTAATTACACCACCACAACTTTGCATAATTTTAACAAAATCAAAAAGTCTTAAAAATTTTAAATGGTTAATTTTGAATAATGCTTTTTGGAATTTGACATCCGAAGTGTTCTTCGCTATTGCAAAACCATTCTATCTCGCTCCAGCAATTGGAGGATTCCCTCTGGGGTTATTAAAAAATGGAAATAGAATTACAACAATTCTTGGAATGTGTGCCATGTCATTTATTTTTTTGATGCAAGTTTCTGCCCTTGCTGTAACTCTTGTAAATCGATATTTATTTGTATTTCCTTCCAAACTCATCGAATATGTTAATAAAAAACTGATTTTTGGTCTTTTTGTTTTGTTTTCAGGTATCAGTAGTACTGGTTTTTTCTACACTTTATATCCATATCTTTTTGTTACAACTTTTGAAGCTCATCAAGCCGCTCTTGAATATGATCCATGTTTGAGCATGTATTTTGGCGAGCCAGCTTTTGTCTTTTTTGCACTTTCAAAAACCACTTTGTTCCTTATTTTTCTAGTTTTTTTATTCGGTTGCTTTGTTTTAATTGTTGGCTCATTTCTTCTCAGTTTTTTTATTTATCGAGTTTATTTTCATGAAGCTGCTTCAATTATTAAATTACAAAAATCTTTAATTACCAGTATAATTATTCAAGTTTTTATTTCTCTCATTTTTTTATGTCTTCCAATCTTTGGTTTTGTTTTAATTATTTCATTTCAAATTTCAAATATTTTTGTCTCAAATTTATGTCAAATTGGTTGTTGTGCAATTTCGACTCATTCAACTTTGGAATCTCTTGCAACCCTGTATTTTGTTGCCCCATATCGAAAAGCTATCAAAGGATATTTGGCACAATATGTCCCATATTTTAGAAAAATCATACCAGCACCAATTGTATTTCAAATATCGGCGACTAGTAATGGCAAATGTGAATCAATACCAACTGAAAATTAGCATAAAAATACCGTATCTTATGTTATTCATTTTTTAACTGAAGCATTATGTTTGAAAACAACACTACGTTTGTACAAATTTTGTAATTTTCCCACACCTTTTGAGTCCTTTTAAAGTGACAAATAAATAACTTTCATAGAAATTTAAAGAGAAAATATTAAACATGTAATTCTAAATTCTAAAATGAGCGATAATTTTCATGCATGTTCGAAGCACTTTCTCGATTGATCCATTTCTATCTGTTTAAAGGCAGTGTCGCAGTCAGTGTAGAAAAATGTTGCCTGATATAGCCAAAAGTGGTTTTAACACGAAAAAGCAATGATAAAGAATGCATCGTTTGTCGTCGTCGTCCGTCAAAAAAAATAAAAAAAACTGACTGCGACACTCCCTTTAATGATGAGTAACATTGTTTTTTATTGATATAATACTTGTAGGTTGAAAAGAAATTTGATTTGATGCTTTTGTTTTACAAAAGTAAAAATTTGCATATTCTTTTCGAGTCATTCCGCTATAAAAAATAAATTATAATAAGCATATTAAAGCACATTAAGGACACATTAAGGATGAACGGAAGCGGGCCCCCAAGGATCACAGCATACTCCAGGTTTTGCATTCTTTTTTCCTTTGAGCGGGGGTTTAGGAAATCTCAACTTCCGTTCATCCTTTTAAGGACAAATTCAAATTAAGCTAACCTTAAAAATACAATTGAAACACTTCCTGTCCATGCAAAAATATCATTTGCAACAGGTAATAATGTCTTCAACACATCAGCAACAGCTTGATTTGTAGCAAAAAAAGAATTCCCGACACCGTAAACAACTCGAAAAGCTTGTGCACAAAAAATTAAACAAGTTACACCTAAAACCAAACAAAAACATTTTTTATTTTATTTTTAATTTTTAATTTACCAAACAAATTTTTTTCATTGCCTAATTCAATATTTGAAGCTTGTTTCAAAAAATATAATTTAATAAAAGTTAAAACATTTATGACTGCTGTAATACCTGTTGCAACCATATAGATTACGGTAGCATAGGACAAAATGACAAATCTGAGGGCCGAGTTTGTAATTACCGCGGCTGAACCTTTAAATTCTCCAGGTTCATGAAGTCGATAACAAATATGTAAAAATGGGATGAAAAACAAGGCTACAGTATACCATTGACGAGACCAAATTCGTTTATGTTGAAGGGGGAACCAAAATGCCGTGAATCGATTGAAAGCCATTAAAAAATGTCCAAGATATTGAAAAAAAGTTATATATGTTCCAAGATTAAAAATTATTGAAGCAAGAAATGGGATATTTTTTAAAAATTCATTTGAAATTATTAAAATATTAAAAAATAGAGTACTTTGTATTAAAGCCATTAAATCTGCAATAAAAACATATCGTAAAATATTAAAGAATGGACTGTTAAAACATAAATTTCTCTTACAAAAAAACAGTACTAATACAGTAGAATGAAATGTGTAAATTATTATTTCAAAGATGATTATTATGATAATTATCACTTCTGCCATTTATTATTTTCTTTTAGCTTTGGAGACTCTGTTATTCTTTATATACAAAATATTTTTGTTACTTTCTCAACATATTCATTAATGCTTGAATTAATTAATAAAAATAAATTAAGCAAAGTACATTATGATAATTTACATTTTTTAATTAAATAATTGCGAAATGAAATAATACATAGAAAAACAATAACTGTAATTTTTTGTTATTTATAAAGTAGGGGACAAAACTTTAGACGAACGTCGAATTTCGTGGTTTCGAAAGGTTCTTGTCAATTATGATAAAAGTTATTGTTATATTCGAATTCAGCAAGTAAAATAACCTAGAAAATGAAAGAATTATCAGGCTTACTCGAAAATTAACGAAAAATTTCGAAAAAATTCAATTTTTGACTGGGACAAAACTTTAGACGAATTTTATTATTTTTGTTATTTTTCATTAAAAATTTATTATAAAATACCAGAAACAACAAATTAATAATCAGTAAGTTTACCATTACGATTAATTACTTGAAAGAGACGATTTTTCATACTTGAAACAAGATTTTTAAGAACTTCAGGTTGAATACTATCCCATGCTTCTATAATAGCAGTTTCAAAAAAAAAAATTGTTATTTTTTATTTTTTTAATGTCCAAACAATTAAAATATGTTTCTAACATCAATATTTATCATATTTGAGGCATTTGAACCCATTACAATACCTAAAACATCAATCGGAATGAGCTCAAAATACTGTATTTTGGTCATTTTTGGTGTTTTTGCGGGACTTGTAAATCGGTGCACCAGCGGTGCATGGTGACACCATATACATTTTTAGATAGTCTTATATGTCATTAATAAGTATGGGAAGTTTCATACACCCATCTTCAATACCCGCTTCAGGCTGATTTTTTGAAAGTGTCTCGTTTTTGACAGTTTTTTATAGTTTTTGTCATTTTTCTACATTTTTCTGGATTTTTTGACGTTTATGGTCTATCTTTGATTTGATGACCTGAAGCGGGTATTGAAGATGGGTGTATGAAACTTCCCATACTTATTAATGACATATAAGACTATCTAAAAATGTATATGGTGTCACCATGCACCGCTGGTGCACCGATTTACAAGTCCCGCAAAAACACCAAAAATGACCAAAATACAGTATTTTGAGCTCATTCCGATTGATGTTTTAGGTATTGTAATGGGTTCAAATGCCTCAAATATGATAAATATTGATGTTAGAAACATATTTTAATTGTTTGGACATTAAAAAAATAAAAAATAACAATTTTTTTTTTTGAAACTGCTATTATAGAAGCATGGGATAGTATTCAACCTGAAGTTCTTAAAAATCTTGTTTCAAGTATGAAAAATCGTCTCTTTCAAGTAATTAATCGTAATGGTAAACTTACTGATTATTAATTTGTTGTTTCTGGTATTTTATAATAAATTTTTAATGAAAAATAACAAAAATAATAAAATTCGTCTAAAGTTTTGTCCCAGTCAAAAATTGAATTTTTTCGAAATTTTTCGTTAATTTTCGAGTAAGCCTGATAATTCTTTCATTTTCTAGCACGTCCAGTTTTTTCGGAAATCGACTGCGTTCGGCTGCGCAAGCAGTAAAAATGGGAGAGCAGTTGTGTGCGCGTTTGACTCTCACACAAAGGAGAAATCAAGCGGCGGGTTCGTTTCCACCCGGCGACAAAAATTTAAAACAAGTGTGATTTGTTTTCGTAAACATAAAAAACATTGTAAAATTAATTTTAAAAAAAAGATAATTAGGTTTTATAACATTTTTTGATACTATTTAAGTCTATTTAACAACTTTTCTTAATTATTGATCTTTTTTAAAGGGAGCTTAACAGATGGAGTTATTTTATAAATCTTTAATACTACCTTCCGGTAATTTATCATCAGCTTTAATTTCACATAAAATATCATAACTTTGTATAAGTAAAAATAAGATGGACTAACCTTTTGAAGAAATTTTAACGTCTTTTAGCTTCATGTCATCTTTGAAAATGAGAGAGAAATCATCATTGCAAGTAATATTATTTTTTTGCCGACAACATGTTATTTCATTTTTTATTCTTTGAATTAAAAATATCATCATCTTTTGATACTGTAAAACGTTTAACCAATTTTTATTGTCTCAAAATTTTATTTTGTAGTGATCTTAGAAGGGATGTATTTGCATCTTTATGAGTCCTCAGTAGAGTGACGATAATGTGGATGTCTTGGGCTGATATATCCTTAAGAATAGCCCAAGGATATTGCCGGAGGTGTGACCGGGGGCTTAACCCGTTTACAAAAAGGGGTTACAACTTGTTGAGACATCAGGTTAAAGTTTGCAAAACGTTTATGTAAAACAAAATCCTTTGAATGTAAAAAAATTAAAACTAAAACACTCGAACATCGATTTTTTTACATTTCCTTTTTTTAAACTTTTTTATGGAGAGATTTTTCGGCGTTAAAAGTTTCTGATGCAGTTTTTAATAAGGAATAGGATGGTATCAACGCCAAAAAATAAGAAAAAAGATAATCGCTAATGTCAAAGGAAGAAATAAAAAAAACAAAGATGTAAAATCGATGTCATCTCTATGATTGTCGATTTGTACTTTACTTTTACTCACCAGAAAAAAAAATTAGTAAATGAGAAAAAAGACACGTAATTACGTACGTAAATAATAACGAAAAACCTAACTATCTTTTTTTTAAATTAATTTTACAATGTTTTTTATGTTTCCGAAAACAAATCACACTTGTTTTAAATTTTTGTCGCCGGGTGGAAACGAACCCGCCGCTTGATTTCTCCTTTGTGTGAGAGTCAAACGCGCACACAACTGCTCTCCCATTTTTACTGCTTGCGCAGCCGAACGCAGTCGATTTCCGAAAAAACTGGACGTGCTAGGTTATTTTACTTGCTGAATTCGAATATAACAATAACTTTTATCATAATTGACAAGAACCTTTCGAAACCACGAAATTCGACGTTCGTCTAAAGTTTTGTCCCCTACTTTATTAGACCAAGGATGACCACGGGTTCATTTTTTTAAAGCCTAGCCCTGCCAGCGAAATCAAAAGCCCAGGCTTTAGCCTGTTTTTCCTATATGTTTATAAAAAATTTTCAAATTTGGCCTGCGGCCATGCTATTATGAGACATGCATGTTCTTTGCTATAAAAATTTTAATTAATTTCAAATAATGAGTAATTCCGGCCCAGTTCATTGTCACCCTATGAACTGGACCGGAATTAACATTTTGGTACATATCTCACCCACGTATGTATGTATAATATATTATGCGTAAACACATTTTCAAAATTTTTTAATTGTAATATTTATGAAATTATGAATTTTTAGGCTAGTTTTACCAATGTAGTTTCTAGTCAATGTGCTTAAAACGTGAATGAAAAATACAATAATAATAAAAATGATAAAAACTGACGAATTATTAGCATATTGTTATTTAGTATTTGTTTAAATTAGTATAGACTTCACTATATTGACTTTGATGAATATCTAAAATAATTTATAACAAAAAAAGGATTCTTCGAATTACGTTAAACAATAAATTAATAAAGTGCACTTGACTTTGTAGTTTTGTAAAAGTAAATAAAGTGTACATTTAAAACAGAGTTTTGCTAACAAGGGCATGACTGATTGACTTTTGGGTCACACTGAAAAAAAAATCGGTGACAAAAAAACTCTCAGCGGCGACTTATCGGTTACGAATTTGTCAGTGACGGTGACGAAAATGTGACGAATTCGACACTGGTGAGAGAATTTTTATCACCGCGGTGGAAGTTATGAATACATCACCGGTTTTTTTCAGTGCATCTTGCTATTTTAGTCTCGGTATTTCTGTGTAACTCAGTCACCTATTTTAGAAAAGTTATACCGAAGCCAATTACATTTTAAATATCTGTGCCGAGTAATGGCAAACGTGAATCACCTTGAACAGAAAATTAACATCTTTTGAAAGGAGGAAATAAAAACGGATTCTTACCGAGAGCAAAAAAAATTTGTACGAAGTGGGACTTCCCCTTTAATAAATAATTTATTTTATTTTCTTGATTGTACAGTATTATTAAACAAAATTTTTTTACCTTTTTGTTTAATAAAAACACTACGTTTGTACAAACTTTGTAATATTCCCACACCTTTTGTGTCCTTTTAAAATGACGAATAAATAACTTTCATAGAAATTTAAAGGGAAAATATAAACATCAAATTGTTGGATGTGTCATAATCATAAAAATTGAAACACCACTTCTCTATCATAAATTTAAAGAGAGTGGGTTAAAAAATACGATAGATAATTTATTAACTTTTCTGTGTAATTTTATGAAACAAATTAAATTTGCATAAATTATTTTATTAATGGCTTCCAACAATTTGACTTCTCAGACAATTGAATTGCTTGAAGCATACGGTAATCGAATGTATTTTAATTTAATATTAAATTCTTTAATAAACGGATTAGCAGTATTTTTAATTATTAAATATTCAACAAAAGCAATGGGATGGTATAAATATTATATTTTAATGACAATTTTAACTGCATTTTTCATGGATTTTCATTCTTGTATTATTTATGGCTTTTCACGTCCAGTTTTTTCGGAAATCGACTGCGTTCGGCTGCGCAAGCAGTAAAAATGGGAGAGCAGTTGTGTGCGCGTTTGACTCTCACACAAAGGAGAAATCAAGCGGCGGGTTCGTTTCCACCCGGCGACAAAAATTTAAAACAAGTGTGATTTGTTTTCGGAAACATAAAAAACATTGTAAAATTAATTTAAAAAAAAGATAGTTAGGTTTTTCGTTATTATTTACGTACGTAATTACGTGTCTTTTTTCTCATTTACTAATTTTTTTTTCTGGTGAGTAAAAGTAAAGTACAAATCGACAATCATAGAGATGACATCGATTTTACATCTTTGTTTTTTTTATTTCTTCCTTTGACATTAGCGATTATCTTTTTTCTTATTTTTTGGCGTTGATACCATCCTATTCCTTATTAAAAACTGCATCAGAAACTTTTAACGCCGAAAAATCTCTCCATAAAAAAGTTTAAAAAAAGGAAATGTAAAAAAATCGATGTTCGAGTGTTTTAGTTTTAATTTTTTTACATTCAAAGGATTTTGTTTTACATAAACGTTTTGCAAACTTTAACCTGATGTCTCAACAAGTTGTAACCCCTTTTTGTAAACGGGTTAAGCCCCCGGTCACACCTCCGGCAATATCCTTGGGCTATTCTTAAGGATATATCAGCCCAAGACATCCACATTATCGTCACTCTACTGAGGACTCATAAAGATGCAAATACATCCCTTCTAAGATCACTACAAAATAAAATTTTGAGACAATAAAAATTGGTTAAACGTTTTACAGTATCAAAAGATGATGATATTTTTAATTCAAAGAATAAAAAATGAAATAACATGTTGTCGGCAAAAAAATAATATTACTTGCAATGATGATTTCTCTCTCATTTTCAAAGATGACATGAAGCTAAAAGACGTTAAAATTTCTTCAAAAGGTTAGTCCATCTTATTTTTACTTATACAAAGTTATGATATTTTATGTGAAATTAAAGCTGATGATAAATTACCGGAAGGTAGTATTAAAGATTTATAAAATAACTCCATCTGTTAAGCTCCCTTTAAAAAAGATCAATAATTAAGAAAAGTTGTTAAATAGACTTAAATAGTATCAAAAAATGTTATAAAACCTAATTATCTTTTTTTTTAAATTAATTTTACAATGTTTTTTATGTTTACGAAAACAAATCACACTTGTTTTAAATTTTTGTCGCCGGGTGGAAACGAACCCGCCGCTTGATTTCTCCTTTGTGTGAGAGTCAAACGCGCACACAACTGCTCTCCCATTTTTACTGCTTGCGCAGCCGAACGCAGTCGATTTCCGAAAAAACTGGACGTGTTTTATATATTTCTTCCAACTTCAATTAGTTGCCCCACGGGATTTGTTAAAAGACTTGGATGGTTTTGGGGAAGTCATTTTAATTATGTAAGTTTGCATACTGTAAGTATACTGTATGTATATTGTAGCAGCTTATAAAACTTAATTTCCATTTTCCAATGCTTAAAATCAAAATCAAAATTCTTGTTTATAAAATCCAAATTTCAACCAATTTTTTTAAATTATGCAAATTTTCAGATTATGATTCACTTCAATGCTGGTTTTTATGGTTTTTCGCTTTTTTACAGTTTCATCTATCAATATATAACTCTAACAAGATCCCCTGAAATTTTTAAAAAACCAAAAATAATATTTTTAATGTTTCTTTCAATGATTCTTTATCCCTTGCCATCGGCAATATTATATATGATAAATGTTGATGATGAAGCTGGAAAAGAATATGTCTCCAAAAATCTTCCCCATCTTGTTCCAATTTATTCTTCATGGTCCTGCAGTATGCTTCCGTTTAATTCATTATTATATGCATATTTATTTATAACAATTTTTCAAATTTCTTTTTGGTATATTTCAGCAGTAATTTTTACCCTAAAAATTCGATGGAAACTTGCTGAAACTCAAAATTTAATTTCTTTGCATACGGTACATGCTCGAAAGCAGTATTTATTGGCTTTGGTAATTCAAGTTGTGATTCCTGCAATTTTTATGGTTTTTCCGATTTCCCTTTTAATGATTGCCGTTGCCATTGGAATGACAAGTTTAAAGGGTAATTCGTAATATTTAAATTTATGATTTATTTAGTTATTAATTGTCTTCCAAATCGCAAATCTTATATTTTTAGATGCGCAATGGATTTTTCAATTTTGTGGTCTTCATTCTTGTGGAAATTCGATGGCAGTTATGTTTATTATAAAACCATATCGGCAGGCTTTAATTCAGCATTTTTACAAATTTAAAAGAATTTTTTTCAAGTCATCATCATCTATTAAACCCATGTCTTTTGCAGTAATAAGCACGACTGATCAGCTTTAATCAACTAGCAAATTTCATTTTATAATTGATTCCCAAATAAAGCATCATAATAAATAGTGAATTTACTGTTACAAAAATTTTTGAATTTGATACTTTTGCGAAATTATTGAACAAAACGGAACTTATAAATTTTATCACCTTGTTAAACAAAATTAGACATATTTTTGGATTACATTTAACACAGTGATTTTGACAAAAAGCAACGTGCATTATAATTTGATACCAGAAATATTGTATAACAAACAAATAGAATTAATTTGTTGATTTTTTTGGTTTTTTTGTAAAACACAATTCTGATTTGTTAACAATTTACGTTGTTTTAATTATTTTTTTTTTTTTTTTTAGAAAAATGTAGCAATGGCTTTTTATAACATTCTGTTGGTGATAGCGTTATTAATACTTTTCTGTTGCATTTCTCAAGCATCTGATGATAATAATATTGTAAGATTGCCAGGTGATTTGAAGCCAAGTTTTTATACGATTCGAATTCACCCATTTTTTGATGCTCCAGATGTTATCTTTGATCCTGGTTTGTTAATCCTTTTTTATCTTTTTTGATTAATAAAGCATTTTAAAGAAAGAAATGAAACTTTTGATGGTGAAGTTTCAATCGATTTCAAAGTTTTAAAACCCACTTCAAAAATTGTTTTAAATTCATTGAATTTAACGTTTCCAAATTGGAATGAAAATGTATTTGTTTTTTCATATGATAATGATATGAATCCTATCAAAATATCAAATTTTTTAATAACCCCCAAAAATCAAACAATTACAATTAAATTAGAGCGAGAGCTTCGGAAAAATGAAAAACTTCAAATTTATCTTAAATATATCGGAAAAATTGGATATAATGCAAACTTTGGATTTTATAAATCTGTTTCAAGAAATGAGCTGACGTATGATGTTGATCTTGTATATGCAACAAAATTTGAAACAACTGGAGCCCGACAAGTTTTTCCGTCATTTGATGAACCAAATTACAAAGCAATTTTTCAAATTCTAATTGTAAAACCAAAACAATGGGTTGCACTTTCAAATACGTTCAATGTTTTGAACGTTGAAATTGAGTAAGTTGACCCTGTAATACTGTGATTTCAAAAACAAATTTTCGTTCAAGTTTTTACATAAAAATTTACCTAAAATTTAGCAAAAATTTTACATTTTCGATTTTTTTCACTCCTATTATTAATAATACGTAGTATTACAGTAATGGCTATGAAGAAGTTTTGTTTGAAAAAACGCCCATCATGTCAACATATTTGGTTGCCTTTGGAATTGGTGATCTTGTTTCAATTGAAGGATATACTTCTGATAATATTTTGGTAATCTTATGCTTAACCATTGCTTAAAACTGACTATTTTCAACTTCGAGCAAGGCGGAAAAAAATTGTTGATTTGAAGGTAAAAAGCTGAAATTGGCAGGATAGACTGATGAACATTTTTTAAAAGTAATGCACTTTTGCACCCAGGAAACTTGCATAAATGCCTGAGGGCGTTTGAACGAAAAAGGACTTTGGACAGTTTTTGGCCAACATTTGCCTATCCTGCAAATTTCAGCTTTCTACCTGCAAAACGATTTTTATTTTTTTCTTTCTCTTTAAATTTGTTCGAAGTTGAAACAAGTGTATTAATTTTATTTTAAGACTCGAATTTGGTCATTCCGATCTGGTGAAAATCGAATGAAAGCAGCCCTCAATGTCGCCATTAAATGCACAGATGCCATGACAAAATATACAAATTTTCATTTGCCATTGAAAAAAATTGGTAATTTTTCATAAAATTTGTAGCTCAAAATTTTAAAACAATAATTTTTTTAGATCATTTGGCAGTACCTGTCGCAAGAAGTGCAATGGAGAATTTTGGATTAATTATTTATACTCACAGCTTGCTTTTACCAGAATATTTGTGGTTAAACTTTCAGTCATGGATGCCGATAGCAGGGACAGTTTGCCATGAAATATCTCATCAATGGTTTGGAAATATAATAACAAATAAATGGTGGGGTGATATATTTATTCAAGAAGGATTTGCACAGTTTTTTGAAACCAAAGCCATGGCTTTGGCATATCCGAAAGAACAGGCTTTTATGGTACGTTCGCAAAAACCGTTAGGGATTGTCCACAAGTTATGTACCGGGTTTTATGGGGGGTTAGCCAAATGTTACGCGGCTTTGTTGTTTGGTTACCTAATGGGTGGGATCCGAGATTTGGGATTTTATCATTACGTAACGTCTGGACAATCCCTTACTACAGGTTGGCATCCTAAGAGTTTTTAAGACATTCCCTTAATAATGTGAAATTTAATTCCGCCATATTTCGCCTAAAAATTTGTCCGGGATTCGTGGTGGCACTTAAAGGTTAACGAAAAAGTAGAATTTAATAGTCTCTCCGAAATGCAATCCTGGAAATTTTAGCCAAAAATTAAGGACAAATTTTTCGGCGATATATCCTGGAATCAAAAATTCAGAATTAATTTATAGAATTTCACTGTTGCAAACAAGAAAATGAGTGATTTGACAAAGAATAATGATAATTATTACCGTGATAATCATCATTATGGTCTTCATCCAATTATCACCAAAAATGGCTTTTTTGATGGTAAATGTTTGTGATAAAAAAATGTTTGTCCAAACCTAAATTTAGAGGTCACATATGACATGGGTGCAGCAGTAATTCATCAACTTGAAGCCGTAATTTCAGAAGAAGTTCTTCAAAAAGGGCTACAAACGTACTTTCAAAAGTATGCATTTCAAAATGTTGATCACCAGCAATTACTTGATGAAATCCAAAATGCTGTTGATGAGACAGATTTAAAAGATTGGTGCGGCGAAGATTTTAATGTCACAAAATTTATGAACTTATGGTTAAATCAAAAGGGACATCCACATTTGCATATTGACTATTCAAATGGCACATTTTTTATTGTTCAACATGTCCAAAATGGCACGAATGAAAAATTATGGCCTTTACCAGTTTTTGTTCAGTTTGGAAACAATCAAAAGCGAATGTTTTGGTCTGCTCGTAAGCTTTTATCTGTTAAATAATGAAATAATTAAATGGCATTTTATAGCCAATTATGTATGCAAAAACGGCAGCCATCTTCCAAAAGTCCTTAAAATCAAAAATCCTGTTGTTTTTGTGAATCGAGATGTTCTCGGTGTCACTGAAACATATTACTCAGCAAGTGCCATTCAAGCCATCGCTGATGCCTTGACTTCAATGACTTCCGATTTTCAACTTTCACCTGCATCTCTTTATGCATTCCTTCAAACTGTGTTCGACAGTACCAAAAGAAATGAAATAACCGAAGATCATCTTAAAAATATTGTTGGAAATATTTTTATGCATCAAAGAAATGTTTTTACATTTGGCATTTTTGAAGAATTCTCTAAAGTCATCAAAGACTGGCTTGCAAATGGAAGATTTGATGGCGCTTTTGAAACATAACAAAATTGTTTAAAGTAAAAGTTTACATTACAAAACAATATAGAAATGTACTTTTCTTATTTAAATAAAAATATAAATAAAAAATCACATTCGAATATTGTGATGAAGCGTTATGACATTTAAAATAACGAAAAAATTTTACTAATTGATTTTGCTACCTCAGTTTTTAATCATTGTCTTAAACACACACATAATTCTTCTGTTTCGTGGAAATATGACGCCGTAAAGATTACATTAAAGGCGCCATTTTTCTGCATTCCAATTTTATATTTGGTGAAAGAAAAATTTTTTACTCTTTAAAAGAGAAAAATTTCTAAAGAAAATGCTTTGTTTTTTTTTCTATGGAGTATTTTCACATACATAAACAAGTCTTCCAGGTGCAATCTATGAAAAAAAGAAAGCATACTCAAAAGACAAAAAATGAATGATTTGCAATTTTAGAACACATTTCAGAAAGATTTCAACATCCTAGAACATGTCTATTCATCAGTACCCTTTTCCCAACCCTAAATAAGTTTTAAACAAAGAAAAAGGCGCCACAATTTTGTTGTTGACCAGGTAGGTGAATGCGCAAAAGTATTCGTTATTGCTTTTTTTCTCTCTCTCTTTGGTTTTTATTTCATCAGTTTATGGCCAAAAAAAGAGAGGGGCAGGAGCTTATTAGCATGATGAGCATCCTCTTTTGCCATAAAAGATCAGTTAAGCGGTGCCGAGATGATGTTTGCTTCTGGTCGCGATGGACCATAAAACCCCCATTTTCAAACTACCACCAAAATTCAAATTGGTTCGCTATCGAAACCGATTGACTTTTTTTTTTATTTCGTGTTCTGTCTTTCCCTGCAACTGTTTTTTTAATTTTGTTCTGCTCGTTTCTCCTTTTTGAGGTTTGAATTTTTGATGCAACGGCTTTTTCCTTTTCGATATATTTTTTTATTTTCTAGACTTGCGATTCTCTTTCTATCATATTTTCTAAATCTTAAAGGTTGCTATCCTGATGAATTTTAAGATTCACCCAATTTTTTCTTTCTTCCAGTGTTTTTTTTCTGTTTTAATAATTTTTCTTTGATATCTCTAATTTGTGTACGCGGCAGGCTCGTATTCTAGACTATCAAAGTTCTGATTACACTTAAATGAGAAAAAATCAATAAAATTTCAGAATAAGATGTTTTCTTATTGCAACAAAAATTCTGGCATTATGTCTGGAATGCATTTTTTAATTGGCTGTAAAACTGATGACTTTGTTATTCTTGCTTCTGATAAATTAACTTATGCCGATGGGGTTGTTGTTTCTAAAGGTTTGTAATTCGTTTCTTCTTTTCCCTATTTTTATGACTTAATGGGGGTTTAGGGGCCGAAACACTAATTTTAATATTAATTAACTAAAACATTCCAAAAACCTTTCTCTTTTCTTTCTAAAAATTTGATTTTTAGAAGACAATAAAATCATTAAACTTGGTGAAAAGATGTATATGGGATGTGTTGGTAAAGCCGTTGATAAGTTTCATGAATGGACTCAAAACAATCTTCAATTGTACAAAATGAGTAAGGAAACTGAACTAAGCCCTTCGGAAACACATCATTGGCTTCGAAAGTCCATTTCTGATTGTAAAGGACCTGAAAATCAATGGGAAGTAGATGTTTTACTTGGTGGTTTTGATGATAAAGAAGGCAAAGCATGGCTCAGCTCTATTGGATATAAGCGTGGCGATCAAGAAAACAAAGGATACTATTTTCGAGGTACAAATGGCCTTCATAATTTCGATATTATGGGTTCCATGAACATTAGCTCCCTTTATCGTCCAAGTAATTTTCTTTTTATACTTTTATTTTTTAAAACATTAATTATCAATTAAGGCATGACCCGTGAACAAGCTTTAGCTGCTATAAAAGAATGTATTCGAGAATCACATGAAGATCTTCGAACAAATTTGGGAACTTTCCGTTTCGTTATTATTGATAAAAATGGCACTCATCAAGAAGACATTAGCTTTTAAAATTTTCATTTCACGGATATTTGTTTGTATTTGTCCTCATTTTTAAAGTTGTTGTAACCTAAATTTTGCATTTCTTGAATGCTGCCATAAAAATTTATGTTTGCTTAATTTGAATTTGATATATCTTTTAGCATTTAATATTTTTAACAAAATATGATTTATATTGATTATGTTGATTAAAAATAAATTTTAACAATTGAAACTTCTGTTTGTTTAAATGGTGGTATGATAATAAGCTCGTACCCTTCTGTTTTTTGGCCATAATCGGATGAAAGAAAAATCAAAGTGAGAGAAGAAAGAAGCAACAAAGAATATTTTTTAAATAAAGAATATTTTTTTTTCATCTGGTCAGCACCAAATTGTCTTTCATTTTTTAAAAAATTTTTAGGAGAAGAAGAAAAACGGTGTTGACTAATAGACGAAATAAAATAAAAGTGTTGACGAACAGACATGTTCTAGAGTGTTCAAATTTTTCTAAAATGTGTTCTAAAATTGCAAATCATTCATTTTTTGTCCAATGAATATGCTTTCTTCTTTTCATAGATTGCACCTGGAAAACTTGTTTATGTATGTGAAAATACTCCATAGAAAAAAACAAAGCATTTTCTTTAGAAATTTTTCTCTTTTAAAGCGTAAAAAATTCTTTTACCAATTATAAAATATGATTGCAGAAAAATGAGCCCTTAATCGGTGAAACAAAAATATTTTTTACTCGACAGAACAAAAAACGTGTGGGTATAGAAAAATGTTAAGACGACAAAATGATTTAAAACCGGGATGGCAAAAAATGTAGTTTTAGTAAAGTTGTTTGTATTTGGAAAAGGGATTGTCCAGACGTTAAGTAACGGGTTTTATGGGGGGATGGGGGTAAACCAAATGTTACGCGGCTTTGATGTTGTCGTCAAAAAGCTTTGATATTTTGTTACCTAATGGGGGGGGGGGGGGGTGGGTTCAAGATTTGGAATTTTACCTTTACGTAACGTCTGAACAATCCCTACAAACGTTCGACCTATTTATGGAACCAGAAATTCAAAAAAATGAAGCACACAATAAATGATGCCCTTTTTTAAAAAGTTCTTCTTAGATTTAAACAGTTAAAAATGTAGTTTTTTTGTTTACAAAGTTAAAATACTTTCTTGTGTTTTATCGCGTCTTTTTACATTAAACAAATAAACGGTTTACTTAAACGCAAATTAAGAAAATTGTTTGACGTGATTCATAACTTTAGCAACGAAGTCAACTTTTAAGCATGTTTAAGTTTGTTTAATATTTTAAACACCTCCTTTTCCTGAGTACAATGTTTTAGAAAGTATTTAAATCGAAATTTTTAAAGTAAATGTAACAGATTTCATTTTTAAAATCTAAAACATGTTGACGAAGTTTTTGTTTGGCTTACTTATATTACAATTTGGGAACGTCAATTTAGCTGCACTAGTTCAACAACGTATGCAAATTTTAAATTATATTTAAAAATTTAAATCTATAAACTTTTTAGCAGTAACTCAGCAGCCAAATCAAACAATAATAACGTATTCAATTCTTTCCGAATCAAGAAGTTTATCACCAGCTGACACAAGGTTGGCTATCTTTAATGCCTCGATCTAGTAGTATAATTTAAGTTTTTTTAAGAGCTGCCTTCGATATGCCGTAGATCAATGGTCCGCTGTAAGCTCTCTCGATTTCAAAGAAATCTCTCCAAATCCTGCACAACCTGCTGATATTCAAATTAGTTTTGTAACTGGTGATCATGGAGATGCACTTCCATTTGTAGGTGACAATGATGAAATTGTTGCTCATGCATCCACGGATGGCACATTGCATTTTAATGATCAAATAAATTTTAAAAGATATTTACCAGGTCAAAATTTTGATCTGGCACAACGAGATATTACCTATTATGCCATGCATGAAATTGGGCATATTTTGGGATTAGGTCATGATCGAGATTCTAATGCTCTAATGTCACCAATTTATCGTCCCTCAGTTGATTCAAATGGAAAATATGTTAATCCAAAGCTTACCCCCTCTGATATCACAGGTATCCAAGCAATGTACGGCGCAAGAAATTAATAATTTAATAATTTAATACTTTATATTGTTTTAAAATTTTTACTTTGTTCTTGATTCTCAAAATTTATTTCAAAGTTATAAAATTTTTTTACAAAATTAAATTTTCAAATTTGTAACACAACTTTTAAGAAAAACATTTTTTTTCTACGTTTTTTTATCTAATAATAAGAATGAATAGTTTGCACAAACACTTTCACTTCGTTCTTAAAACTGTTTTTCTCTGAAATTTTTTTCAGGAACAATGTACATATAAAAGGTTTTAAAATGTCAAACAACAAAGTAAAACACACAGCTTTATCTAAAATTTGGTTTTTTTACATTTTTGTTTTTCCATGGAAAAAACATTGGAATTCCACAAAAATTGAAAAAGATAAAGAAGACAAAAATGTATTAATTTAAACTAATAAAAAATTTGAATAAATAATAAAAAAAAGAAAAGAACGTTAAATTTGATTTATTTTTATCAGCATGTAAAAATGTAATTTCTTTATTTCAAAAAGATTCTCTAAATTCTTTCGATTTGGGTGGTCGTCGAAATTGGCGTTTACTTTGAACTACGATAATATTTTCTTTAGCCGATTCTAAAAATTTGGAACAACATAGTGTATTTAAACTTTGATAACCATAGATGATTGGAGTTGTGACACTTGAACATGAATCAGTTGGAGTGTAAAGTGTATAATCGTTTTTTAAATATATTCCATTTCGCTTTATGATTTTGATAGAAGGAATAACTTCCCTTTCATCATCTACAGTAACAAGACTCATTATCATGTTGTATAAACTATTCGTTGCAAGACCACGTTTCAACAAAATGTTACAGCTTGAAGTAGAATTGCTTACACAATCATAGTTGACGTAATTTGGATAAAGAACACTTTGGGTGAATGGTGGTTGAATTAAATTTGTTGTTAAAGTAACATTTAATCCTGATGAGGTGATGCCATAGGTAGTTTTAAGTAAGCTTACAATGTTGGAATTGGCATCGATAAACATCGTGGTTCCCATTAATTCAGTACAAGGATCTAAGAATAGGAAAGAACAAAGTTAAAGATAAAAAGTAAAAGGAAGAATCCAACTTGTATCTTCATTCGGGACATTTATATATGTGTAGTTTGTGCAACAATAACTCCATTTAATGACAAGTGGATCAGTATGACCTTCAAAATTTATTCATTTTAGGTTAAAAGAAAGTTGATAAATTGTCATTGACCGTATTTTAGGGTGAATATCTTTTTAAAGTCATAAAAAAGTTAAAAGCCCGCCCTATCCCCAAATCCCCGGTCTTGTCCACCCAACATACTTTCAGTAAATGACATGCAAGGCTTTAATATTGGATCAAAAGAGTATCCATCGTCATCAATAAGCGTCCCCTGATCAATTACAAGATATTCCAGGATTCCAAAAGTCCTGTAATCTCCATTAAACATTGTTGGAAGTTCAAAAAAAGAATATCCATCTAAGACCGTTAAATTACAACCACTACCATTTGGACAAATTAGCCAAGAATACTGTAGATCATTAAAATAAAGTGCATCACTTTGATAATATACACTGCTATCTGTTGACCATATTTTGAGATTTGTTAAATTTATGTTGGAATGAAATGGATCTGCTGATGAAACTGCCACATCACCCCAATATGCCAATAATAAATTAATTTTGCCTTCAGTTTTTAATGAGACCGTTAAATTAAAATTTATTGCTGTGCATTATGCAACTTCTGCACCGTCAATAAAATAATATGAATTTAGACAAAATAAAAATAAGATTAACAGAGACCTCATGTTTTTGAAAAAAACTATGACTAAATAAAACGTTGTATTTTATTTTTTTATATCGCCGAAAGTTTTTAGCTTGACAACATTCTCTGAATTGGAATGACCCCACCCAAGTTCAAATGATTAATAGTTGACGATATTAGTTTTCAAGCAATATAAACACAGAAGCATTTAAAGAATGCCATTATATTTTTTACTGTGAACCCTTCTATTGTTTCACCTTTGCAAAAGAGAAGGAAGTCCAAAAACTAAAAAAAGGCGTTTACAAGAAAACAAAAAAGCTTGATAAAAAATGTAAATAAAAATATGGAAGCAACAATAATTCTCCCAAGGTAATAAAATTTTATTACCCTGACAAAAAATGCTAACAAAAAAGTTCTTCTTTTTTTTAATTATTTTATGCTTTGATAAAAATACAACATTTTGATTAATGCGCGGTTCCCTTGGAAATTTGATGATTTACCAAAGATTGCAAGAAATTGTGTTGAGAACAAGGCTGTTTTGACCTTTAAATAACTGTTTTATTTTTTTAAAGTGTTTTTCATTGTCACTCTTTTTGTCCATTTTTTAAACACTGAAATTTCATATTTTATTACCACACAATTAAAAAAAAACCGGATGTCTCTTTATCTGCGGTCCCCAAAAATCAAATCCCCAAAATTAGATCCCCAAAAATCAGATCCCCAAAAATCTGTCCCCAAAAATGGCCACGTCCTAAAATTAACAATAAAGTAACATGATCATGCATTGAAAAAAACAAATAACTCGAACTAATTCAAGTGAAGATGATGAAAAACATGATACTCAGCTTTCTCGGCATCAGTTTTATTTCGGTAGCCATACCAAGTTCGAATATACTCATCAGGGCAACCGTCTTTAATTCTAATGACATGTTTATCAGAGACGGATTCATGAAACCAAAAATCAATTTGAACATTTTCAATTTTCTAAAAAAAATTAATTAAGGGACATTGTTAAATGTACCGATTGATTCTCTCTGAAAATTAAATAAAACTGACTTTAATGATATCAACAAAAGAGCGAAAATCAAAAGATTCTGGAATTTTGTGGAATCGAATACAATTTAAATTTGTTTCAAGTAATTTTTTCGCAACAATTCCACCGGTGACACAATGAAAAATTC
Organism: Panagrolaimus sp. LJ2414; assembly: GCA_024447195.1. NCBI lineage: Eukaryota > Metazoa > Nematoda > Chromadorea > Rhabditida > Panagrolaimidae > Panagrolaimus > Panagrolaimus sp. LJ2414. The sequence continues at coordinate 631,291 of JAMRXY010000278.1, forward strand.
GTCCAATTCTAAAACTTTCTTAAAGTAAGACATTTTTAAAGTTTAAAATTACAAATAGAACTCTTGAAGTTTTGGGGTTAAATCAATGATATCATCAATTAATGCAATATCTCCATTTTCATTCAATATAGTAGCTTCGTATAAATAAATTCGTTCAACATTTCCGACAACAACCAAATGCTTCAAATCGTTAAATTTTATGGTAGAATTTAATACACGAATATTTTTCACGTCACAATAAAGACTTCTTTGAAAAAATGATGAAACATTCGTTGATTCATTTATTTCCAGAGGGTGAGTGATCGAACCTGTCTTCCATGTATACGATGAATTGGTATCACAATTCAATTTAAATTTTGTCGGAATAAACCATTTATTTAATTTCATGAGTTTCAAAAGGTGACGACCATTTGCATTTTCAATTAAATATTGAATAACAGGTTTTTGAAAATCTGTGGATGGCATTTTTGTCATTGAAAGATCAAGCTTTTGACCATATAATTTTGCTGCCGCTTTTCTTTCTTTTTCATTCAAAAACATTTCCAGCAAATTCTGCAAATTCTAAAAGGCATTAAAATGAATAGTACAAATGAAAGGAATCATATTTGAGAGAAAAACGCAAAAGACAAGTTTTTTGAATGATTTTAAAATTTTGGTGATATTGCACAACATCAAGAAAGAGAACAGTAAAAATATGAGCATTAAAAAGAAAAGACCTTTTCCTCACAAAAATATTATTTATGTGAGTCATAAACAGGAGAAAACGGAAGGGAAGGGAAATCTTTTATTTTTCAAACAAAATGACTTAAAGATCTCGGAGAGGAAACAAATGGATCGAATAAGAAATAATTAAATTTTTGGCAATTTTGATGACTAACAGTAATCATTTTTGTTGCCTCTCTCTCGTTGAATAACAAACTCTCTCTCTCAGGTGCCAAACATTTTGATGGACAAAAACACAGCAGCAGTCGTTGCCATCGAAAATCATTTCATTGATTGACTTGTCCATTCTATTCTACATTGTGCATTTTTTGTTGTGCTCATAAAAAGAGAAAGGTTTAAATCTCCGTTTTAAACCGTCGTCAATTTGTTTAATTTTTTTTTCAAAGTTTAGTGGTATCATTGCAATATTATTTAATGTTATTTTAAATTGTACCAAATAATAAATCTTTATTTAGGATTAAATATGAAAAAAGTGGGCTTTCCAAAGAAGGCAGTGAACAAATTACAACAAAATTTGAATACCTTGCAAGATTTATTAAAGAATTTGCAGACACAAGACGGCGCTGCTTCTGGCAGTAATCAAATGCTAACGATTTCAATGTAATCTTGCTTTTATTTATGTCTAAAAGAGCTAGATTCTCGCAAAAAAAATTATGCAAATTTCTTTAAGAAGGAAGATTAAAAATATAGAGATATTAGATAAAAGCAGGATTACATTGAAATTTGTTTAGTCGAATGACCAATCAAGTCCTTTTGTGTACAACTGAAGTAACTTTACTGTTTATTAAAACACAAGTAAAAATCACGTTTTAGCTTATTAAAATTTATCAAGAAGATCCCAATAATTATAAGATAAATTCAAACGACGAAAACGAAAAATTACTTCAAAAAATAAAAGAATATGAAGAAATTATACAGCTTCAGAAACGTGAACTAGATGACAAAAAAATTTTGTTACACCAACTAGGAATAGATTCTAAGAATGCTGGAAATGAAAAAACTTCTGAAAATTTGCATATTGATACAGAAGCCGAAACATGTTTTAAAGAGATTGAAGAAGAACATCAAAGACTACAAAGCACATCTAGTAATTCAAATAGTTGCAAAGACCTTACTGATTCTCAAAATTTGCATAAAACAAAAACTCCAGAACCCGGCGGTACAAAAACGAGACAACCTTGTCAAGAAAACACAATAAAATGTGGCATGAATAAAACTGCCAATGAAAAATTGGATAATCAAGATCGTCAAAATACTCAATCCAAGAAAGTTAAAAGAAAGAAATCAAAGAAACCAAAGAAACCAAAACAAAAACCTGTCAACAAAGTTGAGAAAATCGTTGATGAAAAAGATGTTGTTGAAGCAGCTGACTATGAACTAAATATGAATGATACGGTAGAAAATGAATGAGCGCCAGAAAACAACGAATACGAAATAAATATGCGTGAAAAAGTAAAAGAGATGGATATAAAAAGCTTAGCAAAAGTTGCAAAAGATCCCACCTCCGAACTTCAATCTTATGCAATTGATCAAGCATGCGGATTATTTTTAAGCGGAAAATCGGAAGAACTTATTCAAAACGAATTTCTTTCAATTTTTATTGAAGGTTTAAATTCAGAAAAGTATTAGTTTTTTATTATTTTTCCAGACCATTGTATTTTGTGACTCCTTTTTTAGAATTCGAATTCAGCAAATTTCGAGTTTGGCATTATCCGTTATTATTTCTAAATCTTCCATTATCACAAAGCTAATCGTTGATTTGAATGCCATTCCAGTATTTATTTCTTTAATGGAATCTCAAATCCCAGAATTAAAAAAACGTGTCCTTCGATGTTTATCAAATATAATTTACGAAAAATGGGAATTTAGAGATAAATGCTTTGAAATGGGATTTCTTCCGATTTTTATTAAAATCGCAATTAACGATGAAAATTTTGCGGTTGTTGTTTCTGGAACAATTTGTAACATGTGCAGATTTAAATCTCAACCAATTTCTGCTGAAATTGTTCAACAAATATTACCTATCATAGAAAGATTATATCAAAGTGAAGATAATGCTGTTCTTAAAAATGCTTTTACGACTGTATTTTTGTTAATTTGGATTAATCCCGATAATATTCCTTTACTCATCGAACATCAGTTAATTGATAAAATGATTGCATATTTGAGACATCCAAATCAAAAATGTGTTAATGCAGCACTTTTAGCAATTGAAAGGATTACTGTAGGAAATGAAGAACAAATAAAACCTCTTGTGGATGCCGGAGTTATTCCAATTTTAATGGAACTTCTTGATTCTTCTAATGGCATAACAAAAACCTTATCTCTCATCTGTCTTGGAAATATTACGCTTGACAAAAATGTATATCGGGACCAATGTATTCAAATGGGACTAATTCCAAAAATTCTTCAACTAATTCAAGACGAAAATACAGCTGAACAATTACGGCGTAACTTTGATCTTATTTGTTCACTTTGCCAAAGTAATTCATATCCAATTTCAACTGAAATTGTTTCTCAACTTGTGCCTTTGCTCAAAGAATTTCTTCATCATGAAGATGTAAAAATTATTCAAAAAATTACATTTATTTTATGGCAAATTGTAACTAAAAAAGATTCACAAAAGAATCAAATTTTAATTGACAATAATATTTACAAAGACGTTATTCCATTATTGCATCATTCTGATGAAACGGTTCAATATCATTGTTGTCGGATAATATTAAACATTGTTTTTGGAACTCCTGAACAAATTCAACATGTCATTGATTGTGGAGTTATGAATTACATGGAAGTTTTATTGGCTCATAAAAATAAAGAAATTCAAGGTGGAATGCTTTTCTTTCTTCGAAAAATAATTTGGTTACAACATAAACATATTCAAGTTGTAATTGATGCAAATCTAATTCCGTCCATTATCCCCCTTCTTAAACATGAATCCGTTTTGGTTCAAAAAGACGCAGTTTGGGTTATTTCAAATTTTGCAGTTGTTGCACGACCAGGAGAACCAATGAATTATTTGCTTAGTCATGAATTTATTCCATCTTTTTGTAGTTTGCTTGATTCTCCAGTAATTTTTAATGTCAAACTAGTTTTAAAAGGCATAAATGCAATTGTGCGAAAATGTAGTGAACATCTTATTCCAGAAATTCGCCAAAAATTCCATGATTGTGGTGCAGTTGAAAAAATGAAAAGTTTTGAAGCAAATTCTAGCAATCTAGAAATTGGATCATTGGTTAGAGAGATTTTATGGAATAATTTTTTTGCTTCACGTGGAACTTCTCGATCTAATCAAAATCAAAGGAACATAAACAATTTTATGCCACCTTATTTTAAAAAGTAAAATAACTTCAAATATTTGTTTAAAGTTAAAATAATCTATTTGTTGTGATGCATTGTGAAACCATTTATTTGCTCGAATAAAAACTGTTGAAACAAAATCAATTTTGTTGCAGACATTTGTTTCCGTCACATTTACGCAATCTGAGTGTCTACAGCAAGTCCCAAAATTAAAATCGGTGAGGGAATCAGGGATGTGCCGAAGTGAAAATTTTTAAACGGAACGGAAGCGGAATTAAAAATTATTTATGGAACGGAAGCGGAAGGAAAAAAAAAGACGAAATTCCGTAATTTACGGAAGCGGAATTTTTTTGAGATTTAATACTGTATTAAAAAAATTTTTGTTTCACAAAAAAATACAATTAACAACAGTTCAATTTTTAAGGAATCAAAAATATGCATTAATAAATAGTGGTATTTTTTTACACAATTTTCAACTTTACTATTAACATGCATTATTAATACTAGAATTGATAAAAAATACGTTTCCAACCTTTTAAGAATAATTTTGAGAAATGTTTTTCGGCTATCACAAAATCCTGTTCGGCGTCGGCGCCTCCATTTTAGGAAAATCGGTAACACTGGAAAAATTTGTGTGTAGGTCAAATGAAGATATTTTTAAAAACCTCAACGAAAAATCGAAAAATTTTAACTTTTATCAAACCTTTTATATTTCTTTCAAGTGTCACATAAGTTGTTAAAATCATCGATCTGCTCAAAAACATAGATATTTCGTCTATTGTGTCAACAATCCCTTGTTTTCGTTTTAATGAGGTATAGGCGAATCTGACGGCAAAAAACTGACCAGAAAACATGAAACACAGCAATTTTCTTTACAAAATGTGGTAGCAAATTTGCATACGGTATCAGACTAAATCGGGGATGAAATATGTGGTGTAGAATAGCATGACGAACATTAATCACTGTGCCAAAATCGTTTAAATGAGGTATAGGCGAATCTGACGGCAAAAAACTGACCAAAAAACATGAAAAACTGCAATTTTCTTTACAAAATGTGGTAGCAAATTTGCATACGGTATCAGAAAAAATAAAAATGATTTGTTTCAATTAATAGGTTGTCGACACATTTTATCAGTTAAGATATCATACAATAGCTTTTGTTTACTGAATTTTCGCACTTCTTTTTTACTGTTTTTGGTAAAAACGATTAATTAGAGCTATGTTTAAATTGATTGGTTTCTTCTGTTATTTCAAGGCTTAAAGGCATAAAATTTCAAAAAGCATAAAAAGTCAAATTTTGAAATTTTCCGTATTTTTATTTGCTAATACAACCATGAATATTTTTTTTCACATGTTTGTTCGATTTCAAATAATTACCACTATAAAAATTTTTTAAAGTTTTTGGTTAGATATTTGTAAAATAATTGATGAAAATTTCAGTTTTTTATGTTTTTCTTAAAAACAAAGCTTGCCAAAATTGTCTTTTCTATTTTTTTCTAGGACATGACCCATTGTGAATAAACTTTTGATACGCGATTTTGACTTGACGCGAAAACACCTTCATTGGAGCTTGTATTTTTCTTTATTGCAGCTGCAAAAAAGAAAAGAAAAAAGCGGCTCCAATGAGTCCCTGATTTTTGTAAAAAAAAGTTTATTCACGATAGATCTCCTCCTTTAATCTTATTTTATCCTTTCTAGAATTCTATAGATTCTCTCTTTTCTTTTTTTGCAATTCTCTCGTTGGCAAAAAAGAAGATGGCTGCAAAAAAGATTTGACCTATTTAAGCATGCTGAAGAACTTTGATCGCTTCTTCTTTTATGTGCTGGGGATCATACCCGTACCGATTCTGAGGGACCAATATTCGCGTACTAATTTGACAAGAATATTGAATACCATTTTGAAGGATTGAACACAAAATATAAAATATAAGTGAAGGGCACAATATCAAAAATGAATCATGCTTTTAAGAAATGATGTTGCTGTTGCAGCGATACTCTTCAAAGTTTTTTCTTGATAGCTGACGGCAAAATATTTATTTCTCTTAAAAAAACACAACAAAGTAAGAAAGCTTGATAAAACTGTAAATAGAAATATGGAAGCAACAATAATGCTCCCAAGGTAAAAAAATTTTATCATTCTGATAAACAGTGTTAACAAAAAATTATTCATATTTTTGATTATTTTATGTTTGAGAAAAATACGATACTTTGCTTAATGCACGATTCCAATGAAAAGTTGACGTTTTACCTAAGATTGCAAGAAATTTTGTTGAAAACTAGTTGCAGGAAGAATGAAAGTTTGCATCACAAAATTCATAATAAAATGAGTAAAGAATAATCATCTTATTTGTTTATGATTATTTTTAAAAGTAAATGTTTGCAAAAAAATTAAGCTCGTAGTGCATTAGAAATATAAATGGATTGGTTTTATCGTTTTTGTTATGTAGTCCATAATTCATGTGCAAAAATAAACATAAACCTATAAATCACTGTTTTATTTTTTTGAGTAAAATTTATTATCAGCTGTATAGTCTAAAAAAGACAACAAGATAAGAAACGGTTAAATATCGATTGGAAGAGATATTGACGGTTTTTTTGGTACCCTTCAAAGCGGTAAAGTCAAATAATTTTTTGATTTTTTTATTGTTATTTAAATAGTATTTTTTAATTTTTTAAACAAATAACAACATTACTTAATCGCGATGTTTATAAAAAAATTATTTAAAAGAATTGTAATTCTAATAAAAATTCATTAATTTAGTTAGAAAAATGGCAGCAAACGTTGGTTTTCCAAAGAAATCGCTGAAGAACTTTCAACAAAATTTGCATACGCTTCAAGAATTGCTCCAAGATTTGCAGAATGATAAAGATGTTGATCCTCGTAACAATGAAATGCTAACAATTTCAATGTAATCCCATTTTGATCTTTTTTTTAGTTTATCGTATTTTTTATCCGTTTGAACTAATTTTGGGACATTAGGAAAGACATTTTGACTTTTTTGAATTTTAAAAAACTTTATAACAACTTTTAAACTTTTAATGGGATTACATTGAAAATGTATATTTAGCCGAATGGCCAATGAATTAATTTTAAGTACTATCAAAGTAAATCTATTTTATAAAAAAAATTTTAACAAAAAATTATATGTTTTAGTGTGTAAAAATTTATCAACAAAATGCCAATGCTTCTACAAGCAATGAAACAGCAGAAATTGAAAAATTGTCAATGAAAATAAAAGAAAATGAAGAAATTATTCAGCAACAAAAGAATGTACTTGACCAACAGACATGTAAACTTACTGAAATGCAAACCACATTAACCCAGTTACAAGAAGGTTTAAAAAGTGCCAAAAATGAAGTTGATCAAACACTTAAAAATGATTCAAATTATTCTGCACAAGAATCAGAAATTGTTGACAAAGAAGTTCTTTCGTGTAAGACAACACACGATACTGAAAAACAACTGTCAAAACATTGTGCATTTGTTGAGCAAAATTATGAAGAAAATACTGCAGTACCAGAACACATTCATGATGACAAGAACAATCAAAAGAATTTAAAACAAATCCATAAACCGAGAACCTTCTACAACAAGGAAGAAAGTATTAAAACTCTTCAAGCAAAAGCTTCAAAAGAGTTGGCAAAAGAACCGACGGCAGCCATTGAAGTTGCAACTGAAACATTGGACAACAAAAATAGTTCACCGCCATCGAAAAAAACTAAAAGTAAAAAATCAAAGAAGCAAAAGCAAGGTGAAAATGGAGAAACTGTTGACGAAAAAAATATTACTGAAAACAATGCAACAATGGAAGCATCAAAAAATGAAAATGTAGAAGCACTTGCTGAACAAAGAGAATCAACAACAGAAACAGAAGTCAATCAGCGTAAACTAAATTTAACAGAAATCATGCAAGAAACCGATCTTGCTATTTTAATTCAAATTGCAAAAGATTCTAATTCGGAGTTACAGTATGCTGCTATTACACAAATACTTGAACTATTAGTAACTGGAAAAGCTAAAGTCGATGAATGTGTTGAAAGTACAATTTTTTCAGTATTTTTGGAATGCTTAGATTCAACCAAGTAAGCTTTTCGATTAATATAGACTTTAATATTCAAACACTTCATTTCAGTAACAAAACTCAGTTAGCTGCTGTCAGACTTTTGTCAGTTATGTTAAGAGCATCTTCAAAAGGAAAAAAGTTAGCTGTTGATTTAAATGTTATTCCCAAATTTATTAGCCTCTTGGGATCCTCTAATTCTGAAGTCAAAAAATATGCCATTCGTTGTATTTCATATATTATGGAAGAAAAATGGGAATTTCGAGATAAATGCATAGAGCTAGGATTTCTTCCACCTTTTTTTGAAATTGCCAATAATGATATAGATTTGGCTGTTGAAGTTCCTTTGGTAATATTTAGAATGTGCAGTTTTAAATCTGAACCAATATCTGATGATATTATCCATCAATTTTTGCCAATATTAGACAAATATTTTGAAAGCAATGATTCCGATGTTCTCGATGGTATCTTTGATGTTGTAAATGTACTATGCTGGTTAGACGAAAAGAATATTCCATTAATTGTGGAACATAAATTTCTGAATAAAATGGTTGCATTTTTGGATAATTCAAATCAAAAAATAGTTGAAAATGCATTGATGGCATTTAAAGACATTACGGCTAGAACCACAGAAGAAATAAAAGCAGTTGTTGATACTGGAATTATTCCAATTTTAATAAAATTTCTGGATTCTTCTGACCTCAAAATTAAGGATCAAGTCTTACAAATTCTTGGAAATATTGCTCAAGACAAAGGAATATATCGTGATCAATGTATTGAATTCGGTCTTATTCCAAAAGTGATTGAACAAATTTCAAAAGAAAATTCACCTGAACAGTTACGCCATAATTTTGATTTGATTATTTCACTTTGCCAAAGTAATTCATATCCAATTTCGACTGACATCATTTCTCAACTTATGCCTTTGCTCAAAAAATTCCTTCATCATGAAGATGAAAAAATTATTCAAAAAATTACACTTATTTTATGGACAATTGTTATCAAAAAAGATACACAAAAGAATCAGCTTCTTATAAAACACAATATTTTTCAAGATATTATTCCGCTTTTGCATCATTCAAATGACCTAATTCAACATTACACCTCTCGGACAATATTAAATATTGTTTTTGGAACTCTTGAACAAATTCAACATGTCATTGATTGTGGAGTTATGAATTATATGGAAGCATTATTGACTCATAAAAATGAAGAAATTCAAAGTAGCATGCTTTTCTTTCTTCGAAAAATAATTTGGTTACAACATAAACATATTCAAGTTGTAATTAATGCGAATCTACTTCCTTCCATTATCCCCCTTCTTAATCATGAATCCGTTTTGGTTCAAAAAGACGCAGTCTGGTTTATTTCAAATTTTGCAGTTGTTGCACGATCAGGTGAATCAATGAATTATTTGCTTAGTCATGAATTTATTCCAGCCTTTTGTGGTTTCCTTGATTCTCCTGAAATCTTTAATGTTAAACTAGTTTTAAAAGGCATTAATGCAATTGTGCGAAAATGTAGTGAACATTTGAAACTGGAAATTCGTCAGAAATTCAATGATTGTGGTGCAGTTGAAAAATTAAAAGAGTTCGAAACAAACAATATCGATCACGAAATTCCATCTTTGGTCAGAGAGATTTTATGGAATAATTTTTTTGCTTCACGTGGAACTTCTCGATCCAATCAAAATCAAAGAAACATCAACAATTTTATGCCACATTATTTTAACAAGTAAAATAATTTCGAATGTTTGTTTTAAGTTAAAATTATCTATTTATCGTAATGCAAAATGAAACTATTGTAAGTTTGCTCGAATATAATATTAAAATACACATACCGGATTTTCGCGGCCGACCGAATTTACCTGACCAAAGACCGGAAGACCGTCAACACTGTCGGGCTGGCAAAAAAATTAGAACAAAAATCGGCTGAAAAAATGGCAAATATCAAAATAACAGTTTTTTTTATTAGCAAATAATATAAAGTCGAAAAAGGTTGCTAAAAAATAGAATAGATAAAATTACGACAAAATAGAGTTGAAAAAATGTGCTAAAAATATAACCACAAAAATTTAAAGCAAAAATTTGCTGTTCAAAATATCACAAAAATTATATTTAAAATTATTCTAAAAATTCTGAAACCTTTGAATAACAAAAATATTCAGACTTTACTAAAAAATTATGCTATGAAATTTGAAATTTCATGAAATCAAAATATTCGTTTAAAAATCCATCATTTTTCTTATTTCTTGCTATGGATTTTCGTTTGCTTTCACTTTATTCAAAAATGGTGCAATTTAATAAGTTCTTGCTTAGCACTAAAAGTCGTTAACATTATTTATAAAAACAACAATAATTTTAAATCCAACAAATCGGTAGCAAAAAATGTTAATTTTTACATATTTTTTGAGCTCTGAAAAAAGTTTTATTCAGCGGCGTCATATATATATGTTACAGAACAATTTCAAATGTCTCAGTTTGACTACTCAAACAGTGTTGTTGCGACTCCGGAGTCGGAGTCGATGGGTCGGAGTCGACTCCGGCACAAAATTTTAAAAATTGCTAGAAAAGCTGTTTCGGTTGAATCTAATTGCTGAAAACCTTATTTAACGATACTATAAGCATATTAGGTTATTAAAAAAAGCTTTTAAATTAGTTTAAACAGATTTTTCGAAATTTTCAAAAAAATTTGAAAAAAGTGTGAAAATTTTTTTGTTTACAAAGGTTGTTAAAAAGCACCAGAAACTGTTAATATATGAATTAGATATATTAAATAGTAATATTCAGCGTCAAAAGAGCATTTCTACATGTTTTACAAGATTTTTTTAAGTGGGAGTCGACTCCATGACTCCGACTCCGGAGTCGGAGTCGGAGTCGGCCAAAAGTAAAAAGCACAACACTGTACTCAAATTGCTTATTCAAGAGAAACACATTTATTGAAAGAACTTTGATATTCATCCATTACAGTAATGATATAAAAATTAAACAAATTTAATGTTTAAAAAGTTGCGATATAATAAAAGATACGCATGTTTCTGTTTCAGTTAAATAAAAGAAAATGTTCTCGTAATTCATGACAAAATGCTATAGTTATCACTGAGTTTAATTTCGAAATAGTGCAAAAAATTTTGAATAATAACAGTTTTTTATTTGATCGCATAAAAACAGAAGTGTAAAACTGAATGAATTTAAAACAAATAAAACTTTAAGGGGTACTGAATTTTCGTCATCTTATTCATTCTTTTACAATATATTGTGCCATTGCATCATCTCCTGCCATCATTCTTGCTTTAACAAGGGCACCAAAAGCATCACAGCACAGCATACTGGTATATCCGGAAAAAGAAAAAACTTGGCAATTTGGAATGTTTGTCTTTATTAAGGTTTCATTCAGTTTTGTATCTGAATAAAAAACAACATTTATATTTTCATTGATTTCTTCTTTGATTTCTTCTTTCAATTTTTGCATTCTCTTTACATTGTAACCCCTAAAGCCAAGATGTCGAGCATTCTGCACGTTTTGTTTAACAAAATGAACTACACCACCTTCAAAAATTCCAATAAAATCGCCGTTTTTTGGTTTGAAATTTGTTTGTGAAATCACATCATAGTAACCCGCAACGTCAGCATCAATAAATTCAATTTTTTCAAATCCAGCTTTTAAGCCATTTTCAATTAAACTGTTACGAAATTCATCCCAATAGTTACAATTCAAAGCTATACAAAGACATCCAAGTGATCCATCAAGTTTTGCCTTAATTTGTTCAAACATGGGATTGACATTTTGGTGTTCATCTTCAAATACTAAAAACTTAAATTAATTTCAATAAAAAATGTTAAAGTTACCCTTCGAAATACTTTCGAGAGGAAGCGTGTTTTTGCTAACGCTGTCATAAATCTTCAAATATCCCTCTCTAATATCTAACCCAACATGTAAAACCATTTTATTTTCTTAAAAGTATTAATGGTGAAACTTTTCCATAAAATGAAAATATTCCAATCTTTGTGAAAAATAGGGTGTGCTTTTTTAATGCTATTAAACTTTATCAGAAAAAATAGAAAAGTCAATAAAAAGTGTGTCGCTTTGTACATCTGTAAAAAATATAAGCTAATAAAAAAGAAATTAATTTTTATGATATTATCATTTCCTTTTGATCTCGTACTGCACTTCGACCCGCGGGTTAAATCGCTAAGACCCCAAATTTGGATGGATCAGCAAGATATTCCTTGAAGCGTTCAGCTTCTTTGAAGAGGTAACATCGGTAACAGCAGCAACGGCCAACCGATTTGTCCTTATTGTTGTTCTTAACTTAGGTTTTGATTAATTAACTCCAATCATGCCTCTTTTTTGTTAAGTTTTATTCAGTGAACAAATAGTAAATAAATGCAAATCAATAACAAAAAAAACCATCTGAGCATTCTTATGCCCTAAATAAATGAGAAAGGTCAAAACTAACTTGAGTGAGAGAGATAGAATAAAATTTTTTAATTATAATTAGTCTGGTTTTTTGGTCGGAAACTACAATTGTCTTGTTGTAGCTAAAAAATGTCCGTGGAATTTACTTTTTCACATAAACTTTTTGTTCAATGGAATGGTTTTTTTCAAAAAAGAATTGAATTAGCTGATGATTTTGGATTTGATATGATCATGAGCGATGCACCCGATTATCAAACAATTTACGCTCAAATCAAAGCTGAAGGAATTTTTGAGTCTAGGGATTACTTTATTAAAAAAATCGTATTGAATTATTTTGACGGTTACGGTAAGCTTCGAATAAGACATCTTTAATATTAACAAAAACTTTGAATGCCGTTTAAAATAAAATTTGTAAAATTTTTAGGACAAAAAAAAGAGATTGAATTGAAATTCGACAAAAGTGCCACTTTTGCTTCCAGTGTTCAGATTAAGAGGGCAACTTTAAATGTTACATGTGGGTATGAACCAATAAAATGTGGATATCATGTTGTTCAACAAAGATTTCAAGTTGAACATGCAGATTTGGTATCTCTTCAACCTGGACAATGCATTGAAAATACATTGTATTTGATTGAAAATAAAACAATTTCTTTTCAATGCTTTATTCTTTGCCATAAAACTTAAGAAGAAGAAAAACGATTTACTTTTTTAGTTAAAGCCGGACAATACAACGTCAAAATTAATGGTTTGTAATTGTTTGTTGTTTTAAAAAAAGAAGTTAAATCTTGCTCTTAAAATCGAGCATTTTGTTTGAGCTGCTGCTTTCAAGATGTTTCCACACATTTAAATAATAAAAATTTTTAGAAACTGAAAATCAATTTTTCATCCCCTTTAAATTGCAGAATCAAATGTTCATCGATTTAAAATTTGCATTTCTGTTACAAGATTCGGAAACATACCGGAACTTTGGCGAAAATTCAACATAAATATATCTCGAATTTTTGTTTGCAATTTAATTTGTTTTATTTTTCTTCTTTTTTATCTTTTTATTGAATATTTTTTGTATGTTGAATTTATGTGAAAATATTTCTGTCGCTTTTGCATAAACAAGTTTTGATTCAAAATACAGGATTTTACAGTAATAATATTTTAATCAAGTATTTAAACAGATTTTAAAACAAAACAACATTTTTATACCGCAGTGTTATGGAATATGGTTTTCGAACACATTTTTGCATGCATCCATTTTTTTCTTCCACTGCTTACCCGACATAAATTTTTCTTAAAAAAACAGACAAATGTCTGTGTTTCCCTTCGCGTAAATGTTTGATTTCTTTTTCGCCTCTTCGTTTTTCCTCGTTTTCTTTTCAACACAAAAAAAGACCCCAACGCTTCAGTTGTTAGTTTTTTATCGAAAATATTAAAGCAGAATAATATTCATTCTTTGGTTTAATTACCCAAAGTTTGAGGTAATAATTAATTCCGCTCTTTTTTAAAGTGGCGTGAAAAATTTTAAATAAATTTTGGAACGCTTTCATTTTTTTAAATGAAAGCAAAAATAAATTAAAACGGTGTTTTTGGATGTTGAATTTCTTGACAATTACTTATTGTTTCCAGAGGTATTGTGCTTTTTGTTTGTAAAAAGATTTATTAATTTTTCTAAAACTATTTTAAAATATACATATTACTGTTTAATATTAGTAATTTTCAATAAATCACTTCATCCAACAATAATGGAGGAGTTCCCAGACAATTCGAAGTTCGATACCAAACAAAAAATTCTCGGCATTTTTGTGCAAAATAAATTATTGCTTCCATTACTGATATCACTTGAGAATATTTTACAGCACCAGAAGATTCACCATTTTTTGCTTGTAAATATTTTAACAGCAAATTACTGTAATAAGTTAATTCATTTTCTAATATTCCTTTTCCTTCAGGGCTTATTAGATCGGATTCTAAAAAATGTATTCTTAAAAACTAAAAAATTACTGTAAAATATTACCTGCTGAACAAAGAATAATGACTTTAAGTAAAATATATTCTTCCTTGGTCATTTTTATTCGTTTTACAGGTTCAACAATTCTTTGGTAAATGTCAAAATGAGTTTTATGAATGATCTGATATTTAATTGGTAAATGTCCATCTGGATAAATTAATACGTCAGAATTTAAAGCACTACTGTAATATACTGAAGTCAACAGGGTATTGTATAATGTCATGGTTTTTAATATTTCTAACTAAAATTCATAAAAATTATTAAAATTATGCAAATTTTGTCAAAAATTTAGAAAATTGGAAAACATCTTTCAAACAGTATGCAAATTTTTACCTGATCTTCAACATCTAATTTATGAAAAAATGGTAGAGTTTTTGCATATTCAATACAAAGAACAACATCACAGACCATCCAATGTTTACCACTTTCTGGAAATTTTTGTTGTTTTTCAGAAGGCCATCCTTTTGGCCTTTGATATTTTTTAACACTCGCCAATTGCGTTCTCGCTTTCAATATTTCACTAATTTTTACATTATAATATTTTAATGGATTATAATTTGATTCTCGAAGTTTGCGAACTTTTTCTTCCAGATAAATCAGGTATTCGATATCTTTTGATTGGTAATATTGTGTAAAAGTTGGAGTTTGATGCGGCATTTTTTTTAGTATGGTTGGAGGAGTTTCATCAATACAATTTTCTTTTACAGTATCTGTTTTCGATGATTTAATATTTCTAAATTTAGGGAATATCCATTTGATGAAAATTTAAAAAAACTCACTTTTGTTTTTCATTTTTTAAAGAATTTACAAATTGACAGTATTCATATAAATGTGGAAAAAATGTGCCCATTTTTAAAAAAATCAGGTTAATTCTTACTGCCGCCAAAAGATTTCAACTTTTATTAGATTTTGATGAAATAAACTTTTATTAAAAATGTTACTAAAAGTTTAAAAAAATTAAATGAACATTGTTTTTTAGCATTGAAAATTTATTTCGACGCATAATTTAAAGATACAAGTTGTTAGAAAAAGAAGAAAAAGAGTAAAAGTAAAAAAATTGAGACAAACAAATCGATACAACAAAAACTAAAGACTTAACTCAGACACTCTCAACTGAAACAAAAAAGTGAAAATGAGAAAGCGAAAAAAATCAAAGAAATTAATTCCTCTCTTTAACCTTTTTTTGTGTAAAATAAACAAAAAATTTAATTTAAAATATTCTTTGTAAGATGAAAAAAAGTTATGTTATCATATATTAAAAATTTTTTTTAATATAACATAATTTGAATTTATCGATTATAATTTTCCTTCGACATATTTGGATTTTTGTTGTGCTTTTCAATGAGTTTACGGTATTCTGTGAATACTGTATTATAGTTGACTAAGAAAAATGTACAGTATACAAATATCAAAAAATGAAAAACGGATTTCAAAATATCGACAATAACTTACTGAAAATGTCATCCAGAGGCAGCTTATAACTGATTTCACAGTCTTTTCACAGGTTGAATTTCATTCGAGCAACCAAAATTGTGTTTTTAAAATTTAAAATATGTTGTTATTGCAAAAGTGATTCAATACATGTTTGTGATATTAAATCATACATTTTTAGAATCCATCACCTCTGACGATACTATCAAAGAAAAAAGAAAACTTTTCAATGAAAAGTAAATTTCGCCACCATTTTTATCATGTCATTTTGTTATCACTTCCTTTTCAAAAGTGTATGGACATTTAGCATTTTAAAACAAACAACAATCTACAACATTCGTACAAGCATAAAAGAAGCACCTTTTTTTAAAAATTGTCATTTCCGTTTTTGCTTGTATAAAACTGATATGAATACTCTTGCCTTTTTATTAGTTGCTCACCTTTTTTTCAACAAAAGAACTGCGAATAAGCCCTTTTTTCAAGGCCCGGGTTTTGCCGGCCCATGGTCACCCTTAACTGCGAAAAGGAAAACTTTTTTTATAAAATTTGGATATTTTAGATTAAACTTTTTATCGATGACACAATTAAAGATGATTCCAACAGTTTTTTTGTTTGTTTTTTGCTTAAGCATTGTTTCTGTTGAATCTGTTTGTTCCCCAAGTGATGAATTAATTTGTGGAAAAAACACAAAAACGTGTATTCCCAACAGATTTTCTTTGTCGAATGTTACATGTATATGTAAAGAAAATTATTTTGGATCATTTTGTCAGTTTTGTAAGTTTTTATTGAAATGTTTAGAAATCAACTCATAAGCACTTATAGCATTATTGTATCAAAGTTGTTACGAAATTTTTCTTTTCACAAAACCATATGAACCAGGATTTTATCAAATTGATCCAGATGGAATAGGTCCAATTGAGGCAACATGGGTCAATTGCGATAAAAATGGAAGCATAATTATTGCACATAATATGCGGCAAGAGTTTCTTGTTCGTGATATCAATGACACGACTGATAAATATTATGAAATCAATTACAAGTAAGAAATATGCAAATTTTTTAAATCCAAGTTTTTGTGTTTAGTAACTTTTCTTCTGATGCCCAATTAAAAATGGTCCTTGATTCAACAGAAAAATGTGAACAAACAATGAGAATTTTATGCAATAATTCTGCGCTTGAATTTAACAGAAATTTGACTTGGTTTGAATCTGTCAAATTTCCAGGCATAAGACTTCGAGGTAACGATAAAGGAATTTGGGATTGTGATTGGTGTGAATGTATGTAAACCATTTAAATTATAAAAAAAATTAAGACACAATTTTTAGCACGTTGTGACACCTTAGAAAACACTTATGATTATGAAAAATTCGAAGATTCAGCTGGAATAAAATCAATATATTTGGTTAAAAACTCCTATTTATCGGAAGAATCATTCACAAAAATTTCATTATCAAACATAAAATGTGAAGGAAGAGGTAAGAAAGATTTGTATAAAATTTAGATTTGAAAATACATTTTTACAGCAAAACCTGAAAAGATTCCATTTTTGACAACAATTTCTTCACTTTCTTATAAGAATAATGCCATTTTCAAGGGTCTTTCGTTCGAATTTCAAACTTATATGAAAGATATTGAAAATATAATAACATTGTCAAATTCTAATGAAAGTTTTAGTCTTTCATTGAAAGATGAGTATGACGTAATCTTGACTCATGTCAACAACAAAAGCATTACCAGCACTTATGTTGTCAAATCTACATATTGGTAAACTTTGATAATTTAGGTTTTAATGAAATAATATCGATTGATTTTTAGGTTAAATGATTTACACTGGCATAAATTTGTCTTCGAAATGTTAAATGATGAAATGCGATTGTCCGTTGATAACTTTTTTATAACATTTCCAAATGAAAACAACAATCCTGATTCATTTGAAACTTTTTTATTTGGACAAAATGAACATAAACATGGGTTTGACGGTGATATTCAAAATGTTAAAATTAATGGAAAAAATATTCCATTTGCTAAGTTTGACAAAAATGGGGATTTTGATGATTCTTATATCTGGAACAGGTACTACAGAAAACTTGAACATTCTTATGCTTATATTTATGAAAATGGCATGTCTTTTTTTTTAAACTTTTAAAATACGAAAATTAATTAAATTTTAGAATTCAGTCAAATAACTTTGAATGGAAAAATTTTTAACATTTACCATAATAATTCATACAAAATAGAACCCTATAATAATTTAATATTTGCAATAAAAACTAATCAAAAAATGTCACTTTTATTCTATACTCATGATGAATCAAATAATCTTTTACAGGTAATTAATGAATTGAATTTTTAATTGATAAAGTGTATCTTAATTAAGCCTGGTCGCATTAAAATTTGCATAAAATTAATATTGAATTAAATTCTTAGATTCACTTGGCTGATGAACATCGAATAATACTTTCTGTAAGTAATTATTCAAGAAAAGGACAGGCAACAATTTCAAGATGTACAGTATTTTCACCACAAAATCAAAGTAAAATTTACATATTTTTTTCATTATAGCCCTAAATTGAGTACGTTTAGCCTATAATGACTTGCAATGGCATAACATTGAATTAAATCAAGATCGTCGTGGTATCAGTTTACTGGTAGATCATAATAAATGTGTAATTCGGGCACCAATTAAAAATGCCTTAAAATCAATGAGAATTAAAAATTTCGGACAAGATGTAGCTGCAATTGTTTTGCCGCCAATTCATAAAGTTTCAACTGATCCGGATGGATTTAATTTTTCTCAAACAGTTTTTTTTGGGGGAGCAAGGGCCATTTCAAACGAATACAAAAATTTTGAATACAAAACATATTTACCGGCATTTTTGGGTTGCATGAAACTTCCGATTCCTTTAATTGATGACACCTGGGATAATGAATTTATCAAAACCGGGTGTGAAAATTGCGAAAATAATTGTTCAAATTCTGGGCACTGTTTTGAAAGATTTAATGACGCTTCCGGCAATGAAAGTTTGATATCATGTGATTGCTCCGGAACAAGTTACGATGGTGAAACATGCTCTAAAGGTATATTTTTAGTTTTTATGTATTTGAGAATGAGAGAGAAGCAAAAATTAATGATAACTAAAATCACGCGATCTTTGTTATTACAATACAAAAATGAGTCATTTTAATTGTGATTGCTGACATGACAATTTTTATTTCAATGCGATTTTTCATAAATGACTGTTCCTGAGGATCAGGCAACCATGATAGAAAAGATCATCGTTTGAAAACAATAAAAATGTTACATTTACAGATGTTGGAATAAGTTTTGATGGCTCTAATATGTTAATCTTTTACCCTCAAGAAACAACTATTTTCAATTATTTATCAAATTCAAGCAGTCAATCCTTTCAATTTTCGTTTTCTCCAACCCCGGATATCAATGAACACGAACAACATTTAGCAACAATTATTTTTAAACATCGAAAACAAATACAAATTATTCTATCACCACAGAATCAAATATTTGTTATCTTTCAACAGCATTATCAACAGAAACAAATTTTAACATTTTTATCAGATTACAGAAATGTATTTCAAAATGGAGGGCGACATTTTTTTAAAATAAGCTTTAATAAACATGGTCCAATTTGGGTTCAAATTGATAAACAATATCAATATTTCCATGAAAGTGTTGATCTAAAGATTAATGATGTTGTAAAGTATGTCTTTGGCGGCAAAGATCAAACGAATTACCATCCTCATGGAGATAAACATAATTATTTTGGATGTATGTCAAGTAAGTTAACTGTGAAAAAAAAGTTATTTTTAGTCCCAAAAATTATTAAAATAAATAAAACAATTTGCATTCTTTAAACTCTTAAAAAAATGATTTTTTTAGACGCAATTATTGATTGTTACTTAAATGAAAAAACCAAGTTTAATTTATTTGAACTTTATTTAAATAAATTTGATGAATTCTCAGCAAATTTTATTTCTGAACCTAACAAATCATATTCATTTAAAGAAATTGAATGCCCTGGATTTAAAACTAATAGTATGTATTTCATTTTACGAAACCATACAGATAAAATTCATTTTTAGCATGGAGTGAACGTCCTCCTCCCCTAAATTCTGCCATTAATTCTTTTATATTCGAATCAGGCTATGTATACGTACCAGAAAGTAAATTTTGGATATACGTAAAACGGATAGCGACTGCAGCGGCTACCATTTTTGGAATCTTTGTCCTGCTTTGGTGTTGCTCATTTTTCGGTTCTGGAGGATATCGATCTGTATGAAATGGATTCTTCCAAGTTTTAATAATTCTTTTTTTAAAGGATGCGAACCCTTTTGATATTTTTTTATTTCTTTAACGTTTTTTTGAATTTGTATTTTCCTGACAATCAGGCAAAAGAACAATAGAAAAAAATCCTGATCGTCAGGAAAATTCAATAAAGAAATGTTTAAAGAAATAAAAAATATCAAACGGTCCGTATTTCTTTAATCCCTTTAATTTAACTCTAAAAACAAAACTTAAAAATTTTTTTTGAAGAAATTTATAATAAAGTTGTTAATAAATTATCTATTAACAAATTTCACATTTTTAAACATTATTTGAATAAAATTTTTTAAAGTTTAATGTTTTGTCTTAAATATACTTATTTAAAAAACAAATAAAAAAACAAAAAAAATTAAATATATTATTTCGAAGAATGGAACATATTTTGTTGCTGCTGATGTTGTTGCTGTTAAAGATGTGGAAGTGGCAATTATTGATTCTGATGTTGTTTCTGTCACCGATGTAGTAGTAGTTGTTGATTTTCTTGTTGTATTTAAATTTAAAGTAACATTTTTAGTCGTGATGTCTGCCATAGTAGTTGATGTTGATGTTGTTGTTGTAGGAATAGAATTTTCAAATTTAGTACAACAAAACGAAGTTTGATAAGTTGCATTATCAAAAAATGGAATTTGTTGAGATGTTTTATTCCAACATGGATTTTCAGGGGTAAATAAATCATTCCAAGTTTTGTAAAATGTTCCATTAATTGAAATAAAATGACCAAGAATAATCTCAGGATATATAATATACTTTTCAAAACTATTCAAAAATTCAAACATAAAAACCAGATCAAATTCTTTTGAATCATTTTTTATCAGCTTTTTAATGGTACAGGAAGAACTTGTTGAAGTTGACAAATCTCCTTGGCATTGATTAAATTCTGAATCTGCGCCAAACATGTAATGACAGGATGGTGATGGTGGTGAAAGGGAGGAGTTTAATATTTTGAATTGGATGTCAATTTCTGTTTCTTCTTCAGAAACAGATATAATTTGATATAAAATATTTAATTGTATTGACAGGTTGTTATTATCCGGATCATTAAATGACGCATTTGTTTCAAATTGTGTGCATGAATCTGAAAAAAGGCTTATTAAAGTTGAATCCACAGTAGGACCTTAATAAACCTGCTTGTGACTTACCGTATCGAACAGGGTCACTTATTTCAGTGTCTTGAAACTGCTTGCAACATGCTTCTTGAAAAAATGTAATATTTTTGTCTGCTAAAAAATAAACAAAACTTAAAACTTATAAAATCGTTTTTTTTAATTGCTTACAGTATGACCCATTACGACATGTATTTCCATCCAACAAAAAAGTGCCATCGTTACCATCAAAAATGTAACCATCGTTAAAAAATGGGGAAAGTATATCCCCTATCATGATTGAAGAAGAAGAATCAGAGCCATTTTGAATTGGCATAGAAAAATGCAAAATTCCATTTGGAAAATTAAATTCACAAACAGAATTTTGAAAGAAACAATTAAATGCATTTTGACTAATTCCAAGGTTAAAAGAAATCGGAAAAATTGGTTCATATCCCCCTGAGGCATCGAAATTGTTCCAGATCAAATTTTTAGTGGTTATTATATTTGGAAATATATTATCGCTTGAATCATATGAAACCGATATTTCGAAACTATACGAAAATAATGGTTCAGAATTTGTTGAAAGATTTCCAGAATAACTTAATCCTTGACAGTTTGGAAAATTGTTGGCCGAAAGTATTTGTTGACATATAATATAAATAAAAAATGTTAAAACAACAAACATTCTAGAAAAATAAAAACGACAAAAATTAAGTTTTTAAAAAACTTTAAAAAGCTTTAAATTTTAACGATTCCAAACAATGTTGTATTTCCTTCGTTTTAACTTAAAGAAAGTGTTAAGTATGATTAAAATTATCTTATTCTGTCAGAAGCTTATGGTCAACAAGTTTGTTTACTTTATTGAAGGAAATGGATATGTAAATTTGAAATTTTCCCTATAATTTTTTCAGAGAATACAGTTGGTGCAGTACAAGGATATGTAATATTTGAAATTGACGAATTCAATGCATGCCCAATGGAATCATTAAATAAATATGGAGAATCTTTTTATTTTGAAGATGAATCTTATGTAATATTTCTACAGTCTGTATACCAAAATTTATCAGATCCTCCTACAAACGTTGTAGAAGAAGATGCTTATAATTTTTCGTGCAATTGGAAATTTGAAATTCCTAAGGGATATGGTTTTAAAATTGTTCTTACAATATTTGAAATTTCATCTTCAACGGAATTTATAGTAAGAAATACCACGGATATTTTTATAAAGTAAGCATTTTTACACATTTTGTATGATACTTTCAAATAGCTTTCATTAAACTGTCATTTTTTCAGTAGCAGAAGTGCAAAGGTATTCCATCCTTATTACAACAGTGACAAAACTACCGAAATTTTTCTTTCCAGTCGTAAGTTTTAGAAAATCAATATGACAAAATGTGTATAATTGTTTTTGTTTTAACATTATTGTAAAACACATAAAATAAATGTTGGAAACTCCATAACCATAGCATTTTAAAAAATTAATAAAAAAACAGTTTTAGCGGAACTCAGATTTCAATTTTATATAAGTCTGGTAAAAAATAACCCAGTTGTTGAAAATGGACAATGTACAACCATACATAATGTTAAAGGTTCAACTCATTGGACATCATGGCGTTTTTTAGAAATCGGATATAGGAACAATATAAAATGTACATATAATTTTACCGTTGATCCAAACAAAAACTATCAAATGTCTGTTTCTGGAAAGGCTTCTTTAGAAAAAGATGTGGATATTCTAAGATATCAAACTGGTAACAATAAAACAGGCCTTATTACTGTTACAAATATCATTGATGAACAAGCATTTTTATTTACATCTGAACACAAACAAGTGCTTTTCGAATTCATTACAGATGGAAGTATTCAAGATGGCGGATTTGCTCTTGATTTTGAACTAATTAGTAAGTGTCTATTTTCTGATGTAATAAGCCATAAAAATTGTTGGAGAAATAAAATTCGATGCACTGATCGATGTTTTTTAAAATATAAAACATTTCAATTTTTTTTAGGCTGTGAATGTGATAATAATGCTTTAGAATGTGGAGGTAAGCCTATTACTTAAAAAACCTAAAATACTATCTACCCAAAATTTTAAGCTTCTACTTTCATCTCGAAACACTTTCAATTTTCGTTATGCAGTGATATGCATTGCAATTTTACTGTAGGTTTACATCTTCATAGCTAATTGCTGATTTTTTGGTTTTAAAAAAAAATTTAGAGTGGCGTTTTTGGATAGATACAATTTTTGTACAGTTTTTTAGAAAATAATTTGCATAAATAATTTATACTTTGTTTTCATTCTGATTTTATTTGTAATATTTTTAGATAAAAAGTTGTGATACAAGCTTAACGCAAATTACTATTGAGTACGATGATAATTATAAAGGAGATCAATATACAGCAAGTAATTATATTTGTCGCGTTTATTCAGATAATGAAATTGTCTTTGACATAATTTATGCAATAAAATTTGATATTTATTACGAAATTTTCGTGAATTCTTCCAAATACAACTGGATTGAAATAATTACTCCAAAGTATTATTCTGTAATAAGTGGGAGCATATCAAGCCGTCCTTTTGAACGTAAAATGTGTTATATTTATAAAAATGTTTGACCCAAATGATTTTAGCCCCATCAATCGATAACACTGTTCGTATGTCAATGGATAACAGTGAATACGACCTTGATTTAGGATTAACAAATTTAACGATTTTTAAGGTTTCCAATCTGCCTGCAAGTCAACTCATTTACATTTAAAATTTTTCAAATACTATATTGAAAAAGAAACATTCAATGATTCCATTTTTAAAAAGTTTGTCTTTATAGACGATACATGATCATAAATTTATTGTTTACGGAATGCAGTTAACAAATATTTTAAGTGGAATTTGGGTAATTTATTCCAAATCTTCTTATCATTATCATTTCATGATAATCATGGTGAAACTCTCTCTAAAATATTTGCTGTTTTAGCCTTCATTTTATGATGACAAATCCTTAACCTCTAACATCTTTACAAACTTGAATTGGTGAGAGTTATATTTTTAACACTGATAAGTTTTGAATCTTTAAGCACGGTATTCCTGCTAAATTCATGGACATACAAATGTGAATTTAAAACATCTTCATTTACCATTTATCATGGAGTTCATGATGCTCCATCAAGTTTCATAGCTGTTCGAATACCTGGTAATCAATACCCAAAACAGCAGTTTTTAAACTGATCACTTTATTACAAGTAGTTTCGCACCCGTAATTTTTGAGTTTTATTTTTGTAGTTTGCAAAATGCATAAAAAGCGATCATCCAGATATGACGTCAAAAACCTATAAAAAACTTAGTATGAGCAGGCCCTAACCCGTTCGTCATCCATGCAATACGTCATCGGAGTATCTGCCCTACCTCCTATAAATCAAAGACATATTTGTGGGACATCAATAGTGGCACAGTCATTACCCCCTTCCTCATCCATGAGTCATATCAAGACGATCCCAAAGATGAAAACTTATCTTGGGTGAAAGAATAAAAAATAGTGCTATTTTAATTTTTTGCCTGCACAGTTGTCACAAAATATGCTAAAAAATGTTGAACTTTTGAACAATTTTCAAAACCGTACATAAAGCCCTGATATTGACGTTTCGAGTTTTCTTCTCGTCACTATAACAGCAAAAACTTTTTCAAAGATCGGGGTAAAACGCATGTGGGCAAAACGATATAAAAAAAACAAAGATTTTTGGATGTTGAATTGAGTAAATGTTGAAACATGCGTTTTAAAACTCCAATGTTAAAGTCAAAAATTCAGGTCGAGGAGAACAAACAAATGGATGCGTTTTGGAAGAAAATATTTTTATACCAAAAAATGAAACAACTTTTTCCGTTGTTGGAATAGCGACGAAAAACGGCATATGCAAATTAAAAGTTTTGCTTTCTTTTAACTCTGTCATAACTTCTTTATGGACAACGGCAAAAGAACAAAATATTCAAATTTTTGCTGGAAATGGTGAAGAATTTCTGTTGATGGAGTTCAAGTAAGAATTCTTTTAGATTCGACTGTTGTAATTTTGACAACATTTCGGATTAACAAAATCCCGTTTATATACATGTATTTCATTATATTAATTTAGCTAATTTCTCTCATTTTGTAGTTCAGAAACAATGAATCAATGGACACAGATTAGTTTGCTCTCCAATTTTTACATTATTAGAATCCCAAATGGGGCATCAGTTTTTCTTCGAATAACAACTTTTCCATCTTCCGTCGATTACATTTTTGAAATACCATCGAATTTTCGATCAATTGTTTCAACTCCACAATTTGGTGCCTTCAAATCGAATCAGAGTGGATCATATTTGACCTATTCAATTGGAAATTATCCAATAAAAATCACGACACTTTATTATAAAACGGCCGAAAACGATTATGTTTATTTTTTCTATTACAATCCAAGAACTAATTTAACGTAAGATTTGTTTTTCTTATCAATTTTAACAAATGAATTTTAAGTTATATCAACAAAACTGGAGAAATTCTGGAATTTAAAAATCAACAGATTTTCTTTGCAACACTTTCACATCAGAATATGAAAAGAGATTCTGGAGCTGTATTTCTAATTGAAACTGTATAAAATTTGTGGGGACTAAAAATTTATAGAATTTCAACATAAATACTATATTTGTAATTTTAAAGAAACATGTTAGTATGTTTAGATCGATTTATTGATTTCACATAAATAACTAGCTAACAAACTAATAAAAGTAAATCAACTAAAAGATTTATTCCTTTCGGGATGCATAATAATCTTTAAGTTGTGGAAGGGCTTTCATTCGTTTGATGTATGCTTTCATATCCAAATATTTATCCAAAATTGTGGATTCCATTTGCATTAACGAAATGAGATATTCAGAAACAACAAAATCGGCCCATGTTAAGCCAGAAGCTACCATAAATCCAGATTTGCTTTCCTTCAAGAAATTTTGGAAAATTGGAATATATGTTTCAACATTGTCATAAAAATGAGGCTTTTTAAGTTCATCCTAAAAAACTATTAAATCTTATGTGAAAAAATTTTTCGAGTTTTTTTGACATACAACATTCCCTTTCCGCATTCCCATTTTTGCATAAAGCCATGGAGCAACACCGGCATAAAAATCTTTTTGAACATCTGCAATTGCGTCAACCCGAGCCTTTTCAAATTCATCCTTTCCAGCAAGACCGTATTTTTCTGCCAAAAAGCGGAAAATTGCAAATGATTGAAAAATTGTATGACCATCATATTCAAGATATGGCACTTTTCCAGTTTTTGTTTCTAAAAAATTTGAAATTTGCATATCAATGGTTAAGAACAATAAACTTCAAAACAAATTACTCACTTGCTTTTAGCTCTGGCCATTGAGCTCCTGAGAAACGAAAATCTTCGAAATCAACATTAGCATAATGCAAAATAAGCCTGGCAGGTTCAGCAATTCCCCGGCTATCAAAATAGACAAGCTTTACCTTTGGAGACATTTTTATTTTCAAAGCAAGACAAAACACGTAACCTTAAAAACTGCGAAAATTGATGACAAAGTTGTCTTTGATTTTATGCTAGCAAAAAAAGATAACAAAAATTGTTGGCTGAGGCCGTCGCATAAACTACACAAAAGAAAAGCCTTCCCTTTCTTCAGTTTCTTCGTTTTTGTACATTTTTATGTGAGTTATCAAAAAAGCACACATCAATGCTGTCATCTTTGATCTTACGTTAAAATTTAAATGGTTTTAATACCATAATAATATAAGCAACATGCTTTGCGGCTTTTGAAGTCCTTGAATTATTATCTTTAATGCATGATTCAGACGGGTTTAACTCTCAAAAATTACATAAAATGTATGTTGATGAAAACAAAGATGACATAACACATTTATTTTAAATAAGAAACACAACTTTTCACAGAAACATTATGTATTAGTTAACAAGTATACGGTTCTATTCAAGAAAATGAACTGAGAAGTTTTAAACGTTTTTCAGGATCAAGTCCGGGAAAATGGATATAAGGAATACGATATACAGGATTTTTGGCGGCAAGAATTTCATCATTAATTTCTTCAATTCGGTTCTTATATGCTTCCGAAATTGAAACATCAAAATAAAGACGGAAAAATGTTTGCTTATTTTTCTAAAAATAAATTTTTTAAATTTTATTCTTCTAACAAAAATAATTTACATACCTTCATAAAAGCATAGAATGCTTCGATGTCAAAAGTTTCAGGAATGTAAGCTAAAGCAAAAAAATCAAGTTTGAGAAAATTTGGGCATTTCAAAAGTTCATCAAACGTTTTTGAGGTAATATATGAAAGAACGGTATCGGCAATGCTAAAAAAATCGATAAACAGTAGCTACTACAGTACAGATTATAATCAGAAATATTTGCCACTTACAAAGAAAACTTTTCAACTTTTGCAGAAGTTTCAAGAAGCTTTTCAATTGAAATATCAGAACCATTTTCATCTTTTACTTTAACCTTATAGAGATAAAGTTCTTTTACAGATGAAACAAGATTAACAAAATCCTTATAAAGAATAACTTGTCTGTGGATACGTAATTCTTTAACATCAAATCGATAGATTTTTGGCATGATAGAAGTGAGAGTATTTCGGTCAACATCTGGTTTTGGCCGAACACGAAACATTTTTGTAATCCAAAATTTGGAGATAGTTTGTTTTTCAAAAGAAGGTTCCCATCCTCGATTAGTCCATCCTTTTAATTCAAAAGCATCATAAAGTGATCCATATAGAATAATAATAGGATTTTGAACAAAGAAGTATTTACATGTTTTGATAATTTTTTGATAATATTTTGGAGTAGTTGGATTTTTAGCAACAAAAAACATGATTGTTTTTGGAAAAGAAAAATCTTGTCGACGATAAGTTGCAAGAAAACGAGTTCTTTTCGTTGATTTAACTTTTTCGACATGATGTTCGTCTTTCAAAAATTGCATTTAAAGGATCCAATTTCATTTAACAATATCAGAGAATTTGTTACTGAAAAGCAAAGTGATTAAAAATTTAAATAATTAAAACGAATCAAAAAAAGAGAAACAAATCGCGGGTTTAAAAATTCTTAAGTGAAATAAGTGAACTAAAAACATCATAATGTGCCAGATTTAGACATTTGAGCAACAAGTACACAACCGATTGCGCACACATTTATTCGAATGCAGTTTACGGCCGTTTTAGAGAGAAATTTAAGCGAAAAAAAATGCAGCACAGTTGAACCCCGGTACCAACATTTGCTTTCTCAGCCAAAAAAAACAAAAGGATGCAAATCAAAAAAGATGAAACAGCGCAAAAATAAAGATGAACATCTTTCGAAATGAGGCGGTAAAAAGGACAAAAATGATTTACAAATAACGTCATTTATTTTTTAAAACTCGAAAAATAAATAAAATAGATTTACAAACTTAAAGTAAAACAATTGGAAAGCTAAAAAATATAACAATAGACGCTCAATTAATGATACAGCCATTTCTCGTATGGTAAATTTTATTCATTATTAATTATTTGATAATGTATTAGTTAGTGGTTTTGAGGTTAAAAAACATTTAAAAAATTGTTCTTTGTGAAGGTAAATTTAACTGATTTATGATTGTCATGGATTTTTGGTGACTTGCTATTTTGCCAAAATAAAATAGAAGATAATCATTTCTTGTTGTTGCACTAAAAACAAGAAATTAATTAACACTCAAAAAAGTTTTTGGATACCATAAAAACATCAAAGTAATGGATCCGGAAAGCGCAAAAACGTCATTTAAAATCGGTAAAATTGATTGCAAAACTGACATAAAATTTGCATCAGACGAAAACATTGACTGCATTAAAGTGTACAAAGCTCGTAACATTTGGGTCAAGAATATGATGGATGAAACAGCTAAAAAATAATTGTATAAAAATCAATCATTTAAGATTTTTCGAAAACTTACACAACAATTTTCTTTCATTGACATTCAAATTTTTCAAAGTTTGTTTGTAAAAAATAATTTTAATAAAAGACAAAATATTAAAAATAGCAGCAAAAATGGTTGTACTAAAATAGATTGAAATTGAAAAAACATAATTGAGGCCATTAATTGTGGCATCCCGAAATTTCGTTTGTACCGTATCATCTGGTAAAAAATTAAATTTTGCCGGTTGATGTAATTTCCAACAAACATGAAAAAATGGAAGAAGAATCAGTGCTACAGTATACCACCATTGTCTGGTCCATAAAGATTTATGGCTGACCGGGAACCAAATTAAAGAAAATCGATTGAAGGCCATCATTGTGTGTCCAAAGAATTGTACGGCTGTAATAAAGGCCAAAAGATTGAAACAAAATGACGAAAAATGTTGCGAATCTTCATAAAACTCTGTTAAAAATGGAAGATGCGAAAGTTTATGCACGACGGAACCCTGGAAAAGAAGATTCTAGATTTTGTGATTTTTTCAGATAAACTTACAGTAATGAAACTAATCAAATCAGCGAAAAGAACAATCCTAAAAATATTAAAGAAAGCTCCTTTAAAAACTTGTTTTCTTTTTGCAATCAATAAAATCAATACAGATAAATGAAAAGAATACAGTAATATTTCAACAAAAGTCAAAATATAAAAATACAACTTTACCATGTTTAGATTTATATAAAACCTTTTTTGACATAAACTTTTTAGCTTTATATATTTATATATGACCCAAACAAAAGCAGTGAGAAAGTTTAATTAATTTCAAGCATTGTATTAAATCAATGTATTAGTCAAGCGTGAACATGTTTTAATTAAAAAAAGTATTAAGTACAAAAACTTGTAGATATTTTGTTGACTACAAAAAATTATTCAACTTGAAATAAACAATATTTCTTTGAAAAAAGTTTGTATATAAGTTTAGTGCCAACGAAATTAAGCATTTTGGGTTTTAACAACGAACTTTATCAAGCAAATTAATTCTTAAAAGTTTATTAGTTAAGCATTAGAGAAACGCCCATTGCAATGTTATAATGGCCATTGTACAAGGGAGCACACAGGGTAAATCGGCGTTCGGTTGACCTAAATTGTCCGACACTATTTTCAAGTAAATCAACATAAATGATAAAAACACCAGGCAACAAACAAAACATTGTTATCACAAAGGCATTGTTTTATGAAACACTAATTATTTGCAAACTTATCTCACCAAATTTAATAAAATCACATCGATGCATAAAATTATTTCAAGCCTGAAACAATTAAAATTTTCGGAAATGAAAGCGAAACAGCTTCGTTCTAAGTGTGGTTTGCAATATTCTTTATTCAAATTTTTATTTGTTTCAGCTGTTTTCTTTTTTTTCTTCGTTCAGTTTGTTTAATTTGTGATCACATTGTTTTTTTTAAAAATAATTAAATAGATATAAATTCATTTGACTAAATTAAGATTTACAAGTCATTAAATTTTTTTGATCATTTTTCATTTGACTAAATTAAGATTTGCAAGTCAAAGCGAAATATTTTCCAAAAATTTTGTGACTGAGTCAAGGTGGAATCGAACCACCGACCTCTCGATTAAGCCTCGATTGCTCTACCACAAAATATACGAAATCATTAAAAACATAGTTAATTTATTTTTTTTAAATAAACAATACACGGTGTGTCGAACGCGTCGGTGAAACTTTTTGCCAAAACGACTTTTTCCATATTAAATTTTAAAACCTAGATTCTGAAGAACTGAAACAATTTAAACGAATTCTGTAAAACCAGAAAAAAAGAGCATCATCTCTTTAGTATGAATGAGCATAAAATTGTAAAATTCAGATTCTGAATCCTGCAGGATTCAGAATCCAAGAAATTTTTTTCTTTCAGAATCCATAAAAGTGGTATCACTAGATTCGTCTCGACGAGTAGATTATGACAGTGAAGAAAATTTTAGTTTTTGAAGATTCTGAAGCCGTAAGCTTCAAAAGAAAAAAATACAGTAGAAATTTTTAATACACTGAACCAAGCTTCAGAATCGTCGAAAACCAAAATTTTTTTCTCTTGTCGTAATCTACTCGTCGAGACGAATCTAGTGATACCACTTTTATGGAATCTGGAGGGAAAAAATTTCTTGCATTCAGAATCCTGCAGGATTCAGAATCTGAATTTTACAATTTCCTGCTCATTCATACTAAAGAGATGATGCTCTTTTTTTCTGGTTTTACAGAATTCGTTTAAATTGTTTCAGTTCTTCAGAATCTAGGTTTTAAAATTTAATATGGAAAAAGTCGTTTTGGCAAAAAGTCTCACCGACAGTTTTAAAGGAATTCGACACACCGTGATAAAGCACAAAACTGAAAAACTATGAAAAAAGGGTAACTAGGTGAAACGAGATGATGTCTCTGCAGGCAAAAACGTAGATCCTCTGGCGCTAAATTTTTGTAAGAATGTAAATTAAAATAAAGTTGTGGAAGAAAGGTTAGAGCAAAAAAATTGTTTGATAAAATAATGTAAATGTGATACTTTTACAGTATGTTGTGCTTTACGATTGTTTCAAAAAATAATTAGACAAAAATTACAAACAGTGATTTTAATTTTTTTTAAATAGCAGTCTGTTGGCTATTGTTTGTATTTGATTTTGATAAATGAATGTTGAAAAGTGAATGTAATTGATGAGATTATTATTTAATTAACGTTGATATAAATAGGGACGTGCAAGCAATTTTTTTTTGCAAAAAAAAGTCGCTTTTTCTGTCCATGAAAAAAATCAAAAGAAAAGGGCCGCCAGCTGCTGCGGTTCTTTGTCCGAGTGGGATGCGGCGGTTGCGTTCAAACAGGAGCTGCGCGGATCGACCGCGTCCTGCGACAAAGTTATTATTTCAGTTGCATTAACTTTATGTTGCAATTAAAAACATTGAAAAATATATTTAAAAAATATATAAGCATTTTTATGCTTAAAAAATAAAAGTTAGATCATTGTTATATTTTTCTTTCAAATTCTAAACAGTTGACGTTTTATATTTCCTCATTTTTTTCAAAAACATATATTATGATACTTATTGTTGGGAAAAAAGGAGAATAAAAGCAAAAAAAATATGTGAGATAATCTACTATGATACTTTAAATGTTTTTAAAAAAAATTAAAATTAAGTCTTAATTATGAAGCTTAGTTTTGGTAGGAGTATTTGTTTGCAAATCAAATATTGAAATCAATAATATAAATGTATAAAGGTTTTATAATAAAGCACTGTAAAATAAAAAGAATAAAAAATTTTAATTACTGTTGCTAAAATCTTAGATTCTTTTACAACAATGAGCATTTTGGAAACCCAAGTCCAAAAAAATATAGATTCACATTTAATGTTGTGTCTTGGAGCAGTTAAACTATTTTCTGCTAATTGACGACTCCATTCATCCCTTTGTAATAGTTTATTTAAATAAAACAGATTGATCGTAAAATAGTTTTATGAAATATAAAACCTAAAAAGTTGTTTCCGCTTACCATCTTAAAATTTTAATAATAGAGAATTCCGATAAAACAAAACAATAAATATCACAATGACCAAAAATCATATAATCACAGAGCTTTTTAATTTTTACTTTTTTTAACAAAAAAATGCTAAAATATTTTTAAACATATTTTTTAATGTTCTTAATTGCAATATTTTAATACTTAAGAGTTAATGCAACTGAAATAATGTTTTTGTCGCAGGACGCGGTCGATCCGCGCAGCTCCTGTTTGAACGCAACCGCCGCATCCCACTCGGACAAAGAACCGCAGCAGCTGGCGGCCCTTTTCTTTTGATTTTTTTCGTGGACAAAAAAAGCAAAAGTGCTCGCCGGAGCATCAGAAGAAACTTTTCCGCATCTGAATTTAAACAAAAAATAATTTCACCATCGGATTCAGAAGACTTGAAACTATATAAATATATAAAAATATTTTTTTAAAAACGAAATTCATTTTTTGCTTGCACGTCCCTAGATATAAAACATTGGCGGGGGCAGGCAGTAGGCCTGCTCCCAGCCTTCTGCCGGCAGAAAAAAGTGAAGGGAAAAGGACGGCATGAGCGGGGACGAGAACAAGGATGAAGTCCAGGGTGAGGGATATATGCCATGTGTAACACAATGTTCAAAAAAATGTTATGACAATGACAAAAACATGAAAATAAAAGTAACGTAATCGTGATTTGTTGAAAAATCCGTTAAAGCCATGTCGAAAATTAAGCAAAGACAAGGAATAAGCGGAATTAACATGTCAACTGGGATGAGAAGAGTGGGCATCTTTGCAGGCGATAGATGTGCATCTATAGGTGTGCAAGGCTTAATATCTATCGGAACGTTTAATGTGATATAGCGTTGAGGATAAACGTGATTTATTAGAAGACCCGGCGAAGCCGGGTCTTTGCTTGTAGTTAATTTATTTTTTTAAAATAAACAATAAAGCACAAAACTGAAAATGTAAATGAAAACATAGAAGACTGCAGCAGCTGTTTTTTTTATCCATTAAATTTGGATCAAAAAATGGAGTTATCAATAAATTTTGGATTTATGCAAATTATAAGACGAATGGCATTTATTATAATTAATGTTTTTTTTGTTCTCTAATTTACAATTAAATTTTAACAATGGAAGTGAAACATACAAATAAAATGCAAATTTTTTAAGAGATTGGCGCTGTTTTTTGTGATTTTTTTTGGAACTTTGAAAACAAAGATTTAAAAAAGATGTTGATGTTGTTGGAATTGGGGGTGCCTGATGGATGAGGTGGTGTCAAAAACAAATGAACAAAGCGTATACTTTAAAATTATTGTATTTTTTGACAAAATAAATTAAATTTTGTAACAGTTATTTTTTTGAATTTTGAAATGGATTAACCAAATCTAAGTCTTTCAGCACCATTTAGGGATTTCAAAAATTGTGGCATTGATTCAAGGGATGAGGCAGGGGAACGTTTTTGTTGTGGATAATATCTTGGAATCCAATCTGCAGCCCGATATTTTGGATCATATCCTTCTCCTCCTTCTATCAATAATGATGACAAGGATGATGGAGCAGAAGCAGCAGAAGCGGATTCAGGAGCGGATTCAGATGCCGATGGGGATAATGCTGGTGCAGATGATCGTTTTCCATATCGAAGTCGGGCGGCACCATTCAAAGCATTTGTAAAATCTTGTATTCCTTGATGGGATTTCTTTTCTGGTAAATCATAACTGAAAATGAAAACATATATTAATATTATGCAAATTTAATTTTCAAGGAAACAGAAGATTATCTTTTTTGGTGAGATTTAATTTTATGCAAATTTGCAGATTAGCGTGTTTTTAAAAGTAAGGTATTATGCCAATTGTCAGAAACTATAAAACTGCAGATTTATTTATGCAAATTTGCAAAAACTTCAAAGAACGGCAGATTATTCAATTTTTATGGAAGTGAAAATAAAATTTTGCATGTTTTTTGAATTATTTTTTATTCATCTTTCCTGCTATTTTTAGATTTTTTTCCAGTTTTTTCTTTCAAAAAATTACCATAAATAGTTGCCTATTTTTTGCTACTTTTAAAAAATTTATATAAATGCTTAATTAAAAAAATAGGTTGCATTTTAGAGAAGCTTGAAATTCTTTGCTCTTTTTTGTTCGGCTTTTTTTAGAACTACCGTAATCTTATTTTGTAGTTGTAAACGTAAAATGAATAAAAACAAAAACTATTAAATCATTTTTACAATTTTAAGCTTTAAACTTTTAGAATCCTAAAAGAATCTGAATATCGAAATTTATTGTTTGCTTTTTGGAACTTTTTCGTAAACAGGATTTTTTGATATGCAAATAATTGTTTTTTGCCGTTTTCGAAGTCCCTCTTTTTAAACAACTTGAAAAAAAAAAAACAAAATCATAGCGAAATAAAAAAATTTTTATGTGCTTTTTTGGTGTCGCATAAAATCACTGCTCTTTTTTTAAAATTATATTTGTTGTTAAAAATCCCCCCAAGGGATCAAGAGGCTAAAAATGCATTAAATTTCTCGAAAAAAAGTTTTTTATTTGCTCTTTTTTTCCTTTTTTCTCTCCGGCTAAAGAACTTTTTGATGTCCCAAAAAAGAAGAACAAGAAAGCTGCAATAATCACGTCATTTCTTGAAAATTTTCGGTGTGAGAAAAAAAAACAGCAAAAAAGGATTCTATTTTCCCAGGGGGAAGGAGTTGCAAGGTACATGTATACATCTAGTTAGAAGATATTTTTATTTTAGAAAAATATATGTGTACCTTAATCAGGTAAAACACATTTCTACAAAAATAAACTTTCAAAGAAAACAGCATTTTTTTGGCTAAAGGTTAATTTAGAAAAAGTTTTTTGTGCAAAAATAGCAACAAAAAGAAATTTTCTCAAGTGCAGATGTTCAAAAATATGGGAAATAAACAGATGTTTTTATTTAGCAGCCAAAATAGTTAATTTTTTATTTTGAAATAATAAATTTGGACATAAATTTAATTAAGTTTTTTGATAATCTTAAAAGTTTTAGAAATAAAGGTAAATAAAAAAGCCGAAAATTTGAATAATTTTTAGTCATCAACAATCACTCATTACCGTAATCCATGTCCAAAAAATTTTTAGGATTAGCAAAATCGCAACAAAAAGATGCCATATAATTTAAAAAGTGCCAACAAAATATATTTTATAGTTTGTCATTTTTATTAATCTCTGACTTTCATATATCTCATACATATGAAGCCATTGCAACTAAATTTGAATAAAATCGGATAATCACTTCCTGATTAAAAAACACTCAAAATTGCTTCTTAAAATATTTAAATCTACCGTAATCCTTTACATTTTCCAAACAAAAAAATATAAATACTTACCCATCAAAATAAAATTGTGCAAAAGCAGGTTGAAGTTGTACAAGGAAAAGCGCGGAAGCCGTCACAATACATAATGCTACTTGTCTCATATTTATTTTTTTAATTTAAATTAAAATTTTTATACCTAAAAAGTGAACAATTTAAATTTAAAACAAATTTCGAGATTTTTGTTTTCTGCAAAAAAAATTAAAACAAAGAAAAAATAAACAAAAATTTCGCGAAATAAATACCCCCCAAAAACAATACATAGAAGGATTCCAAGAAGGATATTTCAAAGTTTTTTTTCAGGCTTTAAAATAGTAGTATTATTTTCTAAAAATGGCATCTTTTTTTTGTAGACATGGGAGATTGGAGATGTAAAAAAGAGTGGGGATATCAGACATCAATCTTTTTTTTTGTTGTTTCTATGAAAATGAAGATAAGTGACCACCACCATCTCACAATAAAACAAAGAAAAACAAAAGAACGGCACAAAAAATAGAAGAAGGACCTCATGGGAACCAAGAAGGAATGACAAATATAGTAAAGGCTTGTAATCCGTCTGGGATAGGATGGGGGAGGGAGGCTACGTGAAAAATGGAATTCCAATTAATAGTCGTAAAGTTTGCTTAATTTAGTAGTTTTTTATTTGCATTGTTGTTGGCAAACACGGAAGAGATTTTCGACAATCATGAAATTAGCCTAAATCGCCTCAAGGGATTTACGTTTGTATAATTCTAAGAAAAGTGGTAACACTTTAAATCAACAAAAAGTAATGCTTTGTTGAAGAACATCTTTGATGGCATACTGTAGCAATAGATGAACACCAAAGAATGAAAAACATGAAATCTAAAGCATCGGCTACTGCCTTAAAGAACAATGTCCTCTAAGATTTAAATTTAATAAAATTTTAAGCGATATTTAAATACTTAAAAAATAAATTTAAAAAAGATATATCTCAAGAACAAAGAAGGAGTTCATTCTCAAACAAAATGGCACACCCCTTTTTAACCCTTTTTGAAAATCTCTTTTTATTCTGTCTCTTTAAATAAAGCCGCCAAAGAAAGAAAGAAAAGAAACTCCCAGCCCCGCCCTTCTTTTTTTCAATACTTTGTTTTTTTCTGAGTAACAAAAAATAATAATAAACCTTTTGGCCTCCCTTTTATTTTTTGATGATAATTATGAGTCCGAAAAAGAGGAGGAAATGGAGGTGGTGGTGGTAAAAATCCTTTCATGAATCAAAAATTTGATATCCTCAAAAAAATAAAAGATACCAGAATTTTTGATTATCAAAAATAAACTTTAACGAAAAACAAAAACTTTCATTCATTGGCATTTTTGCCCAATTTAAAAATAACAGTTTCAAAATTGTCTCAAATTTCTTTTTCAATTTCTTTTGTTTCATTAAAAAATTTGGCAACTGGTGCCAAAAAACTATGAAGAAAAACATGTATGCCAAAGGATGATAGAAAGAACGCCTCCAGAATCCTTGAGTTTTAAAAAATTTCAGAAAAAATGCCAAAGAAAACAATGAAGGAAAGCATTTATGGATTCCAATAAAAAAAATGCCATTCATGATTTTTCGATGTTGATGGTTTTTAAAAATACATAAAAAATTTTGAAAAAAAAGATTTCAGAAAATGACTTCTTGAAAAAAGAAAAAACTATTATTTTTTTTGAACAAAAACTAAAAAAGTAAAAATCAAACATATAAAAAACAATGGGCATTTATTTTTTTAAGAACGTCATTTTTATTATGCCAGTTTTTTCATTGCTTTCGTTCGTCGAAAAAAATAAAGAAAAAATTTAAAAGCTTGTTTCCTGTGTTGTTGTTTTAATTTTTCATAAGAAAAATGAAGAAGAAAGAATTTAAAACAACAGGAAAATCGTCTTCTTCTCTAACCTTTTTTATTTGCATAAACACAAACAAAACAGGTCAAAAAATAAATATTTTATATACTTATAGGATTACTGTAACTGTATAAAAATAGTAAAAATAGTAATAAAAATGATGTCAAATCAGGAAACGATTACTATTCTTGTAATTAATTGTTATCGGTATAATCTTTTCCGGTACAAAATAGGTTAATTATGCATTCTTACGTATATTTACGAAAAAATAGCTACTTTTGTTTTTGGTTCTTGTAGTTATAAGCTTGTCGTAGTTTGTATCATGTAATTTATAGGCATATTTATTTAATTTAATTTTTATTTGGTTCTAAAAACAATGCCGTTTTTGGTGGATCAAATTAGCAAATTAGCATATGGGGCTAAATGCCATTATTTATGGAATTGTCAAATGTATTAAATTTCAAAAACAACACGTTTAAAATTAGCTTAAAATCACTTAAACTAATTTAATTTTGAATTTATGACAAAGCTGTTAATAATAAAATTTTGTTTGTTGTTTTTCTAAGAAAAAGTTTCGTAGCAGTTTTTTGACCTTTTTAATTTTGGGAAATGATTCTGAAAATTGTTTTTAATACTACATTTTAGTCACGGCTATTTAGAATTAAAAATCTTAAAATTGAAATTTTGGTATCCATTGATTTCTATTATTCTGTATTGGTGCTCGAATTTGCATAATGAGGAAGAAATGAAGTATCAAACTGTTTCTTGTCTGAAAGGCTGATTTAAAGTGCCCGAAACCGCCAAAAATTTGGGAACAGTTCAAAATGTTCCCAAATTTTTGACATTTGGAAGCATGTATTTCAAGTTTTAAAAGGTTATGCCACAGCAGCTAAAAATGTCAAACATTTGTAGCTGCCCAATTTTAAAGCAATTTTGATTAAATTTAGCAAAAGGAATATAAAACCAATCAGGTAAAAATCATTAAATATTCCACCTGCCTCATTTTTTGAGGTACACTTTTTCTTCGGTGTTTGCGTAGTTAAGTTTCAAACATTTTAAAAATTCTAAAAATGCGATAAAAATAGATTTTTTTGGTTAATTCCATGCGTACCAGGTTTGCCCCCTACTTTGATCTATGGGTCACAAAAAACTGATAAAAATAGAAAAAAACGATACCGCGAAAATACTTTTATTCTATTTTTAAGCTTGTTTATTTTTCATCGAACCTTTTTAAAGGAGGAGGCGCATCGCCTGTAGTTTTTTTGATGCAAATTAAAAATTGAAATTTGGATCGAAAAAATAAATTTTAGAAACGAAAAAAAGGGTTTTGATTTTGAAGCGGATAAAAATTTTGACTTTTCTGCCATGAACCCTAGAAGTCATTATGTAGTAAAGTCGATTGCATTTCTCGACGCGAAAACACCTTTCATTGGAGCTTGTTTTTTTCTTCACTGCAGCTGCAAAAAAAGAAAGAAAAAAGCAGCTCCAATGAGTCCCTGATTTTTGTATAAAAAAGTTCATAGTCGCATCAAAAAAACTACAGGCGATGCGTCTCCCCCTTTAAAATATTTTTTTACAGAAAAACCCTTTTGTTTTTTGCATATAATTTTTTCTTTGAATTTGTTTGACAAATTTTGTTTGTTTTTGTTTTATCAGATTAAAGTTAAACTGGGTTTTTTGATAATTGATGGAGGAAGAAAAACAAAATTCGTCTTCGAGGGAAAAAACAGTTCAAAGAAAAAGTGCCGTTGTCTGTTTTCGGCATGAAAAGCAAAAAAGTAAAAAAGTGTTGTCCTTTGCAGCATCAAAAAGTGCCATCGCCGTTTTCTGGCATCCAATTATTATTAAAAACCCGTCACTTTTTATTCTGTGACAAAAAAACAACCAAAATCCCATGAAACAAACAAAATGTATGGTTTGTAAAAAGTTTCTAAAAATAAATTATCTGTTTGTATGTATTTTTTCCACCCTCGCTTTTTCTCACTCCATTTCCTTCTTAAATTTTCCCACACCATCCCCATCAGTTTAAGGGGCTGTCAAACTTTGGCACTTGATGGTGGACCTGCGAGGGTGGTGGCAACAACAAAAAAGGGAATGATAAAGATTTTGTGATAAAAAAAGTGCCATTGACTAAAAGAAACAATATTTTTCTCTGAAAAATGCCGTTTTTTGCAGTGCCATCGCTTAAAAATAGTTAAACATTTTTTTCCAAAACTTTTGATAGCCTTTTTGTGGCACTTGAAAAAGTGCCATTTGGGAGTTTTTTTCGAAGTCCCTCCAAAAAACATTTAAAGATAAAAGTCAACTTTTTTCCTCCCAAAATATTTGCAAAGAGACATAAAATTTCGGGAGAAGATAAATTATATCCTTCCAGATATATAAATAAATACATATTTTTTATGTGCCTTTCTTAGAATCATTTTGTAACAAAAATATTGCACAACATTTAAAGTTATTCTTCGTTGTAGTTTTTGTCGGAAGAAAAAGCTTAAAATAGACACCAATAAGGAAACTATGTTTTTTGCTGCTGCTCTTTTTTCTTCTTCAAAGAACAACATTTTTTATATATGGGATTAATTGAATTTTTTAATAAATACATGTTTTTCAGAGTTGCCGTCTGCTACAGCAGAAGCACCTTTTAAGAATAAAAAATGTTCAAAAAACAGATTCTTAAAAAAGTTGGAAGGAAAAAAATAATTGCAGCTGTTTGAAGAATTAATTTAATTGTGAGCCCTTGAAACATCATAATTTTGTTACACGTGTTTAATAATATACGTACTTTTTTAAGTACGCAAATTATAAAAGATTTAAACAGTTCAGAAAAGTGGTTTTAATCGGAATTGAACTGTAGTTTCATTTTTAGGCACAAAATGGAAAATAATTTTGTGCCTAAAAATGAAGAAAAGAGTAGACACTTATTTGGGATACTGTAACCTTATGTCCTTGGTGAAAAAAACCAGTTTAATAAAGATTCAGTTAATTGTACTTATGATAATATGCAAATTTGTAAAACCCTAATGTTAAACTTATCCGTCAAAACGTAGACCTCTCTAAAAAACTTAAAATTTCATAAATTTGCATAACATATTTATCTCTCGATTTTCCATATCTAATACCACCATTCTTCCAAGGTTGGATTACTGTAACATATAAATACAGTTTTATAAACTACATTTTTTGTCAAGGCCTTCAGGAAACTTCAAAAAAGCCTACTATGATATAATTAAGCATATCAAGAATTTCATAGTAGTGCAAATATACTGCTACTCTGTCTCAGATTTTTATTATTTACACATTTCAAAATATTATTATTATTTTTATAAACTTTCGTCATTTCATTCCCTTCCTCATAACCCAAACCATGTGGTATTTCTCACGAACACCACTTCCTACGAAAAAAATTTTTAAGTTGAACTTAAAAGTTTTTATAACAAACCTTACAATTTTTTTATATTTAAGAATAACAAACGCGTCAAATTCTTTTGATTTGTTCAAAAAAAACGGAAATACAAAAGTAAAAATTAAATAAAAATTGAAGTTTAGTAAAAAAACTTTTTTATAATTTTTTTCAGCAAAAAATTATTTTTCAATTAAAACACGCAAATTTTAAAGCAAAAAAAGTTATGCAAAAACTTGAAAATAAAAGTTTAAAGTTGAATAAATTCTTCCACATATTTTTTTTATTCGAAGAATGACTTTTGACTCTTTTTTTCTTTGAAACAAAAAAAAGCTCTCAGAAAATAGACAAAAAAAGCAAATCCCAAATTCATTGCCTCCAAAAAAAGAGATGGAAAAGAATAAATTTTGCGAAGGAAAATCTCACGCTTTTATTGTTTCAATTTAGAAAAAAGTTTATCATTTAAAATTTAGCTTTTTTGCCATCAATTTTTATCCATTGTGCCATCCTTGGATTTTACATTTATTATTACATCTTTATAAAAAATAAATGTATGCAAAATTTGTTATGCTTATAAAAATAGTTAATGATGTCAAATATTTTTTGGTAGATTGCATTTTTAGCAGGTCTGTATTCAAATTTAAAAATGGGGAAGCAAAATATAAATAAGGAAGGGATTAAATTTGGTAAAAGTGTTGTTTTGAAATTTGGAAATTAATATTTTGTGTCTGATCCGGAAAAAAGATGATAAGATCTGTTCCAAGAATGCCAAAAAATGTTAAAAAAGTGTGAAAACTTTTGTTTCAAGTCGTTTTACGCAAATGTGGAGGGTCTGTAAAGATAAATTTGAAAAAAAAACAATTTATGTGATTCCGGAAGAATACACTTTTGAAGGACTTCTTTTTTTATGACTGGCGGGGAAGAATGTTTTTTGAAGTACAACTAAATCTTTGAATTATTTCGAAATGAGTAAAAGAAAACTGATAAAGGATTAGGAGAAGTCCTGTTTTTAATGTGATTAAAAATATTTGTACAAGGAAACAAAGAGTTATATGACTTAAGAAACCATAAAATTTAATAATTTAGTTGTTCTTTACGTATGTAAAATGAACTCAAAGAAATTTTTGAACGTTAACTTTTTTGTTTTAAAGTTATAGCTAAAGATCAGTCCTACTTTTTGA
This sequence comes from Panagrolaimus sp. LJ2414, assembly GCA_024447195.1. Taxonomy (NCBI): domain Eukaryota; kingdom Metazoa; phylum Nematoda; class Chromadorea; order Rhabditida; family Panagrolaimidae; genus Panagrolaimus; species Panagrolaimus sp. LJ2414. The sequence goes on from JAMRXY010000278.1 coordinate 673,869, forward strand.
GGGATGTGCCTCTTAATTTACTGTAATTACATTGCAAAGCATTTTTAATTAATTTTAAAACTCATGAACAAATTACAGTAGTATTAGATTTAATTATAACACATTTTCTTAAAAGACTTTTCAAATTACGATAAACGTCATTGACTGACATTTGAAAAGAGTCACAATAGACTCTAAAACATAAATATCTGCAACTACACCATAAAACTACCGTACCCAAATTTATCAATTTTGCTGTCAAACCTAATCTAAAAATTTTGTATAGTTGAAAACCACATTAAAATTCAACTCAAATTTATGCAAAAATTTAACGCAAAAACAAAGAAATGCCTTAAAAGAATCTTTGCTTCTTGCAAAAGCATTTTTCCTAAAAAATCTGTCAGAAACATTTTTTGTTCTCTGAAGGCACAGATAGATATTAAAAGATAATAGATATTCCATTGTTTGTTAATTAACTTTTATTTTCTTTTGTTTCTTTAAAATTTTTAAAAAACAATGTCGGAAAAATAATGCATCGAATCTGTCAATTATTCATTCTTCTGTGTTGTTATTTTTCCTTTATTTTTTTTTGCTTTTACGTAATTTTTCATTTTATTGGGTGGGCTTTTTTCAAGATTCCATCAAAAATCTTTAATTTTTTTGGTTGGTTTTTGTTTCTCATTGGGTTCATTATTTTTTGATGGCATTCACATTGGCATTTTTGAATATGGGTTTCAAAAACCATTTTTCTTCCATTTTATTCCACCATCAAAAAACGTATAATTTTTAAAACAAAGAATGGAAAAAAAACAACAACGACAGAATTCTTTAGATTTTAAAATTGACGGATTCATGCCAGTTTTGGTTCTTTCTTTCTTGCTTACTTACTAGCCTCAGGGTGTTCATTAAAGATGAAAATAAATAACCAATAATCTTTCTCTTCTTTAAATTTCTTTCTATTCTTTGTCTCTTGCAAAGAAAATATCCCTTCATTAAAAATCCTTTTCAATTAATTTTTTCGTAAACAAAAAAAATTGTCTCGAGTTTTATCCAACATCAAAAATAAAGAGGGAAAAACAAAAATTTTAAAAATTCTACAAAAAAACTTTTTTGTGTCATCCAAAAACAATTGAGAAAAAAAGTGTCTCAAAGAACAAAAATTCTTAAAAATACTTTAATATTCAAATTTTTACTTCCAAATTTTTTTGCATGAATAAACTTTTTCTTCGAAAAAGTTTTCTTTCAAGATGCCATTGGAAGAAAAAGGGAAACAAGACGGCATCGGAATTGGTTAACCTTGTTGGTACCGAGTTCATATGTCATGTCCTGAGGGCATGATGAAAAAAATGTTACACTGAAAACAGATGTTTTTTTAAATACAAGGTTGAAGCAAAATCAGAAATTAGTTAAGAGTTTTGAATGCCTGAAATTGTCATAAAACACCATTGAGAAGAACTGCGATTCAATAATTTGTTAAGGTTGAAATGCCAATATAGCCTAGGTTCATGAAGAAATTTGCATAAAGTATGAGAGAAGCAGATGTTTGTCTTGCCTTCAAAAATTTTTTAAAATTAAGTAGAAAATTGCGTGAAATCAATTAAGAGTTTTCTATGCCAAGCCCTAAAGGCATGATAAAATTTGCATAAACGTAATTTATGAAAGAACAGCTGCCTTTTTCAAAACTAAAATTAGTAAAAAGAAAAAAGGTGAAAATTTAGAAAATTTTAATGTTAAAAAAGCTGTTTAAAGAACACATAAACTCTATGAAATTCATTTTTTTGCAAACTTTAAGAAAAAATTATTCATCGACTTTGACATTTTTTATTTTGCTACATCAAATTAAAAATAATTAAATTTAATCATATTTAATAATGCCAAAAAAATTAGTCATTTCAGTTCTTTTCTTTTTTCCTCTTTCCGAAACCTTTCAAAAACACAATTGAAAAAAATTATTGAACAACGAAAACACTAAAATTTTGACTCAAAAATTTTGGATTTTTTAATCTTTAAAAAAGTGATGAATTGAAATTTTTTAAAAAAAAAGATACATTTTTAAGGTATCAGTAAAATAAAGAAAAACATGAAAAATTTCAGAAATCCTTTATATTTTAAAGTAAGCTTTTCATTTTTCACACAATTAGTCACATTTTATGTACCTCAAAAGAGTAAAAAGGTAATAATAGAAATGTATTCAAAAAAAGTATGAATACTTTCATAAAAGCATGGATATTTTTTTATCATCATTTATTGATGGTTGTTCCCTTTTTTGAATTAGGCTCAATTATTGGGATTATAGGGAAAAAGGAAAGAAACAAGCTACAGTAATTACAATAGTAGAAATGCGTCAAATATGAAGGTGGTGATATCACATTTTTATGGCTTTCAATTATCACATTTTCATGACAAAATTAATGTTTTAACTCAAATTTGTAAAAATTTTGTGACCTCAAACAAAAACTTCGTGTTTTTGTGCCTTGGAAAAGTTGGACGAAAATCCTGGGTATTTTGAAGGTCCCGGGAAGGTAATGGGAATGCCCAGGGGCTTAAAATTCGGGACCTTCCCAGGGATGGGCAAACGCCAGGCGCGCCAAAGCGCGCTTTTTCTATCAGTCGCCAAATATTTAGCGACGCTTTCCTTTTCTCCAAAAAACGCGAAAAAAATGGCGCGCTAAAAGAAAAGCGACTGACGCCAAATAAAAAGCGAAGAAAGAGAAATTTTTTTTTTGGCGACTGTCGCTCGCCAACGCTAAAGCGAATCTTTTTTTTAAAAAAATTCATTCGCCATTTTTTTGGCGACTGGATAAAAAAGATGTCGATTCGCGAAATGTTTTGGCGAAGCGTTTGCCCATCTCTGGACCTTCCTCCTTATACATTACTACGGTAGTCCCGGTTGTAAAAATGTAGATCGTAGTTGTGCAAAGTCTTTCAGTAACATTCAAAATAAGCAAAATTTACGAACAACAAAATCAACCATCAAATTTTTTGTTCACTCAAGTCAAATTTTAAACGTCGAATTCTATGACGTTTGCAAATAATACTTTTTATTGCAAGATTGATTCACCGTCGCAATCATTAAAATTATTAGACCTGTTTTTCCAACCTCACTTTTTTTTACTGTCTTATAAAAACTTAAGAATTTTTATTTATTAATTTTAATATAGATTGCACCTTTCTGAGAGGCAGCAGCCCATATTATAGAAACAGAAGAATAAAATAATGAAGAATAACATTTGAAAATCTGAAAATTTTGTGATTATACTTACCTGTAGAGGCGTTTCGACCGTTTCCTCTGGACGCCATTTCGTCGTTGAAAAACTTGTTTTCCATTAAATTCGTAGATTTCCCGGACGGTCATCATCAGCAGAGCCGGTTTTTTCGTCTTTCTTTTATGAGAAAAAAAATAAAAAATGATTTAGTTTTTTAAAATTTTTGGCGGCAAAAAAAGAGCCTTTTTGCCATACAAAAGTGTGAAGGTATGCCCTCCTTTAAAAATTATTTTAAAGTTACTTTTTAAGTACAAAGTTTTGTATTTTTTAGATGTAATTAATTTGAATTGATTACAGAGATAAATGATGGAAAGTTATGTTTTTTCAAGACCTTTTTAGCAGTTTTTTCAATTAACGATGTTGGGTAATTGTTTTTGTTTAAATGTTTTTTGATGTTTTGATAGCCTTCATGAAAATTTTCTTTGTTTGAAGAAAGTCTTGCTGTTCTAAGAATTTCACCTGCAATTATATTTGTTTTAAAAATGTTTGGTGTATTTGAGTTAAAATTTGAATAACGGATTACGTTGAAATGGTATAGATTGCACCTTTCTGAGAGGCAGCAGCCCATATTATAGAAACAGAAGAAGACAAAAACGAAACAGAAACACATGTGCCCGAAACGTGTCTCTTTTTTTTTCAATCATTAACTGCTCAAAGTTTATTTTTTTCTTCAAAAAATACACATTTTTTGCAGTGCATGTATACTGTACTTACCTGGCTGTCTTTTTAAGTGCGATCAAAGTTTTTTCTCGGGTCAATTTATTTATTTTTTATTAATTGCTTTTAAGGCTTCCGTTTTTTTTCTATCCTCCGAGGGTAATGAAAAATAATGGGTGGGCGGCGATTTAAAGTTTTTTTGCTGAATTTGCGGCATCTTTTTTTGATGGATGTGTTTACATCTGATTTTTATTATCAATGTGATTTGGATACAGTATATTTTTTTTGAATAAATTTTATTAAACAATCTTTTGAGATCTTTAGAATTAAGAAGAAGAAAAAATGACAATACACGCAAAAAATAGTAAAATAGGAAACAATAAAAGAAGAAGTTTAAAACCGTGTCTTAACCGAACTGCAACAAGTATTTGTATGTGTTTGTGTGACTTTTTCTTAACCCTATCTCTTCAATTTTTTCTTTAATTCAAAAAAATTGAAAAAAAGAGGAGGAGAAGGGTTTTTTTAAACATAAAATAGATACACCGGAAAATAGAAGGAAGTTGCAACAAAATCCACATAAAAAATGGAAAATATTATGGGGATAGTAGAAGCATTGTCATTTTTGGGCAGATTCTGCTGCTGCTAATTGTCGAAGAAACAAAATATATAAAAATAACAACGATGGAAAATTTGCATAATTGAGAGATTTTATGCAACAACTTGACGGAAGGGGAAATTCTGAAAAATGGATAGTAATTAATTTTTTGTTCAAAATTCAAATTTTTTGTTACTATCAAATTTTGAAGTTTGACGCATTTTTTAACAAAATGTGATTTTTTTTGCATTTCAACGACAGAAAAACGTCAAAAATCAAAAAATTGGACTTTGTACTGAGATTCCTTTTTTGCAAGTATAATAAAAAACTTACATCTAATGGTGCCTTCCATGGATTTCCAGGATGATCAACATGCTGAGAAGAGACAACTTGTCCGACGACTAATTTAAGCATCATCGTTCTTGCATGTTCTGAATGACCAACTGATTCAAAGGCGTCAGTTGCATCTAAGCCAAGCTGAAAGAAAAACCACGTGTTTAGTACATTTTTCATTGAAATTGCAAAAAAAGTATATAATGAAACTAACATATTCTTGAAGGATATCATCACCACCTGGATGAATGGAAAAAAAATATGTGAGATCAAAGACAAGATTATGAATGATAACTAAATTGGAGGATGCATGTTCGCGAACAAATTCTCGGGTAATTTGTGGAAGAACTTTTGCCATAACTTTTAAGGGATAAATAGGATTCTGAAAAATTATCGATTACTTTTTGTAATTTCGTTGTGAGAAAAATCTTTGAACTCGAAAAAGTTTTCACACGTCCTTAAAAAACACTTGACATTTTCAAACGAAAAAAAAACATTAAAAACAAAAAAGAAATGAATCTTTGAATGTTAAATGTATATTTTTTGAAAAATGTTTAAAGTTTTGATGCGCTTTTAAAGAGAAAAAAATTGATCAAAGTGAAAAAAGTGGGAAGTACGTTTAATATCAAAGAGATAGAAAATATAAATGCTCCCAGAGAAAAAAAACGCCCGCCTCTTATCAACATTAGTTTTTTTGACTGTTTTAATTTATGAAAGTTCTTCTTCAACTTTTTTTTTCTGTAATGACCGAAACAAAAAACGAAGAAGAAAAAGGTCTTTAAATCAAAGTTTTTTGAATTGAATAATCTCTGACCAAAATCAAAAGTTTTTTCTAGTGTTTTCCGTATATTTCTTTAAAGTAATGTTCCACATAATGTTTTTTGCATATTTCTAACGAATAATAATAACATATTTGTTCGGAAGGTTGTTTTCGAAAATCAAAGATACAAAGATTAAAAAGATCAAAAGAAATGGATTGGTGGGTGGAAAAATCGCAGTTTCAAAAATTTCTTTGGAATAGATCAAATTTTTTTAAGCCATCTCAGAAAAGCGGCAAATTTTTTTGATCTATTGTGGTGGTTGATCACGGAGTTAAATTTGAATAAAAATTGTAAAACATTGTACGACACATGTTGACGAGACAGTGTACTGTAACATTATCTCTGTACTTTAATGCATAAATTGTATTTGATGGTTTTTGCTTCACTAGAAAAAAGCAATTTGTGACAAAATATGGAATGGCAAAATGACAACACTGAAATAAAAGTAACAAAATTGTACGTAACACTTTTGTGACACAATGTTTATTCTCCTTTTTAATGATGCGTTTTAATTTTTACTTTCCAATCAAAAGGGTTCTTATTATATTAAACATTACTACAGTAATCTCCTTCCAAAGCTGCTGTTACTAAACTTTTCAACAATCATAGAATATTTAAAAAATTCCAAAAATATTTCCAAAAATATTGCAACCTTATACTTTAACGGAAATCTGTCGCAAGCAACTTATCTTTTGTTTACTTTTAATTAATTTTCTGCACTTTTTTTATTTTTTTATTTTCTGCACCAAAAAAGAGATATATTCTTGTGAAATTTGAAACTTAAAATGTCGTAAATAAGCAACAAAGAACTGCTGAACTCAAAGTTTTGTTTCAAAAACTTTTTCTTCCTTTTTTCCAATAAAGACAAAAAAAGGGAATGGCAAAAAGTAATAAATTTAATGAATAAATAAATTTATTACTTTTAAAAAAGATGTCTGCAAAAATAAATTATCACACAAAAAATGAATTCCTTCTTTTTTCGTTTCCTTAAGAAACTTTGCTCTTTCCAAATTTCTGAGAGTTATTTTTTGGGCGATGATGTTGCCAAAAAAAATCAAATTTGTTTTTTATAAATAAAAGTGAAAGGTTTTTGGGTGGAAAACCATGTGGCTTTGATATCGTCTGATAAGAAAATTTGTTAATAATAATAATAATCAAAATGTGGAAAACGTCACATTTTGTTATTTTTTGAAAGTTGCATTTTGAAAAAAGTTTTTCAAAAATTGGACATTTGGTTGATTCTTTTGATCTTGATAAGAATACTGTAGGTTAGCATTTGTGATAATTTGAATATAGAATAGGGGAAAACATTCAAATTACCGCAAAAAACTAAAAAAAATTTTTCAAGCTCCATTTTTTAAAATTTGATTTGATTACTGTAGTTTGGGGCATTAAGGACATCAAAGGTGTGTTTATTGGCCAGAATCAGAGTCAGAAAAAAACTGATGCGGAAATGGACAATGAGTTGACTGACAGATTTTTGATGTAATAAAAACTTTTTTTAAACAAGGTGTTGTCTTTTTCCCCCAAAAAACCGGATCAATTTTTTAAAGTATTAAAAAAACTGAAGAATGAATGGCAGTGATAAATGGGAAAATACAGTGTCAAAGGTCTTTTTCTCTTCCGTCATCTAAGAAAAAATATTTGTTTAAAAAAATATTTATATTTTCGGTGGAACGTGAAAAGCAGATGGACTCTTTTTTTATTGTGTTGTGTTAGACTACAAACAAATTAATAAAAAACTGTTTTGGCATTTTTTACTTTTTTAAAAAATTGTTACAATCAGAAAAAGTGACAGTAAGACTTTTTGATGTGATGTCATGATTTTGGGTTACTATCATTGATGAAACTTTCGTAGCAGGAGCAATTAGGCGATAAATTTCAGAGCTTTCATGATTTTAGTTATTTATTTTTGATTTTGTACTTTAATTGCACCAAAAACACCAAAAACATTTTATTTATCGTAGTTCATAAAAAAATATGTACGTTTATTTTTCAATATTTTTGCACTTCTACATTTACACACACGTTTTTTATGTTGATTTATGTTTGCAACAATTTTTTCTTCTTTTTCTTTGATTTTGTCTGAAACGATTTTTGAAGAAAGAAAGAAAAAAAACCCGTCGTAATTACACGCTGTTTCCACCCGGCTTTTCTCTCTTCTTTTTTCCAATCGAGTTGTGTCTGATACATTTATACAAGTATCAGTGACAATAATCGATGATGTTGGAGATATCCCGTATTTTTTTCTGGGGTGCACCTAAAAAAATTTGTTGATAAAGTATACCCCCTATCAATCTTCTACTTCATCACATTAAATCGATTGATAAGAAATATATCTTTCAATTTGGGGGATATCTCTCTTCTTCTCCTTTTTGATCAATTTTGTCCTTCTTTTTCTTCAAAGATTCATGTGCAAAATTCTTTTTTTCTTTTCTTTGAAACATTTATTTTTATTTATTTCATTCACTGACTGACGGAATGGATGGCTGCTGCACAGCATGGTCACACATTCGTTCGACACAATGCCAAACGATGTTTGATCGATGTTGTAGATGTTGAATGAGTGATGTTAAACATTAATTATCTCTGTTAAATAGCATTGTTAATTTTTATTTATCTATTGCAATATTACAAGAAAGACATATGAAAGATATTATTTTTTAAAGTTTTCGTTTTAATGCAATATTAGAGGAATGCGAGCAATTACAAGTTTTTGCTCCACTTTTTGATGAATTTATTTTTCTATCTCCTTTTTTTTGAACCTCAATTAAAATGTATTGGTAGTTAAAATAGTTTTTTATGACCCCATAGATAAAAATTATGGTTAGTCCAACAATTTTTGAACGTTAATTACATATTATTTGCGTGATTTATGTATAATTTAGCAATTTGTCGTCTTTTACAGTATTCTTGGATGTATTTTAGAATGCCGCCGATCTCAAAAATGCGTAAAAAGTGTAAAGAGAATGGTCAGAAGGTAAATGGATACAAAAAATATGGAAAAATTAACAATCGGGTTGAAAATCAAGATCAACATGTTGCTGAACAAGCTGAAGCTGCTCCGTCGAAATCAAAGCTAGCAAAAAGAAAAGAAGGCCTTGTAAATGTTGTACAGACTCGTCGACAAGCTGCAATTACTGATGAAAGAGAAAGAGTTAAACAATCAAATCGATATCGAACTCAAGAAGCTACCAAAAAAGCAGCGGAACTTCGAGAACATGTTAAAGAAAAGGCACAGAAGCGTCAAAAACTGAGTGATGATATTAATTTAAAAATTAAACAGAAAAGTGAGTCAACATATATACTTTATTAATAACTAATAAATGTTTTAGAACTGGATCAACTGTTAAGATTGTAGCGTTTTTCAATGACTTGGAATTAGCTTTATCCGTTAAAAAACTGATGATTATTTGGTCCGGCCCTGGCAAAGAATCAAAAACTTTGTTACAACCAATATTGAGCCCAATTGATGCTGATATTCTTCGTTTAATGCAAAATGGTATTATGACAAAAAGTGGCTGGAAATCTGTAATTATGTAAGTTCGTTTAGTTACAGTATCTACAGTAAGACATATCTTATAGCACGTATATCGGTGATCTTAAATACCAATCCATCTCTTTAAGCATTCAAGGTGGCTTTTCTGTATGCGGATGCCCAAAATGTTTAAATAAAAGAAGTGAATGGCCAACGCTCAAGTCAGAAGATATAACACTTCGCACAATTGAAAGTATTGTTGCTCATGCTGATGAAGTTGTTAATAATAATGCTAAGCCACGGATGAATGGATCAGTAACAGATTATCCATTATTAAAGAATATTCCAATTTCGCATTACGTGCCACCACCGGTTCATATATTGATAAGCTTGGTCAACGAAATTATTGATTTTATTAAAAAAACTCAAGGTGATAAATATTCACCGTAAGTTGTTTTCCATACCGTAATAATTGAATATATGTTTGTATCTATTTTTAGATTGAAAGAGTTTCTCGATAATTCTGGCGCCAGGCCTCACCTTCCTGCTAAAGAATATAACGGAAATGGCTGCAGAAGAATTTTGAGTCATTTTCGACAAGGGAATGAAAAAAGAATCGTATATGAAGGTTACGGTAAAGACCTTTTTGAAGCTGCGTCAAATATTCAAAGTTTTGCTGTTGCCAGAGAATTATCGAGTGATGAAATTCAAGAAATGAAAGCTTACATCAATTTGTTCTTCAACTTGGTTAAAAATTATGGTGATAATGCTAACAAATTTTTTCTTAATAAAACAAAAATACATATGCTGAAAGAGCATGTGATTCCTTTCGTTGAAACTTTCCGATCATGGGGTCGTTTTTCGGAAGAAAGTTAGTAGTTTTTAATGTTACACCAATTTCATCTTTGTATTTTAGGCGCTGAATCGATTCACCATGTAAAAAATGATATGGATAAACGAATTCCTGGAAAAGGCCCAAAAATTAATGAAAAACGTAATAATTTTTTTTTAAAATCTCAAACGGTTTCCTCTTATTGTTAATTTATGTTTTTTCATATTGTTTTTTGTTCAATTAATAAAGTTTATTTATCCAAGAATACTGTAAAAGACGACAAATTGCTAAATTATACATAAATCACGCAAATAATATGTAATTAACGTTCAAAAATTGTTGGACTAACCATAATTTTTATCTATGGGGTCATAAAAAACTATTTTAACTACCAATACATTTTAATTGAGGTTCAAAAAAAAGGAGATAGAAAAATAAATTCATCAAAAAGTGGAGCAAAAACTTGTAATTGCTCGCATTCCTCTAATATTGCATTAAAACGAAAACTTTAAAAAATAATATCTTTCATATGTCTTTCTTGTAATATTGCAATAGATAAATAAAAATTAACAATGCTATTTAACAGAGATAATTAATGTTTAACATCACTCATTCAACATCTACAACATCGATCAAACATCGTTTGGCATTGTGTCGAACGAATGTGTGACCATGCTGTGCTGCTGCTGATATTGATGAAGTTTTTTGTTTTGTGGGGAATTTCGTTGCGTCCACGTGTGTATTTGTTATGAATGATATCAACACACATACCCCCTCATATATGTGGTAGAAGAGAAAAGACTAGACGACGCCACCGATAAACTTATAAACATTCTTTCTTTCATTTTGAATTCGAAAAAAGGTGGTTTCCACGCTGTTGCTTTTTTTCTTTAAAGTTCCCGTTTCGGTTATTACTGATAGCAAAAAGATAAATAAAATCCGCAAATTTTGATTTAAATTTAAAAACAAGGAAATTATCTATCTCTTTTTCTTTCTCTCTCAATCTCTCAAATCATCTGACTTTATTAAATAAAACAAATAACAAAAGAAGGAAACTTTGAACTAAAACAGTATATTTATATTTTGACAAAAAAAATTATTTTTGAAGGACAAAAACATAAAAAAGGGGAAAAAAGAAAATTGGTGCAAATGAGTTAATTATGTGACGACTGATTTTTCATGACAGTTTTAGCGTTTGACACTTTTTTGTGTGTTTCGGGACAGTTTTTCTAGTGTTTCTGGGTTTTTTTGTTTCAATTTTCGCAACAATGAAATTGAAAAAAGAGTGAGACAAAAAATTGGCAGAAAAATTGATAATTGATAACAAAGAACACAGTTTTTTGGGGGTCTATGAAATATAGTAATGAATTGAAAAAGATAAGGGGTATTGTTTAAAGTGATCAATGTGTACACTGTAATTTGGTGATAACCGAAACACAATATACACTACGGTAACTACAGTAACTACAATATCGTAATCTAAATCATATTTTTGGATGGCTGCTGATAATGATTTTGCTCTCTCTTAATTTTTTTAATTCTTGTGACAATCTTGAAATGTTGTTTTTTTACCAAAATCCCAAATCACAGTGTTTTTCAATGTTTTTGTTTACAGATATTATTAGTTACATTCCCATCTATGTCATAAAATCGGGAAACACCTTGATATTTATTGTTATTACAAAACAGTGTAATTTTTTAAAAACAACTTTTTGAAACAAAAACAACCCCCCAAAAAAAGAATGCAGACAGATTCGTTCTCCCAAAATGTACAAAAATAATAATGTTGCTACTTTTTCTATTTTTACAATTTTTTATTATTAATTAATTATTTGTTATTGTTGTTGTTGTTCCAAATTTAACAAAAAAAAGTGTCCAATAAAAAACACGTGGATTTACACAAAACTTTTTTGCATACATTTTTTGATTTTGTTTTTGCTCGTTCTATTTTTTCCTCACTTTTTTTGAAAAACAATAATCATAATTAAATATATTTTTTTGTTATTTCTTAAATGAAAGTAAAAAAACATTGTGACCATTTCAAAGATTTTTGTAAATAACACGTTTCACTTTTTTTATGATTGTAATTTTTTTGTGATGGGTGGTAAACAGGCAGCAGATAGATAGATAGGGTGGGGAAGAGCAGGTGACCAGGAAATGGCATTTTTTAAAATTGTCGGGTTTTTATACGTTTGCAAGATAGTAAATAAGTTATTTATAAATTTGAAAGATAAAATTAAAACATGTTTTTTTGCAAAAAAATAATACAAAGAACAATCGGTTGAAAAAAAGTATAGTAACAAAAAGTATGCAGTTTTGGGCTTATTTAATTACTATCACAACAAGTTTTAAAAATTTGAATAAAACAAAAACTATTGTTTCGGTCCGGTTCTTTGTTGTCACAACAATGTAATTTCATTTGGTTATCTTTGTTGGGTATGCCTGATAATTGTATATTTACGTTTTGTTTCAAGAAGTATAGTAACAATAAACTTGAACTTGTTACTTTTTTGGTTACTGTCACAAAAGTTTTAAGCACGAAAATTCAAAATTTATGAAGTTCTTTGTTTGTGTTCAAACAATATTAATTGTTATAAAAAAGTTGTTTATTTTGATTGCTTTTGTTTGGGGTGCATCTGACAATTGCATTGTTTACGTTTAAATTTTTGATTAAAATTGTTCAAAAAAAGAATTTTGTAGAATCTTGAATTAATTCAATGAACAATTTTGTTGCAACCAACATCAAAAAGAAACAGGTTAATCGATTAAAGTTAAAAATTAAAAGTTGCAACAAATCTTTCTAGAATAAAAATTTTATGCATGTATTAGTATCAAACATTAAAACAGATATTTGTTGTTGATTTAATTAAATTAAAGCAGTTTATGCGAAATTAATCAAAAATCTTTTTCTTAAAAATCAAATGTTCGATGCTCATTTTTAAAATGTGAAATAAGAACGCTAGACATTTGGGGCTAGAAAAATGTAATTTTGCAACATTTTGTTGCACTTTTAATTTTCAACTTGTCTAATTTTTTTGTCTCAAAATTTTTGTCAGAACAAAAGAGTAACCTTAAACAAAATTTTTGAGACAGAAAAAAAACGAGTTAAGAGTTTTTCGCAAACTGATAAAGACATTTGTACCCAATTTTTATTAATTCTCTTTTTTTCTGTGTGTTTTAGGATGCAATTAAATGATTGAGAGAGGAGACACGTTGACACCACGTGGGCATTTTTGATAGAAAATTTTAAAATCTTTCAATGCTTTCACATGCCATCTTTTCTACTTCTTTTTTTGGGTGGTAAATATCATTTAGAAAAAAGCAATAAATAAAACTTAAATTTATGGATGACTTTTTTTGTAACAAAAAAATCAGAGACTTGTGCAACTGAAAAAATGGAAAACTGAATTATTTTGAGTTCAATGTGATAAAAAAAATTGATCACTGTACTTTGAGTTTTATTCATGTTTGCAGCAAAAAAATTAGGATGGTAAAAGTTTAATGAGTCTGAGATAGAGTCTTTTTTGATAGAAGATTGATAAATAATTACCATTTTAATGCAAATTAGGAAAAAAAGAATAAAAGATAATGTGACATTTTGGCTAATTTTGGAAAAAGGAAACAAGAAAATGGAGTAATTAAATATTTTATTGTTTAGCGACTCCCAAAAATTAGGGGCAATTAAGCAAGATTTTTGATTGTTGGTAAATAAAAAAAGAGTAGAAGTTTAACAGGGTGCTACAGTAATCCTTTTTTTTCTGTTTTGCGATGTTAACAAAAATTTGTTCAATTTGTTGACAGTTTTGGAAGTTTAAATTTTAAAGCTTTTTGTAGAATAAGTTTTGAAAATTCAAATTAATGGTTTTAAGTAAATTCAAAATGTTTGCATAAACAAAATTTGATATTAAAATATTTGCACTTTGCTTGATGAAGAACGAATTGCGAAACCCTGTTTGGGATAAAAACCAGAAAAATACTTTGACGCAAGTAATTTGGCTATTTGTACATACTGCACAGTCATATGAAAATTATTATTAAAACTGAATTTTGATAAATAAAATGACATAATTTCATAATTTTGTTTGTTTACTTTTGTTTTTGAAACGTTTTAAAATGGATTAATCTCAGTACCGCAAACAATTTCGTAATTGACTATGAAATCAATGTTATAAGATCGATGTGTTTCTTGTTTGTGCTACAGTAATCATACCAAAAAATGTGTCTTTTCCGCATTCCAAAAAAATTGTACCATGAACTTTTGAATTCGATCATTTTTGATATTTTCCGGTGTAAATGTCCTTTTTATTTCGTAAACGTTTCTATAATGGTTAACTGATATCATTCATTGATACATGAATTGTAATATCAAAGTCACACTTTTTTTCATATCATTTTTAATTCATGGGAATTAAAATTCAACGCTATACTTTTTATGCATAAGATTAAATAAATATGTAATAATTTAAACAAAAACAATAATACCGAAAAATATATATTGAATGTGTGAAGATCATGTGTTTTTCCACTTTTTATTAATATTATTAATTTCTTTGTTATAGAGTAAACAACGAATAATATACATACTTTAATTTGTCTCTATCTTCAATATATTTTTTTGTTTAATCTTTAATCATTTCTTTCTTCTTTTTGAGAGAATTCATAACTGCAGTTTCTTCTTCTTTTTCTATGGTGTTTTCTTTGAACCTCTTCATTCAGTTATCATTTATGAACCTATTTTCTCCTTTAACAGTAATATATATGTCTCTCCCCTTGAACTACCCATTCTTTTCTTGTGTTTTAGAAAAAGTACCAAGTCCGTTGATCACAGAATAAAAATTCATTCAACAAAAAAACAGGCAGTTTTGGTTCACTTTTTTATATGGAATTTTGATTTATTACTCATAGACATTTTTCACCATCAGAGCAAGAATAAAAAGTAGTAATAAATTATTCAGCAAAAAACTATTTCTTGAACTTTTTTTTTCTCTTATTGATTTATGACGTCAAAATTATGATCGTTATAACTTTAACATTAAAACTTAAAAAACGTGAATATCACGCTTAAAATTGTGAATCAAAAAATCAAAAAAAAACAAAACACAAACAAATTTTATAAAAGCAGTAATACGTAATTTAATGCTTTTCAATTCATAAAAAAATTTTTGTGAATGTAGAAAGAAAGAAAAAATTAATGATTCAAACTATAAAAATTTCAGGAAGCCTCAAACCTTTGGGCAAAAAAAGATGGGATTACGGTAGTTTGATGAATTTATTGTTTATGTTTTTATCAAAGTCTTCGCCGATAAGCACCCATTTGATAATTATTTGTGTTTCTGCTGATGCAGATGATGCACTCAAAAGAAGTTCTTGTTGATAAATTATGTATTTTACAAACCGGATTAAATTGTTGAAGCTTTTTGAACAAAAACCTCACGCGTCTTTTATATTTCAAGCAATATACATTTTTTACCAATTTCGCAAAAAATTATCCATTACAAAATTTTTTTAAAAGAACAGATTTCGGAAAGCCAAAACAAATCGCAGATAATCAATTCTCTTGCAACTTTTTGAATGTAAACAATTAAAAGAAAAATGTAGCCTCCATCAAAATTTAAAATAACAAAAACAACTTTTTAAAACGAGAAATATTCAATTTTAAAAAGTTGTTGTTTTGTCTGCAAAAATCAAAAATTCAAAAATCACCATTTGATCATACAATCCTGAAACAGCTAGTTTAGGTGCGAGAATAGGTGCGAGAATAGGTGCGAGAATAGGTGCGAGAATAGGTGCGAGAATAGGTGCGAGAATAGGTGCGAGAATAGGTGCGAGAATAGGTGCGAGAATAGGTGCGAGAATAGGTGCGAGAATAGGTGCGAGAATAGGTGCGAGAATAGGTGCGAGAATAGGTGCGAGAATAGGTGCGAGAAAAGGTGCGAGAAAAGGTGCGAGAAAAGGTGCGAGAAAAGGTGCGAGAAAAGGTGCGAGAAAAGGTGCGAGAAAAGGTGCGAGAAAAGGTGCGAGAAAAGGTGCGAGAAAAGGTGCGAGAAAAGGTGCGAGAAAAGGTGCGAGAAAAGGTGCGAGAAAAGGTGCGAGAAAAGGTGCGAGAAAAGGTGCGAGAAAAGGTGCGAGAAAAGGTGCGAGAAAAGGTGCGAGAAAAGGTGCGAGAAAAGGTGCGAGAAAAGGTGCGAGAAAAGGTGCGAGAAAAGGTGCGAGAAAAGGTGCGAGAAAAGGTGCGAGAAAAGGTGCGAGAAAAGGTGCGAGAAAAGGTGCGAGAAAAGGTGCGAGAAAAGGTGCGAGAAAAGGTGCGAGAAAAGGTGCGAGAAAAGGTGCGAGAATAGGTGCGAGAATAGGTGCGAGAATAGGTGCGAGAATAGGTGCGAGAATAGGTGCGAGAATAGGTGCGAGAATAGGTGCGAGAATAGGTGCGAGAATAGGTGCGAGAATAGGTGCGAGAATAGGTGCGAGAATAGGTGCGAGAATAGGTGCGAGAATAGGTGCGAGAATAGGTGCGAGAAAAGGTGCGAGAAAAGGTGCGAGAAAAGGTGCGAGAAAAGGTGCGAGAAAAGGTGCGAGAAAAGGTGCGAGAAAAGGTGCGAGAAAAGGTGCGAGAAAAGGTGCGAGAAAAGGTGCGAGAAAAGGTGCGAGAAAAGGTGCGAGAAAAGGTGCGAGAAAAGGTGCGAGAAAAGGTGCGAGAAAAGGTGCGAGAAAAGGTGCGAGAATGATTAGTTGGCCTTGCGGCTATCACAATTAATTTTTGAAATTCATCCTAGATATTCGCCGAATATCTGCACCTGCACATTCAGGAACCTCCGTAATCCCTTTGAAGGGGTCTTCATCCGGCAACTGTTAATTTTAACAACGAGAGTGTTGCCGTAATGATTTATAAGTAAAGTTGGGTGTTTATCTCCAATGTTGGAGATAAAGTTGGGGGTTTATCGGTAAAATAAATTTTTTAATCTCCAGAGTTGGAGATAAAATAATTATTTTAAATGCAAAAGAATTTGTCAATTTTATCAACTTACTAATCTTAAATTTTAAACGCTTATTTTGTGAGAGAAAAATAATAACCAAAATACATTGTGTGTTTTTAAAAATTTGAAAATAGTTTAAATATAAAAAGCAAACCTATAAAAAGCAGCTCTAAACCAAATAAAATACGGTGCAAATATGATTAAATCCCATGCAAAAATAATTGGAGCAATGGTTTTATTATTTATGAATCGATCATGCAAATCTGGAAAAAATAATCCCATAAATCTTGACATTGTTAAAAGCAGCAGAGAAACATATGCGAAAAAGTATGGAATTTTGTACCACAAAAGTCGCAAAATTTCAACGGAGTCAATAAAGTTTCGCAAAAATGAATGAATAAATGTGACATAAAATAAAATGGTCAAAATTTTAAAAATTTTTTGATGAAAAATTAGCCATGTATAAGTTTTTGAAATTTTTGCCGAAATTATAATTACAGTAATGGGTAAAATTAGGCATGGCCAAATTAAATAATAACCTAGAATGGTGGTCATATACTCGTTGACACATCCAACAATTCTGTCTTCGGGTCTCAAAATGAAGGGTAATTTCTGCGTCGAATCACACTAAAAAGTTTTTCTCAGATGAATCTACTCTTTTATGAGGAAACCTTACCCATCGAATAACAATAAAGTTTGACATTTTTTAATAAGAATATACCGTTTTCCAAATTCAAGACATTTGAAGATTATTAACATTTTTTAAATTTCTGTTTTCATCATTGTTACCAGCTGCCAGATCCTACAATTTTCTTTCACAAATGTTGTACTTTCATTTTTAAATTAATTTATAAAAGCAGCTGTTTTAATCATTATGTTTCTTCATTATTTATTAACGTTACCGATTTAACAACTACCTACTTTGATAATGAAAAATATGAAACAGAAATATTTTCTTCAAGATAATTAAATGTTCTTAAATACTGCCACTGTTGTATTAATAAGCATATTACTGAGACTTTCCGTTTGAGCAAACAAATTGTTGAAGAAGGATTCACATTTTATGAAATCTTTTCTTTTAAATAATTATTGCGTAACACCCAATACTGAATCCATGCAACATTTGAGAATTCTGGGAATAACATCTCGAAGAGATCCGTTTTAAAACAATATCATACTTGCTAAAAAAGCTAACAATGCAACGTTTTAAGGAAACTTTTGCAAACGTATGGTTCTGTAAATATCTTAACGCTTGATACAAGAAGAAGCTATGGGATCGTTCAGATATGACTTCATGGGGGAGGGAGGGGGTAATGACCGTACCGCCTTTGATGTGCGGCAAAAAATGTAAGGGTAAGGCTGATTTTCGGATGACGTCATATCTGGACGATCTCTATGCATAAAATCATGAAAAATCTATCTATTTCAATTAACACAACTGCCTGAAAAGTGGTGTTTTTCTGTTCAGGCAATTCTATTTAATTAATTTAAAATCTTTATCGATAAGTTATTGTATAATCCTCAACAATTGCGAATGTGTTAATTAGAATGTTACAGTAAACAATTATAACTTAATCTGAGATAGGCAACATCGAAAATGAACAATCTTTCTAAATTTTACCAAAAATCCAAAGGGTTCACCCTTTGAAATTTTCTTTATAATTTTGAGATTTTTGGCCAAAATCAACGTACTCCCCCCTTTGCACCAAAATGGTCGACCGACCGCTCCGCGGTCGGTCGGTCATGGGGTGGAGAACTCCACCCCCTAAGAAACTATGCCCGTTTTTCGGCCAAAATATAGGCCCCGTGGCCGATAAGAAATTTTAATTTAAAAAATTATTTCTTAAAAAGTTAAAGTTTAAAATATCATGGCATCGGGTGTAAAAAAAAAAAAAAAAAATTATATATTTCTTCCAATATTAAATAAATAATTTTTAAAAACACACAATGTATTTTGGTTATTATGTTTCTCTCACAAAATAAGCGTTTAAATTTTAAGATTAGTAAGTTGATAAAATTGACAAATTCTTTTGCATTTAAAATAATTATTTTATCTCCAACTCTGGAGATTAAAAAATTTATTTTACCGATAAACCCCCAACTTTATCTCCAACATTGGAGATAAACCCCCAACTTTATCTCCAACTTTGGAGATAAAGTCAGAACTTTGCTTAGTCATTCTTTATAATTTTGGAGAAACAACCCCAACTTTTTTTCAGGGGCTACATATTTTGCCCATAAGTACTTGCAAACGAAGGAAGAAAGGTAGAGTAATAATTGAAAGGTTTTTCACGTGAAGAAGAAATGGCTTTCTTTCCGTCGTTACAGGTTCCGGAGACCTTAAGGAAAATGAAATTTCTTCGGAACCTTTTGTCCGTCTTTGGATGACTACATTAAACTGATAGAACATTTAATTATCTTGAAGAAAATATTTCTGTTTCATATTTTTCATTATCAAAGTAGGTAGTTGTTAAATCGGTAACGTTAATAAATAATGAAGAAACATAATGATTAAAACAGCTGCTTTTATAAATTAATTTAAAAATGAAAGTACAACATTTGTGAAAGAAAATTGTAGGATCTGGCAGCTGGTAACAATGATGAAAACAGAAATTTAAAAAATGTTAATAATCTTCAAATGTCTTGAATTTGGAAAACGGTATATTCTTATTAAAAAATGTCAAACTTTATTGTTATTCGATGGGTAAGGTTTCCTCATAAAAGAGTAGATTCATCTGAGAAAAACTTTTTAGTGTGATTCGACGCAGAAATTACCCTTCATTTTGAGACCCGAAGACAGAATTGTTGGATGTGTCAACGAGTATATGACCACCATTCTAGGTTATTATTTAATTTGGCCATGCCTAATTTTACCCATTACTGTAATTATAATTTCGGCAAAAATTTCAAAAACTTATACAGTAGCGTGCAAAAGTAGTGGGCCACCGTGCTTTTCTGAGATAACTCGGAAATGGGTTGATGAAAAACAAAAGTTAGTGGACTAAAATACGTCTATATATGTGGCAATTGTAACCCCCAAATGTCTTTTCAACAGGTCATCTTGAACAAAAATGCCATCATTTTTTCAAAAAAAATCGCGTGCAAAAGAAGTGGGCCACTCCATATAACAAAAACTGAAGTGTAAGAAAAAAAATTTGCATTTCGTAACATTTAGATTCCAAAATGACTTTGAAAAGTCCCTTAGAGTCTTAGTCAACATATTTAAATGCTTTGGAATCTTGATTTTTACTTGTCCCAAAGTTACAGACGGTTGTGTCAACGGGAATGTATTTTTTCGTTTTTTTCACCTAAAATTTGACAAAATTCGAGTCCAAAATTTTGGGCTATCCATAACTTTGGGACAAGTAAAAATCAAGATTCCAAAGCATTTAAATATGTTGACTAAAACTCTAAGGGACTTTTCAAAGTCATTTTGGAATCTAAATGTTACGAAATGCAAATTTTTTCCCTTACACTTCAGTTTCTGGTATATGGAGTGGCCCACTTCTTTTGCACGCGATTTTTTTTGAAAAAATGATGGCATTTTTGTTCAAGATGACCTGTTGAAAAGACATTTGGGGGTTACAATTGCCAGAAAAATACAAAATACAGACGTATTTTAGTCCAATAAATTTTGTTTTTCATTAACCCATTTCCGAGTTATCTCAGAAAAACACGGTGGCCCACTACTTTTGCACGCTACTGTACATGGCTAATTTTTCATCAAAAAATTTTTAAAATTTTGACCATTTTATTTTATGTCACATTTATTCATTCATTTTTGCGAAACTTTATTGACTCCGTTGAAATTTTGCGACTTTTGTGGTACAAAATTCCATACTTTTTCGCATATGTTTCTCTGCTGCTTTTAACAATGTCAAGATTTATGGGATTATTTTTTCCAGATTTGCATGATCGATTCATAAATAATAAAACCATTGCTCCAATTATTTTTGCATGGGATTTAATCATATTTGCACCGTATTTTATTTGGTTTAGAGCTGCTTTTTATAGGTTTGCTTTTTATATTTAAACTATTTTCAAATTTTTAAAAACACACAATGTATTTTGGTTATTATTTTTCTCTCACAAAATAAGCGTTTAAAATTTAAGATTAGTAAGTTGATAAAATTGACAAATTCTTTTGCATTTAAAATAATTATTTTATCTCCAACTCTGGAGATTAAAAAATTTATTTTACCGATAAACCCCCAACTTTATCTCCAACATTGGAGATAAACACCCAACTTTACTTATAAATCATTACGGCAACACTCTCGTTGTTAAAATTAACAGTTGCCGGATGAAGACCCCTTCAAAGGGATTACGGAGGTTCCTGAATGTGCAGGTGCAGATATTCGGCGAATATCTAGGATGAATTTCAAAAATTAATTGTGATAGCCGCAAGGCCAACTAATCATTCTCGCACCTTTTCTCGCACCTTTTCTCGCACCTTTTCTCGCACCTTTTCTCGCACCTTTTCTCGCACCTTTTCTCGCACCTTTTCTCGCACCTTTTCTCGCACCTTTTCTCGCACCTTTTCTCGCACCTTTTCTCGCACCTTTTCTCGCACCTTTTCTCGCACCTTTTCTCGCACCTTTTCTCGCACCTTTTCTCGCACCTTTTCTCGCACCTTTTCTCGCACCTTTTCTCGCACCTTTTCTCGCACCTTTTCTCGCACCTTTTCTCGCACCTTTTCTCGCACCTTTTCTCGCACCTTTTCTCGCACCTTTTCTCGCACCTTTTCTCGCACCTTTTCTCGCACCTTTTCTCGCACCTTTTCTCGCACCTTTTCTCGCACCTTTTCTCGCACCTTTTCTCGCACCTTTTCTCGCACCTTTTCTCGCACCTTTTCTCGCACCTATTCTCGCACCTATTCTCGCACCTATTCTCGCACCTATTCTCGCACCTATTCTCGCACCTATTCTCGCACCTATTCTCGCACCTATTCTCGCACCTATTCTCGCACCTATTCTCGCACCTATTCTCGCACCTATTCTCGCACCTATTCTCGCACCTATTCTCGCACCTATTCTCGCACCTATTCTCGCACCTATTCTCGCACCTATTCTCGCACCTATTCTCGCACCTATTCTCGCACCTATTCTCGCACCTATTCTCGCACCTATTCTCGCACCTAAACTAGCTGTTTCAGGATTGTATGATCAAATGGTGATTTTTGAATTTTTGATTTTTGCAGACAAAACAACAACTTTTTAAAATTGAATATTTCTCGTTTTAAAAAGTTGTTTTTGTTATTTTAAATTTTGATGGAGGCTACATTTTTCTTTTAATTGTTTACATTCAAAAAGTTGCAAAAGAATTGATTATCTGCGATTTGTTTTGGCTTTCCGAAATCTGTTCTTTTAAAAAAATTTTGTAATGGATAATTTTTTGCGAAATTGGTAAAAAATGTATATTGCTTGAAATATAAAAGACGCGTGAGGTTTTTGTTCAAAAAGCTTCAACAATTTAATCCGGTTTGTAAAATACATAATTTATCAACAAGAACTTCTTTTGAGTGCATCATCTGCATCAGCAGAAACACAAATAATTATCAAATGGGTGCTTATCGGCGAAGACTTTGATAAAAACATAAACAATAAATTCATCAAACTACCGTAATCCCATCTTTTTTTGCCCAAAGGTTTGAGGCTTCCTGAAATTTTTATAGTTTGAATCATTAATTTTTTCTTTCTTTCTACATTCACAAAAATTTTTTTATGAATTGAAAAGCATTAAATTACGTATTACTGCTTTTATAAAATTTGTTTGTGTTTTGTTTTTTTTTGATTTTTTGATTCACAATTTTAAGCGTGATATTCACGTTTTTTAAGTTTTAATGTTAAAGTTATAACGATCATAATTTTGACGTCATAAATCAATAAGAGAAAAAAAAAGTTCAAGAAATAGTTTTTTGCTGAATAATTTATTACTACTTTTTATTCTTGCTCTGATGGTGAAAAATGTCTATGAGTAATAAATCAAAATTCCATATAAAAAAGTGAACCAAAACTGCCTGTTTTTTTGTTGAATGAATTTTTATTCTGTGATCAACGGACTTGGTACTTTTTCTAAAACACAAGAAAAGAATGGGTAGTTCAAGGGGAGAGACATATATATTACTGTTAAAGGAGAAAATAGGTTCATAAATGATAACTGAATGAAGAGGTTCAAAGAAAACACCATAGAAAAAGAAGAAGAAACTGCAGTTATGAATTCTCTCAAAAAGAAGAAAGAAATGATTAAAGATTAAACAAAAAAATATATTGAAGATAGAGACAAATTAAAGTATGTATATTATTCGTTGTTTACTCTATAACAAAGAAATTAATAATATTAATAAAAAGTGGAAAAACACATGATCTTCACACATTCAATATATATTTTTCGGTATTATTGTTTTTGTTTAAATTATTACATATTTATTTAATCTTATGCATAAAAAGTATAGCGTTGAATTTTAATTCCCATGAATTAAAAATGATATGAAAAAAAGTGTGACTTTGATATTACAATTCATGTATCAATGAATGATATCAGTTAACCATTATAGAAACGTTTACGAAATAAAAAGGACATTTACACCGGAAAATATCAAAAATGATCGAATTCAAAAGTTCATGGTACAATTTTTTTGGAATGCGGAAAAGACACATTTTTTGGTATGATTACTGTAGCACAAACAAGAAACACATCGATCTTATAACATTGATTTCATAGTCAATTACGAAATTGTTTGCGGTACTGAGATTAATCCATTTTAAAACGTTTCAAAAACAAAAGTAAACAAACAAAATTATGAAATTATGTCATTTTATTTATCCAAATTCAGTTTTAATAATAATTTTCATATGACTGTGCAGTATGTACAAATAGCCAAATTACTTGCGTCAAAGTATTTTTCTGGTTTTTATCCCAAACAGGGTTTCGCAATTCGTTCTTCATCAAGCAAAGTGCAAATATTTTAATATCAAATTTTGTTTATGCAAACATTTTGAATTTACTTAAAACCATTAATTTGAATTTTCAAAACTTATTCTACAAAAAGCTTTAAAATTTAAACTTCCAAAACTGTCAACAAATTGAACAAATTTTTGTTAACATCGCAAAACAGAAAAAAAAGGATTACTGTAGCACCCTGTTAAACTTCTACTCTTTTTTTATTTACCAACAATCAAAAATCTTGCTTAATTGCCCCTAATTTTTGGGAGTCGCTAAACAATAAAATATTTAATTACTCCATTTTCTTGTTTCCTTTTTCCAAAATTAGCCAAAATGTCACATTATCTTTTATTCTTTTTTTCCTAATTTGCATTAAAATGGTAATTATTTATCAATCTTCTATCAAAAAAGACTCTATCTCAGAGACGGAAAATTATGCAAATTTTGAAACTTTTTAGGGTGTTTCGTGTCACAGTACTCCAAAAACTTGTTTGATAGGGTAAAGCCTTGATGATTTTTTTTCCTGAGAACGGTTGCAATTTCATTACAACTATTCAACGGCATTTATGCAAATTTTTTCGTATCATGATAAGAAGCTTCCCGTTTAACCGAAACTCAATTATCAAATCTCGTGAATTTTACAACTTACTCTATTAATTTTTACAGGATATATCCCAATTGTAATTTGTTTATGTTTTGCAATGTTGCTTACATTTGCATCAGCATTCTCTTTCCGTTATATGAATGCCAAAAATATGCGAAGATATCGATTATCAAAAAGTGTTGGAAATGCATATACTTTGACAGAGAGATATCAATTAGCTGAAAATATTAAAACTGCACCATTGATCAAAGCTATGGTTAACGTGAATGTTATATTAAATACCTTAATTCTTACTGTAAATTTTAAGCTTTATTAAATAATTGATTTAAAGAGGGATTTCCACCTCAATCAAATTTTTTAATTGAATAAATTAATGATCCCAACACGAAAAATTTTAAATCTATGAATTTTGAAAATCCAGTGATTTAGAGTTTTTAGAATTTTCGTGCTAAAAATTGTTAGAGGTGGAACTCCCCCTTTAATTACCAAAAGTTTTAGATAGTAATTGTGATATTCTACAGTCAAACAGTTTTTAAAAAACAAATTACAAAGATGATTTTTGATTTTTTGGTTACTTTTCATAGTCCAATTCTTTTTTCATCTTTTATTTATTCTATCAAAAAATGGAGAAATATTTTTAAAGGGTATGGGAAATTTTTTAAAAAAAATAAAAATGTTGTTTCACACACAGTATTTTTATAGAATATTTATAAAGGCAAGAATTCGCAAAATTATTCCACGTCGGGCTACTGTAACTTCTCACAATCACAACAATAATCAACAAAAAATGGAAGCAGATATTTATTTTGAACAATTAAATAATCGATGGAAATAGATTTGCATATTAGCTTAGGCATGGTTTGTCACAGGAAGTGGTACAAAACTATAACAAGTCGTCAAAAATATTATTAATTTAAATTTCTTAAAAATCCAAATTTTGTGTAATATTTTGTCACAATTAAATCAATCTCACATTTATAACCGTAGAAGTCCTGACTTGCAAATTTATGTTAATTATTACATTTTTTCATTTATTGAATTTAAAATCCATCATTTAAAAATAAAATGAAATATGCCAAATTAATTAAAGACTTGAATTTTTAATAACATCAAACAATTACAAAAGACATTTAACAAAACTGATTTTAGCGAATTTTGCAACACGTTTTTGCTGTAGCATTTTCATATTCTTTCATAACATTTCTAAATTCATTGATAAAAGGGAATCGATTCTCAAAATGACTATGAAAAGTTACATTTAAATCGAATCTTGTTGCTCTATTGTTCTAAAAATTACCGTATTTATGAAAATTAATGTGCCCTTACAAACTTACAACACAAAATGCCAAGAAGTCGGAAGCACTAAATGGTTCACCGGTAATGTATAATTGAAGGGAATAAATCTTTGAAGAGAATATTTGATTCATCAATTTTTCGCAGGTTTCTGGAGTGAATGAAGCACAAGAAATTCTGAAAATTTGTAAAAGTGGTTGGAACACATCGAATTTTTTTCCAGAAAAAACCAGAAAAACGTGAGACAAAGTGTGGCAAAATGTTTATGAACGCCATGTGTAAAAAAGGCTTTCGAAAAAAAACGAAAAGACTTTTCTTTTGTTCTTTTTAAAAACGAAAGAAAACGAAAAATCTCACATTTTTCTGCCTTCGTTTCGATGTGGGAAAACAAAGGAAAAAAAATTATGACTCACGATAGTTTTTCAATTTTTGGCAAATACTGTGTTATTTCTTCCAACTTTGGAAATTCCAGATCTGAATAATTTTTCCAATCAAAAACCACAACGTTTCCGCTTCCAATTAAAATTTTCAATTCTTCTGAAGACAAACTGCAGTCAATAGAAATATATTTTGCATCACAACGATGAATATTTGAAATAATTTGGCGTGAAAACTTTGGAAGCAGGCTTTTTGCATTGAATGAAGTGGTAATCCAATAATTTTTGCACAATTGCGAGCCATGTTGTTTAAGTTCTCTTTCAACCTTTTCTGTAATATCCCCAATGTTCAGACTTTCTTGAAAAAATCCTGTAACTTCAATGTTTGATTCTGGATTAGGTCCAAGTCGATAACAGATTGGATTGGGCCTGATTGAAAAGAAGTATTTGCATGTTTGATGAAGTTTTCTTAAAATTGTATGATTGGAGAGGGCATTCTCCAAAATATACTGCATTAAACTATCTCGAAATGGAAACATTTGAAGACGAGGTTGATCAATACTGTAAAACTTTTGAGAAAGTTTTCTTATTTTAGGGGTTATCATTCTTTTAGCTGCAAAGGAACCAGGACGTTTTCGTTGAATACGATTTTGAGGAATTGATAATGAAAAGGTTTCGCCATCTGAATCAGAATCATAGTCTAATAGACGTATGTTTCCAACTGCAGTTGTTGCAACTGGATTCGCCTTTTGAGGTTTCCCAAATTTTTCAAATTCAAAAATATTTTTCCATTGAACGTAAACAGGACCATGCTTTTCAACTTCGGCCTTGTATTCTTCCTTCATTTCCACATCTTCAAGATAAAATCTGCAATATCTTGAATATAATTGCAACATTTCTTGTTTATCATGATGCCGCTGGTATACCAAAAAATGCTTGAATAATTTAACATCAAAGATATTTTTTGATAGCCGAGATTCAATCTTTTCTTGAACAAATTTTTCATTGCCACAATCAATTTCATATTTCCACATTAGTTGAAACCAAGCATCAACATCATATTGAACTGCTTTTAATTTTTCATACCATTCTTTGTTTGTTTTATAAAGTTTCACGAGTTCATTCGGTAAAGGTTTATCTAAAAGAGGGTTAACGATTTAAAAAGAAATAAGTGTGAAACATATTTTGGGTTCTGCAATTACAGAAGAGAAACTTGCGCCTTTTTATTTTTTAACTCTAAACAGATTTTTTATTGAACTAAATTGTATTCGAAAATGAACAAAAATCGAAAATGCAAATTTGCTTCATTCCAAAAATTTTGTATTCGCATGCATGCGAATACAAAATTGCGCGCATGATGAAGGGGGGGCGTTAACGACAAAAGTGCCCTAAGTAAGTACCCTTTAATTTGAACCACGTCATAAAAAGTTTCATTTGGCCAAAATAAACTGTTTTAAACTTTTTGTAAAGTCTACTATAGTATAGATTAATAGATTGACTCTATCTGTGCTTTCCCAAATTAAATCAAGAAACGTAAATTTCTCTGAATACTTTTGTTAAAATTCTAATTTTTTTTATTTTTGAGTTGCCCCGGTTTCTTCAAGGATATTTTTAAAGGAAAGTGCTCATAAAGAAAAAATATAAAAAAGAAACTTACGCAATTTCATTTCAATTTTTGTGAGGCATTCGTTCAAACGTGAATGAGGAAAACTTAACTGATTTTTTGCAGTTTTTGAAGCTCCATGTTTGAAATCTTCACGTCCTTTCTGTAATAATAGTTTGTGTTTTTTCGGATTCAATAAGAAAAAAAGAAAATTTTTGTCCAACGTTTCTCACAAATGAATGCAAAATGTTTCAAAGTAAAACAAATTTTTACCTGAGAAAAATAAAACTGCTGCGGAATTTGCCTGGAAATATGGTCAAAAAGTGTAACATCACAACCGAATGCTCTACAAATCACTGATTAATGATATCCGAAATGAAAAAGTATTCAAAAAACAAATTACCGAATTAAATCTTTTCCATATTTTGCAGGAAGAAAATATTGAGTACAAAATTTTAAAATAATATCTTCCTTCTTTTCGGCATCATATAAACCACATGCACCAAGTTCTTTCTCCAAATTTTTAATAGCATTTTTGTAACTTGGACATTGATCATAAAAATCTTTTGAACCAAACATATTTATGAATTGTCTTCAAAATAGGTGGATGACAAACTAAACAAAACAGTATTTATTTAAATAAATATCTGTAGATGACCAAAATAATGTGTATTTTAAGATTTCTGATAGAGACGTAGATGTTATTATCAAACAAAAACACAACAAAGATAATTTCATTGTCACATTATTTATGTTTAAAAAAAGCCAAAGTAAACAAGGATAAAACTGGAAAAAAAAAGTATCATAGAAAAGTGGGACTTCAAAATTTTTATAAGGTAATATTCAAATTTTGAACATAAAAGAAGAATATCATCAAAAATAAAAATTAGGAGAAAAAAGCAAAACAAACCAAAGATAAGCTTAAATAATCGTATCCAAAATTGGCGAGTTAATGATGTCTCTTTTTCTATAAAAAAACAAATGAAAATAGTACCACATTTGCAGGCAGAAAGCAGAAAAAGTTAAAGCAAATTTTTTTCATGTTTAGAGATAAATTGTTTTTTTTTCTGCAAGCAAAACAGTTTTTTATTTTTTTTCAAAAATTAACATGCTGATTAAAACGTGATCTCATATTGCCAAATCTAATTTACAGCACAGATTCTTGGGAAAAGTTATGGTTACAAATAACAAAAAATAAAAATATTCCTTTTTTTATTCTTCTTTAGAATGATAAAGCGTTTTCTGCTTCCTGCTTGCAGCTCACCAAAATTTAAAAAAAATGAGAAATAGTTTTCTGGTGCTTTTTGCAAAGAGATTAGTCAAGTTAATTTTATCCAAATAGAGAAAAATGAGGAATAAAATTAGAACAAAAATACGCGACGATTATTTTTATGAAAGAAATCCTTTCATCAAAAAATAATTTAATTTATGATGAAAAAAGATACCATTTTAGTACGTTAAAAAAGAAACAGAAAACTTATTAAAAGAAAGTGAGAATAAATGTTTCACAACAACATTTTTCAAAAAAGATGAAATCAAAAATTGGGCTGAAAACAAAACTTAAAAAAATTTATATAAAACAAATTTTTAGAGAAATATGAAAGACTTGTGTAACGTTTCTGTTTTAAAAAAAGCGGGAAAAAGACAAAAGTAATCTATTATATGCGTTTGAGGTAGACCCTTCGTATTTGACAAGGTCATTGAGGTGAAAAAAGAGAAGAGGTAAAGAAGTATTAAATAAATAAAAAATTACTTATTTTATCAGATTTGACGTTCGATGTTTTCCCTCCAGTAAAAAAAAATTTGTTTAGAAGAAAATGATGAAAAGCGAATTAAAAAAATTCGGACGATCAAAAGTAATTCATTCAAGAGAAATTCTTGTAAAAAAGAAGCAACAAAAAATGACAAAACTTGGATTACTCCGTTTACTTGTTTATTTTGCAATCAGATTGTTTTAAAAATGCTTTAAAAAATTTGTTCTTAATTATTGGAAGGCCCACAACCCTCATTTTTTCATGACACTTTGTTTTCAAAGGTAAATGACAGATTTTATATTTTTTCCCGAAAAATTTTACCAGAATTAATTTCAACACCGGAAAAAAGGGTGTCATGTAAATGCATTTTGCTAATTTATTTTTCTTAATGTGCAATCAGTTATGAATCTAATATTTAATCGTAGAATGATTTTTTTTTATCAATCCGAAATGACTAAATTAATTCAAAGTATTGCTCGTATAATAAAAAATATTTTTCAAATTCATACAAAAATCATCCAATTTTGGTTATTCGGACACAAATAAAATCCAAGTTTCTGGTTTTACCATTTAGACATATTATATTTATATTATCATTTACATTTCTTCCTATTTTTAAATAGCAAGAAATGTAAATTTAAAAATTTTGCATGTATTGAAATTTATCATAGTTTTAACAAAGTTATTTCGGTTAAAGATAACTTAAAACATGGTTAATTTTTAGTTGAACGTGGCATTGAACTGCAATTGCAGCTTTGAATTTTATGATGACATTAATGAACTAACAGGTGCAATATGAGACTGACGTTTGGGCATGAAATACAGTAGGCATACTCGATAATCTTTTAAAAAGAATAAAATCATGAGAGAATCAATAATGACATAAATGAAATAAAAAAATACCATATTTGAAGTAATTAATTGAAGGGGAATTGAAAGCTTTAAATCAATCATACTTCCAATTGAAGTTAGAACTTCTAAGAGGTCACACAACAACAACATTGAAGACTGCGCAAAAAGTAAAATGGCAATTCGGAGAAGCAGTGACGAAGTACTTTTATGAACATTTCTTCGTTTAATCAAAACCAAAATTAGCAAAGCTGTTGCCAAAATAACTGAAAGTGAAACAAGAAATGCCCGAACTGCTGTATCAACAAGCAGTTGATAATCTCGACGCTGATATACTTCACATTTTTTGAAAGTAAAACAAGATGAATTGATTCCAACTGCGGCCATATCCTCTGGATTCAAAGTCCATAAATATTGCATTTGATAACTGGCGGATATGTTTTTGCAGGATTCTGTGATTGTTGAAACACATAAATCAATTCTGAAAAATTACAATGTTGTTCTTTGTAATAGAAAATTTGAAAAAAAGAAATTAGTGTAATACGTTTTTTCAACACTGAAAAAAAATTGCTCATTTTTCGGTCAAAATTAGCCGTTTTCATACTTGATTAGGGGGGTGGATAATTTTGAAAATCCTTATCTTTTCCCCACATTTTCGGGGATTTTGCAGCGGTCCTGTTTTAAGGCCAGACCTTATCTGAAAAATTTTTCGGCGGCGTTTCGCGCCGCCGAAAGTGTTGCGGTCCTGTTTCATGCTGGGAAGAGTACTATTCTTTGTATTTATGTTAGATATACCCTATTTTTTTACTCAATTTCTTATATTTTATAGGGCTATTACTAAGTAATTTTACTTCTGATTATGTAGTTGTTCTCATTTTAATTTATTAGTTCAATTTAGTGTATTACTTAATTGAAAGTAATCATTCTGATAAGCTTAAATTGATATCTTTGCCACAACAACATAGTTTTTGCCATTAATTTATCAAATGTGTAATACTGCAAAATTTTTTTCTCTATGAAGGCTGTTCTTTGTATATGTGATTGTGAAAAACTTGGTTTAATTTAATAGGCTTTTAAAATAACTCAATAGTATTTTCAGTCAATAAGTTAATTAGCATTTACTAGGTCGATATTTTTTCGTGTTTTGGAAAGTTGTAACTAATAACACTACAGTTATTAACTTATTAAATGAATATTAGACTAAGCAGAAGCATCTTCAAACGCTTTGTGTTAACTACTATTTTGTATTTATCGTTTTGACTTTGTATTTTATTCTATTTTTTCAGTCAAATATTCATTAATAGTTCAAGAGGTTCGACTATAATATAATGTTGAAGCTTTTATTTTTACACAAGGCCATGGCGACTGAATTTTTATACATTTAAAAAATACTAACACGGTTAGTAGTAAACTATACGTAACACCCATTACTTGGCCTTTTCTCTGTCACTTTAATGTACATTGAACTATTTTTTTAATTGGCTTAAGGTAGATTTCAAATGCTTTTCAGTTGCCAAACGTATTCCCCCACTTGTGTTTTTAAACGCATATTCGGGGAAGGTAGAATGATATTCGAAATATTAGCCTTATCCCCAATATTTATAAAGCTCTAATATTTTGTTGCACGCTTCTTACAATCGAACTGGCTAAAGTTTTCACACTGAAAGTTTCAATGTCCCTTTAAGTTATCTTTAACCGAAATAACTTTGTTAAAACTATGATAAATTTCAATACATGCAAAATTTTTAAATTTACATTTCTTGCTATTTAAAAATAGGAAGAAATGTAAATGATAATATAAATATAATATGTCTAAATGGTAAAACCAGAAACTTGGATTTTATTTGTGTCCGAATAACCAAAATTGGATGATTTTTGTATGAATTTGAAAAATATTTTTTATTATACGAGCAATACTTTGAATTAATTTAGTCATTTCGGATTGATAAAAAAAAATCATTCTACGATTAAATATTAGATTCATAACTGATTGCACATTAAGAAAAATAAATTAGCAAAATGCATTTACATGACACCCTTTTTTCCGGTGTTGAAATTAATTCTGGTAAAATTTTTCGGGAAAAAATATAAAATCTGTCATTTACCTTTGAAAACAAAGTGTCATGAAAAAATGAGGGTTGTGGGCCTTCCAATAATTAAGAACAAATTTTTTAAAGCATTTTTAAAACAATCTGATTGCAAAATAAACAAGTAAACGGAGTAATCCAAGTTTTGTCATTTTTTGTTGCTTCTTTTTTACAAGAATTTCTCTTGAATGAATTACTTTTGATCGTCCGAATTTTTTTAATTCGCTTTTCATCATTTTCTTCTAAACAAATTTTTTTTTACTGGAGGGAAAACATCGAACGTCAAATCTGATAAAATAAGTAATTTTTTATTTATTTAATACTTCTTTACCTCTTCTCTTTTTTCACCTCAATGACCTTGTCAAATACGAAGGGTCTACCTCAAACGCATATAATAGATTACTTTTGTCTTTTTCCCGCTTTTTTTAAAACAGAAACGTTACACAAGTCTTTCATATTTCTCTAAAAATTTGTTTTATATAAATTTTTTTAAGTTTTGTTTTCAGCCCAATTTTTGATTTCATCTTTTTTGAAAAATGTTGTTGTGAAACATTTATTCTCACTTTCTTTTAATAAGTTTTCTGTTTCTTTTTTAACGTACTAAAATGGTATCTTTTTTCATCATAAATTAAATTATTTTTTGATGAAAGGATTTCTTTCATAAAAATAATCGTCGCGTATTTTTGTTCTAATTTTATTCCTCATTTTTCTCTATTTGGATAAAATTAACTTGACTAATCTCTTTGCAAAAAGCACCAGAAAACTATTTCTCATTTTTTTTAAATTTTGGTGAGCTGCAAGCAGGAAGCAGAAAACGCTTTATCATTCTAAAGAAGAATAAAAAAAGGAATATTTTTATTTTTTGTTATTTGTAACCATAACTTTTCCCAAGAATCTGTGCTGTAAATTAGATTTGGCAATATGAGATCACGTTTTAATCAGCATGTTAATTTTTGAAAAAAAATAAAAAACTGTTTTGCTTGCAGAAAAAAAAACAATTTATCTCTAAACATGAAAAAAATTTGCTTTAACTTTTTCTGCTTTCTGCCTGCAAATGTGGTACTATTTTCATTTGTTTTTTTATAGAAAAAGAGACATCATTAACTCGCCAATTTTGGATACGATTATTTAAGCTTATCTTTGGTTTGTTTTGCTTTTTTCTCCTAATTTTTATTTTTGATGATATTCTTCTTTTATGTTCAAAATTTGAATATTACCTTATAAAAATTTTGAAGTCCCACTTTTCTATGATACTTTTTTTTTCCAGTTTTATCCTTGTTTACTTTGGCTTTTTTTAAACATAAATAATGTGACAATGAAATTATCTTTGTTGTGTTTTTGTTTGATAATAACATCTACGTCTCTATCAGAAATCTTAAAATACACATTATTTTGGTCATCTACAGATATTTATTTAAATAAATACTGTTTTGTTTAGTTTGTCATCCACCTATTTTGAAGACAATTCATAAATATGTTTGGTTCAAAAGATTTTTATGATCAATGTCCAAGTTACAAAAATGCTATTAAAAATTTGGAGAAAGAACTTGGTGCATGTGGTTTATATGATGCCGAAAAGAAGGAAGATATTATTTTAAAATTTTGTACTCAATATTTTCTTCCTGCAAAATATGGAAAAGATTTAATTCGGTAATTTGTTTTTTGAATACTTTTTCATTTCGGATATCATTAATCAGTGATTTGTAGAGCATTCGGTTGTGATGTTACACTTTTTGACCATATTTCCAGGCAAATTCCGCAGCAGTTTTATTTTTCTCAGGTAAAAATTTGTTTTACTTTGAAACATTTTGCATTCATTTGTGAGAAACGTTGGACAAAAATTTTCTTTTTTTCTTATTGAATCCGAAAAAACACAAACTATTATTACAGAAAGGACGTGAAGATTTCAAACATGGAGCTTCAAAAACTGCAAAAAATCAGTTAAGTTTTCCTCATTCACGTTTGAACGAATGCCTCACAAAAATTGAAATGAAATTGCGTAAGTTTCTTTTTTATATTTTTTCTTTATGAGCACTTTCCTTTAAAAATATCCTTGAAGAAACCGGGGCAACTCAAAAATAAAAAAAATTAGAATTTTAACAAAAGTATTCAGAGAAATTTACGTTTCTTGATTTAATTTGGGAAAGCACAGATAGAGTCAATCTATTAATCTATACTATAGTAGACTTTACAAAAAGTTTAAAACAGTTTATTTTGGCCAAATGAAACTTTTTATGACGTGGTTCAAATTAAAGGGTACTTACTTAGGGCACTTTTGTCGTTAACGCCCCCCCTTCATCATGCGCGCAATTTTGTATTCGCATGCATGCGAATACAAAATTTTTGGAATGAAGCAAATTTGCATTTTCGATTTTTGTTCATTTTCGAATACAATTTAGTTCAATAAAAAATCTGTTTAGAGTTAAAAAATAAAAAGGCGCAAGTTTCTCTTCTGTAATTGCAGAACCCAAAATATGTTTCACACTTATTTCTTTTTAAATCGTTAACCCTCTTTTAGATAAACCTTTACCGAATGAACTCGTGAAACTTTATAAAACAAACAAAGAATGGTATGAAAAATTAAAAGCAGTTCAATATGATGTTGATGCTTGGTTTCAACTAATGTGGAAATATGAAATTGATTGTGGCAATGAAAAATTTGTTCAAGAAAAGATTGAATCTCGGCTATCAAAAAATATCTTTGATGTTAAATTATTCAAGCATTTTTTGGTATACCAGCGGCATCATGATAAACAAGAAATGTTGCAATTATATTCAAGATATTGCAGATTTTATCTTGAAGATGTGGAAATGAAGGAAGAATACAAGGCCGAAGTTGAAAAGCATGGTCCTGTTTACGTTCAATGGAAAAATATTTTTGAATTTGAAAAATTTGGGAAACCTCAAAAGGCGAATCCAGTTGCAACAACTGCAGTTGGAAACATACGTCTATTAGACTATGATTCTGATTCAGATGGCGAAACCTTTTCATTATCAATTCCTCAAAATCGTATTCAACGAAAACGTCCTGGTTCCTTTGCAGCTAAAAGAATGATAACCCCTAAAATAAGAAAACTTTCTCAAAAGTTTTACAGTATTGATCAACCTCGTCTTCAAATGTTTCCATTTCGAGATAGTTTAATGCAGTATATTTTGGAGAATGCCCTCTCCAATCATACAATTTTAAGAAAACTTCATCAAACATGCAAATACTTCTTTTCAATCAGGCCCAATCCAATCTGTTATCGACTTGGACCTAATCCAGAATCAAACATTGAAGTTACAGGATTTTTTCAAGAAAGTCTGAACATTGGGGATATTACAGAAAAGGTTGAAAGAGAACTTAAACAACATGGCTCGCAATTGTGCAAAAATTATTGGATTACCACTTCATTCAATGCAAAAAGCCTGCTTCCAAAGTTTTCACGCCAAATTATTTCAAATATTCATCGTTGTGATGCAAAATATATTTCTATTGACTGCAGTTTGTCTTCAGAAGAATTGAAAATTTTAATTGGAAGCGGAAACGTTGTGGTTTTTGATTGGAAAAATTATTCAGATCTGGAATTTCCAAAGTTGGAAGAAATAACACAGTATTTGCCAAAAATTGAAAAACTATCGTGAGTCATAATTTTTTTTCCTTTGTTTTCCCACATCGAAACGAAGGCAGAAAAATGTGAGATTTTTCGTTTTCTTTCGTTTTTAAAAAGAACAAAAGAAAAGTCTTTTCGTTTTTTTTCGAAAGCCTTTTTTACACATGGCGTTCATAAACATTTTGCCACACTTTGTCTCACGTTTTTCTGGTTTTTTCTGGAAAAAAATTCGATGTGTTCCAACCACTTTTACAAATTTTCAGAATTTCTTGTGCTTCATTCACTCCAGAAACCTGCGAAAAATTGATGAATCAAATATTCTCTTCAAAGATTTATTCCCTTCAATTATACATTACCGGTGAACCATTTAGTGCTTCCGACTTCTTGGCATTTTGTGTTGTAAGTTTGTAAGGGCACATTAATTTTCATAAATACGGTAATTTTTAGAACAATAGAGCAACAAGATTCGATTTAAATGTAACTTTTCATAGTCATTTTGAGAATCGATTCCCTTTTATCAATGAATTTAGAAATGTTATGAAAGAATATGAAAATGCTACAGCAAAAACGTGTTGCAAAATTCGCTAAAATCAGTTTTGTTAAATGTCTTTTGTAATTGTTTGATGTTATTAAAAATTCAAGTCTTTAATTAATTTGGCATATTTCATTTTATTTTTAAATGATGGATTTTAAATTCAATAAATGAAAAAATGTAATAATTAACATAAATTTGCAAGTCAGGACTTCTACGGTTATAAATGTGAGATTGATTTAATTGTGACAAAATATTACACAAAATTTGGATTTTTAAGAAATTTAAATTAATAATATTTTTGACGACTTGTTATAGTTTTGTACCACTTCCTGTGACAAACCATGCCTAAGCTAATATGCAAATCTATTTCCATCGATTATTTAATTGTTCAAAATAAATATCTGCTTCCATTTTTTGTTGATTATTGTTGTGATTGTGAGAAGTTACAGTAGCCCGACGTGGAATAATTTTGCGAATTCTTGCCTTTATAAATATTCTATAAAAATACTGTGTGTGAAACAACATTTTTATTTTTTTTAAAAAATTTCCCATACCCTTTAAAAATATTTCTCCATTTTTTGATAGAATAAATAAAAGATGAAAAAAGAATTGGACTATGAAAAGTAACCAAAAAATCAAAAATCATCTTTGTAATTTGTTTTTTAAAAACTGTTTGACTGTAGAATATCACAATTACTATCTAAAACTTTTGGTAATTAAAGGGGGAGTTCCACCTCTAACAATTTTTAGCACGAAAATTCTAAAAACTCTAAATCACTGGATTTTCAAAATTCATAGATTTAAAATTTTTCGTGTTGGGATCATTAATTTATTCAATTAAAAAATTTGATTGAGGTGGAAATCCCTCTTTAAATCAATTATTTAATAAAGCTTAAAATTTACAGTAAGAATTAAGGTATTTAATATAACATTCACGTTAACCATAGCTTTGATCAATGGTGCAGTTTTAATATTTTCAGCTAATTGATATCTCTCTGTCAAAGTATATGCATTTCCAACACTTTTTGATAATCGATATCTTCGCATATTTTTGGCATTCATATAACGGAAAGAGAATGCTGATGCAAATGTAAGCAACATTGCAAAACATAAACAAATTACAATTGGGATATATCCTGTAAAAATTAATAGAGTAAGTTGTAAAATTCACGAGATTTGATAATTGAGTTTCGGTTAAACGGGAAGCTTCTTATCATGATACGAAAAAATTTGCATAAATGCCGTTGAATAGTTGTAATGAAATTGCAACCGTTCTCAGGAAAAAAAATCATCAAGGCTTTACCCTATCAAACAAGTTTTTGGAGTACTGTGACACGAAACACCCTAAAAAGTTTCAAAATTTGCATAATTTTCCGTCTTTGGCATTTTACATGATCTATACACTGAAAAAAATCGGTGACGAATTCGACACTGACACCATCACCGCGGTGAGAAAAATTCCCTCACCAGTGTTGAATTCGACACTGTTGCGTCACCATCAGTGACGAATTCGTAACCGATAAGTCACCGGTGAGAGTTTTTTTGTCACCGGTTTTTTTCAGTGTAGTCTGTTTTTCATAGGGATTTCGATGGCATGGGTCTCCCGATCTTCAATTGAACCCAAATTGAAGTAATGTCAAAGGCTTTCAAATGGGATTGCTTTTGTTCATTATGGATAAACCTCACAAAATATGCAAATGTTTCTTCAGTTTATCAAAAACCTAAGGTGAAAAGAGTCACTTAAGTTATTTCAAGCTATTTTTTTAAGTTTTGTAACAAAAATCAATTATCTATCAAAGTTCATTAACCTTCTACTGCCAAACATATAGTCGCAACAGAAATAATCCATTGAAGAATAATAAAAACAATAATAAATTTGTAATCCCTTTTTTGTTCATAACCTTTTAAATAAATTATAGCCCAAATTCTTTCTATGATAATGCAATTTGAGGCAATAAAATAAACCACCAATGAAGAAAATTTCAAAACTTCTGCAAAAAACATATCTTTTACTACCAAAATTTGAGTAATATAACCTTAAATTTGCATAAATTAACGTTAAACATTAATCGTTTTTTAAACAACTTACATTCATTTTTAATACCACAAAAATAAACTTGCGCGAACGAAATTAGCCTTCCAAAAGTAAGAAATGCATAAGCAATATACAAATTTGCATATAAAATTGCTAAATTATTATGAAATTGTGGAAATTTCCACATCATATATAACGCCAATACAGTGAAAGGCAAAAATGCCAAAGTTGAAAAAAATAGTCCAATTTCAAAGAATATGTAAATTTTATTGAAAGTGTCATCATTTTTATTCAAAGAATATGTTTCATTTGTTAAATATCCAATATCAAACATTTTTTAAGAATATCAAAGTTTTTTTGAGCACCTGTTTTAAAAAAAGTTTTTTAAATAAATCTAAAAATGTTGAAAAACAACCACATTTTGTTTCGTGGGAAATGCCAAAAAAGGCAATGAATTTTCACAAGTTTGAAAAACATTTATTTTTAAAAAAATATCAGGTGGTAAACACGTAAACAGTTTATGTATTTTTTATTTAAAATTTTTATAGGTTTTTTACAAGTTTTCCAAAATGTTGAAATGTAATAATTACTACAATTTACACAGTCAAAAAAATAAGATTTAAATTATTTAACAAAAACTTGATTTCATAAAAATAAATATTAACAAATTTAAGCTTTTTAATTTTTGAGGAGGTCTATGACTTTTACAACAACATATTTCTTAACCGTAATAGTTATTATTATTATTGTAATTATAACAGTTATAATAATATGGATAAGTACAGTAATTGTAATTGTTGTTGTAATTGTAGTTGTAATTGTAAGGATAAGAATAACCATAATTAGATCCATATCCATAGTTACCGTAATAATTATTACCATAATAATTATATCCATTACTGTATCCATTTCGATATCCGCCCCAGCTATCATTATCACCTCCGCTATCTCCACCTCCACCACTATCATATCCTCTTCGGCCCCAGCCTCGTCCGCCTCTGCCGCCCCAACCTCGGCCACCGCGACCTCCTCTTCCACCACCCCATCCTCCACGGCCTCCACCTCGGCCCCCGCCCCAACCACCACCACGACCTCCGCCACCTCTTCCACCGCCTCTTCCGCCACCGCCTCCACGACCACCTCCACCACGGCCTCCACCGCCACCGCCTCTTCCGGCTTCACCTTAAAAACAGAAATGTAAAATCCTTTTTCAAAATATTTGCATTTCATGCTTTTGCCAGCTAAAACTTCAACAAACCCTTTCAAAGCTTTTACTTACTTTCAACAATCAACAACAAAATTATCAAAGTAAAAACAAAAAATACCACCTTCATGATTAAAAATCGAAACTGACGTTTTTACAAAAAAAAGTTCTCCAGTTTTTTCCCTTAAATATACTCTGTCTCAAAAGTTTTTAAAGATCAAATATTCAATTCTTTATTGGTTTACCGTCAAAGAAGGGGGTCACGTGTTTTGATGTCATTAAGAATACCTTTTATTTGAAACCAATTAATTGGGTGTTTTTTCTACTGCAATTTGATTTTTCTTGCATCAAACAAGAAAGAAATTTAGCGAATTCTTTTTTCTTCAAAAATCAGATTGTAATTTATTTTATTTTTATTTACTAACAAAATTTTATTGTTTTTAAAGTTTTATTTATTTGAGTTGTTTTTGCTTTTGTATTTTTTCCTCAAAATTCGATCCCAATCACAAAATTGATATTCAAATAGGAGTACTGTAGAATCGTTAAATTTAACAACTTTAATTAATAAAGCTTTCTATGAACATTTTTTACAAAAGTTTTACAATAATTTTATAAAAACCAATATCATTTACACACTTTAATCAATTAATAATTTATGTAATATTTATATCCACCGTAACCATATCTTCCAATTCCACCTCCAAGATATGTTCCACGATATCCGGAATAACTGTATCGTCGAATTGGGCCTCTCCAATCTCGGGAATAAATTCCATATCCATAAGGATTTCCGTCATTTTGATAAATCCTTCCATATGGCCGATAATCCCGTGCTAGCCCAGAATTAAATCCATATCCATATGTTCGAGCTTCTGCTAAAAGATATTTTTTTGTTATTATACGTTTTTAAAGAACATTTAATAACAAACTGTGAAGGATTAATAAAAAAGCTGCCAACAAAACTGTCACTAAAAGCTTCATGACTGCAGGAGACAAAAAATGGATCTCCGTCAGAAATGTGTTGTTTTCTTTTATATCATTTTTGGAAGCTATTAAATTTGGATTATCTGGACAAAGATATAAAAAAGCAGGTTTTTTAATTTTGTGATGCAATGATAAAATATTTTTTAGATAACTGCACTCCCGATTTAAA
This sequence comes from Panagrolaimus sp. LJ2414, assembly GCA_024447195.1. NCBI lineage: Eukaryota > Metazoa > Nematoda > Chromadorea > Rhabditida > Panagrolaimidae > Panagrolaimus > Panagrolaimus sp. LJ2414. The sequence goes on from JAMRXY010000278.1 coordinate 714,833, forward strand.
ACAAAAAATTGCTTCAATGTTTTTGCAAAACAAGTTTTTTATCACGGAAACAATTGCTTTATTTATAAAATTGTGTTTTTGTTCCACGATTTTTGCAATGGAAAATAAATGGATTAATTAAATCTTTAATGCTCTCTTTAAATAATCATTTTTGTATTGTACAATTTATTAAATTCAAACATTTCCACAATTTTTAGACAAATCTCATAACAATTACAGTAACCTTAAAACCCTCAAAAACTTGAACAACATTTTTTCTTTTTTCCATTTTTTGTGTTAATTTGAATAACATCCGAAACAATATTTCCAACTTCTTTCCTTCTTTTTTCAGCTTCTGATCTTCTCATTTGTCGACAAGATTCTTCAATTAATTTTTGAAATGCCATTTCAACATTTGTTTTTGATTTTGCTGAAGTTTCCATAAAAAAGAAACCTTTTTGACGGGCAAATGCTTCACCTTCTTCTGTCGGCACTTCTCTCTTTGATGTTAAATCTATCTTATTTCCAATTAACATTACAACATATTGATTATCAATGAATTGTTGGGCCTAAAAGATTATACATAATGTTGTCAAAATTTTAATAGTTTTGATAAAATAAATCCAAAATATTTGCAATTTTTTGATTAAATTTACTGGAAAACTTTAATTGCCATTTTATGATCCCAAAAGTTAATCTCACGGTACAAAAAAATACAAAAATTGACGCTAATTTACAAAAATTGGCAAAAAATGTTGGATAGAAAAATGAAGAAAATAACACTGTTATTTTTGGAACCAACAAAGTTTAAATCCAAAACATCGTATTTTCTATTTTTTAAATTAAAAAATGGAAAATAAATTCATCAAAATTATGGATTAAATTAATTTTAGCAGACATTTTTTACTCTGAGTTAAAAAAAGTAAGACGTTTATAACTTTTGTGATAAAAAAAATTTATGATAACTTTTGTGGTAAATTTTATCCATTTGTAACTATTTTTGCCCCTTTTTTAAACAATAAATAAACATTTTTTGCTTACCTCATCATACCATTTTTGAACATTTCTAAAGCTTTCATATTTTGTTACATCATATACGCAGGCGATGGCATTTGCCCTTCGATAAAATTGATTTACAACAACCCGAAATTTGTCTTGTCCGGCGGTATCCCAAAATTGCACTTTTACAGCTTTCCCGTCAACATCATAACTTCTTGAAGAGAATTCGATTCCGATTGTATTTTGCTTTGAATTAATATCCCCACCAAGGAAGGAAGTAATTAACCAAGTTTTTCCGCATCCAGAATCTCCAATAACAATCGCCTTCAAAATTGCATAAGAGCTATCGGCCATTTTTTGGGGGGTTGAAAATATTTAAAATATAAGGGTTTAGAAAAAAGGAGGAATGAATCAGCTGTACCAACGTCGGAAATGAATGAATGAATCGATGGAAAAAAATAAGAAGTTTTTTTTATTTAATCAATGATAAGAATTGAGGGAAAGCAAGAACAAACAACCACTTCTTTTTTGGAGGAGCACCTTTGCAAAGAATATAAAAATAAGACGTCAATAAATACTTTTTTTCAATTCAATTTTTTGAGTGTAATCTTTTCTTATATTTTTTTCAATCAACTGCACCAACCAAAAATAAAAAAAAGAAAGGTCACTTTACAAAAAACCCAAATGGCATTGCGCGCGGCATTTTCCTTCCTTCAAAACTTTCTTCTATTTTTTTTGTTTAAAATAGCAAAAAAAATGGCAGCAACATCGAAAATGTGAAAGAAAATAAAAGAAAAGCAAAACGGAAAAAAAAATTGCGGCAATCAAAAAAGTCAGCCAAAAATGACAGCAACAAAGATTGTCATCTTTTCTTCTTTTTTGTGTGTGTAAAGAATCAATTACAATGTCAGCAGTTCATATGTACAGGGTGATTCAAGATTTTTTCCGATTGTAAAATGCTTATAAAAATTTTTCTATTAAATTTAGAAAAAAACGGATTGCACCATAGAACTCAGCTCTGAATAGGAAAATTTTTGATATTAAAAAAATTAAAAAATAAAAACTTTTTTTTTCGAATTTCACGTACTCCCCCCTGTGGAAAAAAATCATTTTTTGGTCAAATTTCTCTTTTTTACTTTTTTTTCATTTCATTTTCCAAAAATAATGAACTATGCAAAATTTCCTATTGTTTAAAACTTGTAAATGAAAAGAAAAGTGAAAAAAGAGAAATTTGACCAAAAAATAATTTTTTTCCACAGGGGGGAGTACGTGAAATTCGAAAAAAAAAGTTTTTATTTTTTAATTTTTTTAATATCAAAAATTTTCCTATTCAGAGCTGAGTTCTATGGTGCAATCCGTTTTTTTCTAAATTTAATAGAAAAATTTTTATAAGCATTTTACAATCGGAAAAAATCTTGAATCACCCTGTATATTTGCAATGAACACAACAAAAAATGAATCACCAAAATAGATTTAGTTTTTGAATTAATTCTTTGAAAAACGTTTTATAACAACGATTTCAAAGTTTTAGAAATTTAAAAAATTAACAAAAATTGAATGCTCAAAAAGCAGAATAGTGCTTTATTGTAAACTGTTAACTTCGACTATTTTTCAAGCTTTTAATAAATTTTAAGAACGAAATTTACAAAATATTAAATTTATTTCTTAAAGGGCGAGTCGCAATTTATACAACTTTTTTTATGAAAGTTATTGAAAATCAGGGAAATGCATCTGAAGAAAAGAGAATTGAAAAAGATTTTTTTTTCAATCTACGCGGAATGAAAAAAGAATAATGCATTTCCCTGATTTTCAATAACTTGCATAACTAAAAAAGTTGTATCACGTGCAACTCGCTTTTTAACATGTTCTTTGTCAATCAGTTTGTGTTATCAAGATTGTAAATTACAAAAACTTTAAGCTACAAAATCTTAGAATGTGGCCTTTTACAACTTGATATTGATATTAAGAATACTTTTAAGATAATAAAAAACGTTGCATTTTTTCTAAAATAGTTCTTTCGTGGAATTCAATTCCGGAATGAAAAACAAGTAATTGTGTAAAAAGTTTACAAGTTAGTCATAAATAAAAAAATCTAGCAAAAAACTTTTGTTAATTTAAATATCTGACATCTTTCTTTTATTAAAAAAGCAGGTGCTGTAAAAACTTTTTTGCATAACACAGTAAAATGTTAAATGTTTAAGCACAGATTTAACCCACACATTTAGGTTGTTTTATTATTTATATTAAACAACCATAGGAAAAGTGTTTTTAATTAAATATATTTAAAGAAAGTTTGTGGGACTAAAATATTTTATTAAATTCAGAGGAAACATAAATTCATAAATTTGCATAATGGCCACATTTCAAGACCTGAAGCATTTGTTATCCTTGCTATATATGATTCCATCATATCTTCTGTATTTTGTAGTTTTACATATTATTCAATTTAGTCCTGTTAAAAGCCATTATTCATCATCTTTTTATCGAATCTTTTCATTCTCTGCCATCAATTATGTCATTCATTCAATCTCCTATTATATCATGTATCGATTTACAACAATTCCATTCTTCCAACCCTTCTTGGAATCTTGGCCTACAGAATCCATTTTCTACCCAATAATTTATACAATCATGTATTACACGGCTTATGCAAATCATACCTACAGTTTGGTCATTTCTTTCAATCGATTCACAATTTTTATCCTAAAATTACGGTATTCAAAATTTTGGAAGAAAAACCTTAAATTTTTTCTTTGTTTTTGTGTTTTTTCACCCCTAATTTTTGTATGGAATTTTCCATTCATTGCCATTAAGAATCAACCTCCCAATGGCACATTTGTATATATTGTGCCAACAATTACAACTTTTGTGCCATGGATGAATCGATCTCGAAATTTATTTATTGAAATTTCGGTTACTTCAATTACGTCATTATTAATGAATATTTTTGTAATATTTTCAATTATTCGTTGGAAATTTTATTCCAACAATAATAATAATAATGGCAGCAGCATGCAATTATCACCACATGATTTTACAATGATTCTTTACAGTATGCTTGTATTTTTAACTGAAGCTTTTAGTTGTATGCAACAGGTAAATAAGTGTTTTTTAATACCAAAAATTACAGCTTACAAAAAACATTTCTTGAGAAAATGTTGTAAAAACAGTGATTGTAAAATGGCTATTTTTCAGTTTATGCTTACAATTGACAGGGATGCATTTTTGGGATTTGTGTCAAGTACACAATTTATTCTTGCCGATGTCAGTACATTAGCACCTGTGTGGTTCCTTCTGGCTACAAATCAACAACTTCGACAAGATGTTTTAAAATTCTTAAATGTTTTTTCAAAAATGAAGTTTAAAGTTTTCCAAATTAGTAGTGTAACTCCACATAACATTACTGTATTACCGTAGAGAATTTTAAATCGTTTTTTACATGAAAATGTATAGAACTTTGAAAAGTAGTTTGAATAAAAATTTGAATAATCAAAAATTCAAAGCAAAAAAATTCATACATACAATTGTAATTTTTATGCAAATCTTTAAAAATAAAAGTCATAAAATATGGACCGTAATTTACAGTTTGATTTGACAAATAAGAGTTTGGGATCCATTGCAATCCAAGTCACGAATTCCACCTCCCCAAAATATTCCACATCCGGAAGTGCTGCGATTTGGATATCCTGTTGCCCAAGGATTATAATCCCATAGAGTGTTATCTGACCATCTCCAATTAAGACCGCCATCAACTGAAGTTCCACCAACCCAAATATTTGTTGCAGAAATCATTAACAAAGCTAAATAATCGCTTGAACAATTTCATCGCTTTAAAAAAAGCATACCCTCCAAGAAATTTATTTCATTAGCACTATGAATTGATGGTAAATGCCCTCCATATGACAAACAAATATCTTCAGACATTGCCCAATTTTTTAATTGTCTTTCAGTGGGATCACCATAACATGAATGTGTTGGTTGATAATAAATATATGGTACAGTACAGTTTTCAAATGCCGGATAAATTGGTTTTCCGGATTTACAAACGTATGGTTTTGTTTTGAAGCAATCAATTTTTTGCCATTTACCATTTGTTAATGTTACAGATATACAATCTAAACCTGTTAAAGTGGAGTTTGTTGAATTTTGTAGAGTTTCAATGAAATCCATAAAAGTGCCATCAGTCCATGACCAATTTCCAGCATGAATTAAATCAGTTGATCCAATCCAAAAATCGGTTACAGTACTATCAACAAAATATTTTGAAGCTTCTTCTGCAAATTAAATTTAAATTTTTCAAAAAAATTACTGCGTTCATAAAAGATTCAGGGTTTTTCTTTCATGAATAGTAAAACTTGTACTTTCATCCATCAAAAAGCTATTGCAAAAAAACGAAATTTGGTAATTTTATGGATTTATTTCAACATTTTTCAAAACTGTAAATATGGACATAATTTAATAATAATTAATAAGAAAAACACTGACACTTTTTAATTTTATGCGGGACCCTTAATAACGTGTCAAAAATTACTCACGCGTAATCCAAGTATTTGTGAATCCATCATGAATGGATGTTAAATGCCCTCCATTTTTAATACACTCCGATTCGGCATCCGCAAATCCTGTTGTATTAGATATGAAAGAGTAACATCCATTTTGCCATTCATAAAACCCTGCAGGGCATGAAATTGTTGTTTTGATTAAAATCAAATAAAAAATCAAGAAACAAAGCATCTTTAAGGTTTTCTTTTTGACAAACAAAAAATGAAAAAATAAATTTATTTGCTGCGTTTGATGATAAAAAAAATCATGATTTTAAAAATAACTGATAAAAACCTAATGGTATTGATTAAAATTATTAGTTTAACAGCAATGTTTTTTTCAATCAAAAGCCAAAAATAGTAAAACGTAAATGGCTTGTAATACTGTTGAATTCTTAGATATTTTTTTTTACTTTTCAGCCCATATTGTTTAACTAAAACTTTATAATGCATTTTTCTTCAATCTTTTTGTAAAAAGCTAATTTGTGTGGGAAAAATGATAACAAATGAGTCTAAAAACAGAATTGTTGAAATGTAAAATTTTGCCTGGTTGTTGACACATACGTTTGCACAGGTGTTTATTCTAAAACGTTTTTCCTTCGGATAAACAACTTTTGCAAATTGCAAAAGAATTTCTTTTGTGTTGGTTTTTGCAAACAACGGCTTTCATCTTTGATCATTCAAAAGCATTTCTAAATCCGCATTTGCCTTTGCTGACTCATTACATGAAACGGATTTTTTAAATAACAAAACGTTTTTATTCTTTGTTTAAACAGATATTTAAATAAAGTGGGCTTTGTCTAAAATGAAACAATACCCATAAATCGGATGTATAAAAACCACCCAAAAATTTTAATAATTTATCAAATTTGTTACAAAACTCATTTGCTTCCTTGCTTATTCAAAAATGCGTTTCTTCACTCTTCTTTTTGTTGTTTTTGCCGCTGTTTTATTTGCATGCAGCTCTTCAGCCTTTGCAAAAAAAGTTGAAAAAATTGGACGTAAGTTTATCCAAAAACAAAAAACTGCATATGCAAATTTATTTATGAAATATTTTAGCATGTCTTGATGGTGATTGCCCAAAAGGATATGAATGTCAAAAAGATTTCTGTGTTGGGGCTCCAATTTCTGCTGACAAATAATAAGCTGGTAATATTTTATGAAGATGGCGAAAATGGCATCAAAATGTTAGAAAAAAACCCCCTTTTATATTACTGTATTACACTTTTTCAGTAATGTTTTTAATGTAAAATAAATTTTTTATACCTGCATTTAAAAATTTTGCACTCGTACATTTATGCTAATTTTTAATGATTTATTGAGTTTTAATTTATTAAACAAGATTCATTATTAAACATATACAAGATCGTAGGGAAAAAATTTGGACAGGCATTTTCGATTTCGAGGGGCACGCCTTTGATCTATTGCGGCAAGCGGCAAAACATCAAAGAATTTCCTAAGATTAGGGAGCACAAATGCTCTCCTCCTTCTCTAAGGCATTGCAAATTTACATATACCTTTACTGAATTTTAAAAGGCGTTTATTCTGTCCTGGGATCAAACGTTTTTACATTTTTTTTGCAAGTATTAAACTTGCAATTCCGCGTCAGAAAATAGCAAACATTTTCTTTCCTAATGTTTTGACATCTTTGTAAACAACACTTTTTTCAATCAAAATCAATAAATAATAAAAAAACCATGTTTGCTTACATCCATTTTTTTTAAAATCGGTGATAAATCTTTTTTCCAACTTCGTTTTTTTAAAATAATGAATTTAATTCTCTTATTTCTTCTTTTTACCGTAATCATATTTGCAACAGAAGCAAAAGAAAAAGTTTTTAATTCTCGATGTGCAAAAATGGATGATCCTGTAATTGGGAAATATGCAACACCAGCTTGCAACAAAATATGTGTGAAAGAAGTAAGATTGAACTAATTTCTTCTATTTTGCTAATTTTAAATCCGTTTATTTAGAAATGTAAATACGGTAAATGCAAAAAGATTTCAACGATTACTGGAAGAACTGTGCCTCGATGTGTTTGTTTAAACTGTAAATAGCGAAATTTTTGTACAGTAATATTCATCGGATGATTTTTATAACATGTGACATTTGGGTTTGTTATAAAGTGCTAACCAAATTTTTCAAGTGTAGATATTCTTTCAAAATAAAATTTAGCAACAAAAATAAATTTATTTCCAACAAAAAATTAAAGAACGAAGTAAAGATACAAACAAAATAAATGGTTTAATCAAAGAGACCAAAACCCATATCTTCTTCTTCGGATTCTTCCTTAGGTTCTTCTTTCTTGGCAGCTGGAGCAGATGCGGCGGCGGCAGCAGGTGCAGCAGCGGCGGCTGGAGCAGCAGCGGCAAATTTGGATGGATCAGCAAGGTATTCCTTGAGGCGTTCAGCTTCTTTGAAGGTAACATCGGTAACAGCAGCAACGGCCAACATATTCTTGAGTGCATTTGCAACGGAATGAGGAACGGATGCTTTGGTTGGATATCCAACAGCAAGGGAGACAGAAGCAATATTTGCAACTCCTTGTTGGAAGCGTTTGATAAGTTCATCACTGGTGACATCAAGAACTTCAGGAGAGTAAATTGTACCATTATCATAAACTTGTTGGACAGCAAGACCATATGAGAAGGGCATAATATTCAACATGTTCAAGAGGGCAGCTTCAGAAGCACCGACCTTTTCTCCGACTTTGATGATATGAACTTCATTGAGAATTTCAATGGTACCACGAGAAATCTTGGTCGGGATTTGAAGAGCTTGGAAGAATGAAGTCTTTTCTGGACCCATACCAGTGTTTTGAGGTGGGAGCTTGACATCACATGGAGCAATGGCACCAGCTTTAGCAGGAGCACCCTAAAAAGAATAAGGTATTAAGTTAATGTGAAACAAATAAAACTAATGTCGATTTCACTCCTGTCTTTTACAACAAACTGCTGTAGAGACTGGATTGGAAATAGCCTTTTATTTTGCCTTCATTGAAAAATAAACGCAAAGATGCATAGGCAAAGTCACGAAAGCGAGAAGGCTTGGATAAAATTTGATCATTAAAAAACTTACACGTTTATTTTCCAAAAGCTTTTTACGAATTTCTCCAAGATCTTCACTTGTAAAGACGAAGCCAATATTGCCAACGATGTAAGGAAGAAGACGTTCAAGTTCAGGACAAGATTGAAGATGTCCACGAATAGCCCGACGAATCATGGTATTCTTTCCCATAAGAATTTCACCATGACCACGCATGGCAATACGGATTTCTTGCATTTGCTTGGATCCAACATTGTCGACTCCGACAAGAAGACACTTGGGATATTGATCGAAGAGAGACTAAAAATGAAGTAAATTAAAGTAGAATTAAGCAAAATATTATATTACCTTGAGGCGATCGAAGTAATTCTTCTTCCAGACGGTTTTGTCTTCCCTGACCATCTTGGTGAATCAAGGCTCGCGGATAATACGATTTAGAGACGAAAACCCTATAAAAGTAATAATTAACAAGAGCATAAAATATACGGGATAAATTTAACAAAAGATAAACGCAAAAATGGATGTAAAGATATGCTAAAGCAAATTGGTGATTGCTGAGGTCAAAAAAGTTGTGTTACTAAAATCAAAAAATCTTATTTTTAACAGGGGCATAAGGTTAAGGTTAAACGCGATAAATTATAACAAAAATACGTGTAAAATTGATATTTTAGATCAGCAAAAAGCTTCAACATTAGAGAATTTTGTTGAACATCGAAGAAAAAAGAGCCCCTAAAAATTTTTGTGTAAAAAATGGGATGAGTCTATTTTCGTTTCGGGAGAATTTCTTTGAACTTCAAAAAATTTTCAAAAATAAAAAAAGTTGCAACAGTTTTTTCAAAAAAAAACTTTTTTGTATTACTTTTTTGACATTTGCAAAATTTGCTTTATCACTAAAAAAATTGGACCAGAATTACAGCCCCTTTAAACCTTTTAACTTTGCGAGATATGGATTTCATAAATCTGGAGATGATGTTCGGAAGTTTTTCTTCTATTTTGTGTTGTTACTGCACGGGCTCATTTTGGTACCTTTTTTGTATGGTTCCGGCGGCCTTGGTCAAAATCGATGTAGAACAACTCAGAAACATCGAAAATACACTTTACAACCCAATCGGACCGATTTCCCGAACCTGCAGGTCATATTTCAAAAATGGCCAAAATCGGTCTTTTTTGGCACTTTTTTTGATGCCATTCCGGAACCAGGGTACATATCAACAATCTGTGAATTCAGAATTTACCCTTACATGTGTTGAGCATATTCCACATGCTAAAACCTTTCTATTTGGTCTAATCGCGATTTTGAGATGATAAGAACTTTGTCAATTTTTACCAAAAATCGAGTTAAAAAAGTGGTTTTTTTGATGTCCTGAATTTTCTAGCTTGTTTAAAAGAAAACCCTGAATACAGAATTTGAAGAAGTATCTAAGAAACATATATATACAGCTAAAACCTCCTCAAGTCCTTATTCCGCGATTTTGAGATGATAAGAAGTTAATGCACTTTTTTTTGCTTTTTTCACTCAAGTCAGCCTGAATCAATAATAAAGGCCTAAACTAAAAATCTAATCACACCAATTTTTTCTAAATTTTGTTGTGCTGATGGGATAATACCAAGTGTACTTGCCAGATCGTTACTCATAAACTAGATCCCCGTAGAATTCACTACTATTGAAAAAATCAAAAATTAAAGTCCGTCTGTGAAATCCAAATTAGGGGCTAAATGGAAAATTTAATCGCACCAAAATGTTCTAATTTTTGTGGGGAATTTTTTGAGACCATTTACAACAATCTGGGTTTATCACACGAATACTAGTTCCCAAAAAAGAGCAAAATATTGATTTTTTAAAGGTTAATGACCTAAATCAATGCGTTTTTATCTTTAGTAACAGCTAAAAATGCTTTTATTGCATTCAGCTATGTTGATTTTCATAAATAAAGTTATTTAAAAATCCAAAAGTTTCAAAAAAAAAAGTTTAATATCAACATGTTATTAAAGTTTAATTAATTACATGTTTTAGCAAAAGCATACAAGTTTAGTTTTTTTTATAGATTTTTCGGTAGACGAAAATTGTGTGTAAAAGGTGTTTTTTTAACAGAAGAATAACAAGATTTTAAAATTCTATTATTACAAAGTCGCAAGCATTTGCGAAGTAAAAGTGATGAGTTTATCAAGTTAAACGCGCTTGTGAATAGTAATTTTGAAGGTAAACATGTTAATATTCAGTTCATAAAACTTTCTTTGGTTAAATTTTTATCATTTAAAAAATTATAGGCGAAAAAATAAAAAAAATTAATAAAAACAGAGCAAAATTTCGGTTTTACCTAAATTAATGCGGTCTTAACACGAAAAATTTCGGTTTTTCGTGTCGGGACCACTTGCAGACTTCCAATATTGTAACCCAAGCTCTAAGCTATCGATTGGTACCATAATCACCCCTGTATGATCATCCACGGTCGAGGCTGCCGGAACCGAATGCAAAATGAGCCCGTGACTGTTATGTTTGAGGATTCTGTAAAACATATGCTATTTATTTTATTAATTAAAAAGTATATAAAAGAACAAAATAAAAAATGTCTGATGCAAAAATTTCAATTTGATTGATGAAAAGTCATCAATGAGCCATCAAAGTTTTGGATGGATTATTTCCTGATGTTTGATGAATGCTTGGAACTGTTGAGATTTGAAAATTTCTTGTAATACAAAGCATTTTTATGATCCATCTTCGATAACATGAGATTACCAAAAGTTTTACAATTGGATTTAAGATTGGAACAAAGCAACACAGAAGCATTGTTAGTTTTCCGCCCCAGGGTATAACAATTCCAGTTAACATTGGTGTAAGGTCAAGAAAGATTGGTAATACCAATGTTATTATTGGAATACATGCCTAAATAATATTATTGCTTTATTATTTATAAAATATGTTGATTAAATGAAATGTTGGAGATTACCGTAACTACAGTAACAAAAAATCTATCCTTACTTCAACAGTCATAACAATAGAAATTTGTTTTTGATATTTGTTGATTGGGTTATTGACTGTGTATTCATTATTTTTGATCCCCAGCCTTTTTTATACCACAAAATATTACAAGGATATATCCCGCAACAATCAATAAAATGATAACAAAAAATGCCGTCACAAATTCTGTCTAAAAATTAAAGGTACAGTAATTATTTTTGGCATAAGCTTTACCCTTGAATTTAACAAAAAAGGGCATAAGGATGAAATCATCCGAAAAACTATCTTGATTGGCGGCAAAGATCAAAGGTTTTAAAAACTTACGACTGGAAAAGCTCCAAATGATGGAATTTTACCATTAATTTCCCATTCAATTCCATACAAATTTGAAGAATAATAAGCATCCGAATGTACCCTTGTAAATAAATGTACATAAAAATCAATTGGATACCAGACAAATACAAATGCCCCCATTAAAGCCAAACATAAAAATTGAAACGGATTCAGCATTATTTTCCTGTAAAATTTTACAGTAATAATTTCAATTATATTATGTGTGTCAAAGACAAACTGTCTGATTCTAGTAAAGATTTAATTCTTACCAACAGGTTAGTAAATATCGATAAACAAATTGTACCACAACATTTACAAAAGAGGAATAAATGAAGAAAAGAGTGATTGGAAAAGTCCACATTGAAAATGGAAATGGAAGATATCCCAATGCACCTTTTGTAAACAGGTAATATATTCCTTTGATTACTGTAAGATCCTGTAAAATTTATACTGTAATTTTAGATCAAACTGCAAAATTATATTCAAAAAATATAATAAGATTTATTAAAACACATTAAATTTGATAAAGATCAGATGATTACGGTATCGAAATTTCGATTTTCCATTTCGGCGTCATACTGTATCATAAAAAAAAACTTACAGGAAGGATTAAAAAATTGCAAATCCCAAACATCAAATCATTGATACAACCAAAATAAAGAACTTTTTTAAAGTTTGTTAGATTATTTACAGATTTATATGCAATTAAATACAGTAGTACGATATTCAAAAAGATACTTATCGGACTTAATACCAAATTTGAATAAAATTTAATTTCACTTAACACACTTCCGTTATTCATTTTTGGATTTGTCAGATAAAAAAACTTCTTTGAAATTCTATTAGTATATATAGAATTTAAATAAAATTAATGGGCGTGGTTCAAATATCAGTAATTTATAAATTTAAACATTTAAATGTTGCCACTTTTGTTTTCTAAATACAAAAATATATTTAATAATGTTTTTTAAAAACAACGAAATTAAATTATTTCAATTTTTTGTTGCACTTTTGTTTCTCTGTGAATTAAAAAAGTGCAACTTTTCTTCTGTTTTACTCGCTCAAGCAAAAACACAATGCAGAAAATTGCGTTTTTTAAAGATTAAAAATTTCTGCTTATTTTAATTTTAAAAGTTAATTTTTTGTAGTTTAAAAATATTTATAGTGTACTTATGATTCAGATTAAAGACCAAAATATGTAGACAACACCTTTTTTCGTTAACTGTAGTCATCTTTTTAGAATTTTTTCAAAAAAATACAAAAGTGTGTTAAAATTCTTTTTGTGATACTGTAATTGTGTATTGTATTACCACTTTTAATCAATGAATTTGTTTTTTTGCTAAATTCAAAAATTTTCATGTTCAAATTAATATTTAATGATTTTTTTACAGTTACAGCAATGTTTTAAATTTTTTGTGAAGTTATTAAATATTTCTGTTTCAGACATGTTTAAGAAATTACATACTGTAGCACGGGCTCACGTAGAAACATGTCTTGATAGACAGTAGATTTTCATATTTATTCCAAGTCATTTAAAATGTTTTAATTTTTGAGTTTACAGTATCCATGTTTAGTCTGAAGAAAAAAATTATCATAAATTGAGAAAATGATATCATTTCATTGATTAAAACACTGTAGTTGTGATATTACTGATTGATGAATTTAATGAAGCATCAAAAAAATCCCAAAAAGTTACCCAGCTTTTGATCTTCCCCAAAAATCATCAAATTTTTCAAGAAAACTGAAAAAAAGAGAAAAGAGTGATTAATATTATTTTAATCACTTCCTTTTTCTCTTTTGTTAATCCTTTTCTTTTCCTAAAATGCGAGCATCAGCAGCAGGAAAGAGCTATTGTTTTTTGTTTGAATGATAAGAAAAAAAAGCGTGTTGAAAGGGAAGAAGCATGGGCTTGAAAAGTGTTTGAAGCCTGCTTTAAAATGAAATAATGTTGCAACAAAAAATTTCATTTTTGCTTTGAACTATTTTCAAGCAGCAGCAACCCCAAATATGAGCATGTATGCTGTTTTGGCATTGGCGATTTTGCCATGTGCCGTTTTTGGTGGATATACTGATAACACAGCCAGGAACAAAATGATGCCAATGTCGGCTGCAGCATATTCAAATTCTCCAGATGGTTGTATTGGATCAATCTTTTCAAATGCTACTGTAAGTCATCATACTGTATGTTCTACAGTATCCCCAAAGTTACAAATTTTTAGCTTTTCCGTCAATTAATTCTTAAATGTGATGCTTTTCCAACGGATCATTGCTCAGGATTTACGGCTGTTTCACATTCTGATCAAGCAATAATTATGTCCTTCCGGGGTACCCAAGGTTTCCTTCAGCTGCTTACAGAATCCTCTGAAGCTGTTTTCGCAAATAAAACTCCATTCATTACCGGGGGACAAGTGTCGGAATACTTTTTCAATGGCTTCAATGATGTCTGGACCAAGGGAATGAAAGATGATATTTCAACATTGAAAAATAAATATCCCGATTATGATCTTTGGGTTACCGGACATTCATTAGGTAAGTTTTTCTTCAAAATCCCTATCATGAATGTAATAAATTTGAATATTCAGGTGGTGCCATGGCATCCCTTGCTGCTGCTACCGTTGTCAAATCCGGCATTTTACCCGCTTCAAAAGTCTACCTTTACACTTTTGGACAACCCCGAACTGGAGACAAAGATTTCGCAGCTGCCCATGATGCACTTGTAAGTTCATACCCATTTCCTTAAAATTTGCATAATCTTAATTTCCTTCCAGGGAATGACCCAATTCCGTGTTACTCATCATCGAGATCTTGTTGCCCATGTACCCCCCGAGGGCTTTGAAGGATATTGGCATCATGAAGCTGAAGTTTGGTATAACAATGACATGAATGTTGGGGATAGCTTTGTTGAATGTGATGACAATGATGAATCTCATGATTGCAGTGATTCTGAATTGGTTACCTTGAGTATCAATGATCATTTACATTATTTTGGAAAAAGTGTTAGCGGATATGGTGAAGATGGATGTGTTGGATCTTTCAAGATTATGAGGGATATCCATGCCAGAGTTGCTGCTGAAGCTGCTGCTGCTAAAGTTTCTAAAATTGTTGCTTAATTTTTATGTGATTGGGAAAAAGTTCAAATTGAAATAAAAATTTTTAAAAATAAATTTGCATAATGTTGCAACAGTTTATGACATTGAAATTACTGTAGCTACAGTATTCCAAAAACATTAAATTAAAAAAAATGTTTTTAAAATTACTATTGTATATTATTGAAACTTTATAATTAACAGTGGTAAAATTTGAATAATGTACAAAAAATTACTGTACCTACAGTATCCAAGTAATACAACTTCAAACAAAAACAATCACAATCAGCGATAAAATTTTTGCAAAAAATAGACATGACTTTTGGCTTTTTCTTCCATCATCACCTTATTTCTCATCTTATTCCCTTATCACTGAAACGGAACTCTTCCCAGCTTAAAAAGCACCCGGCTCGACTCTATTTTTCTTTCATCCAAAAACCGTCTTCAAAAAAGAAAACGGAAGCATGAAATTGTTTGTTGCAATTTTGGTGTTATTTGTTTATGCAAATTCTGTTTCATGCAGTTACAATGAAACTCTTGCTCGATATTTTTTATGGCCCATGGCATCTGCGGCATTCAGTGATCATCCAGAAATTTGTGTTAACGATAATTACAAAAATAGCGAAGTTTGGATTTCATATATCCTACTTTTATAATTTATGAATTTTTAGTTTAAACGAAGAATTTCAGTAAAATGTGATTTAACACAAAGTGATACCTGTGTTGGATTTACAGCTGTCTCGCATTCGGATCAAGCAATAATTATTTCATTTCGGGGTTCACAAGGTTCTGAAGTTGCAATGGAAGTTATTGATGGACTTTTAATGAAACCGGTGGCCCCGTTTTCGGGAGGTGGAAATGTAAATGAATATTTTATTAATGCTTTTGATATGCTTTGGCTTGGCGGAATGAAAGATGACTTTTTGACACTTAAAAATTCAAATCCAACTTATGCTGTCTGGATTACTGGACATTCATTGGGTAGGGTATTTTAAAAAAAAATTTTAAAAATTATGCAAATTTTTAGGTGCTGCTATTGCTTCCATTGCAGCAACAACAATTGCCCATACGAAATTAATTTCCCCAGATTTAATTAAGCTTATCACCTATGGCGAACCAAGAGTTGGAGACAAAACTTATGCAGAACTTTCTGATTCTTTGCTACCGTATACTTATCGAGTTGTACACAAACATGACATTGTACCACATTTACCACCAAAAGGTTTTCGAAATTATTATCATCATAAATCTGAAGTTTGGTACAACAATAATATGGCAGTTGGACAATCTTGGATTGAATGTGATGTTGATGAAGGGGATAAATGCTCAGATAGCACATTGGATTTGGTTCCAAATGTAAGGATTTTAAAAAATTATGCAAATTTTATTAAACCGACAACTTTAAAAAATATTCAAACAATTTATTAATGGTTGGATATAACTACAGTATACAATTTTTAGGATCACGATGATTACTTCAACATTGATACAGGATTTGCCAAAAATGGATGTAAAGGATGGAATATTTACAATAATTAATTTTTGGAATTTGTTTTGTAAAATTGTAAAATAACTGTGTTTTCATTTGATCATAAAATTTTTATTTGAAAATATTATTTTCGTTTTTTCAAAAAAGTTTTTGATATTTGAAATTTTTTATTAATTTTGGTAAATCTTTTTGATTTATTAGCCCCGCATTCAAAGCTGTTATCCAAGCAATATCGTAAAGCTTTTGTGGATTTCTGAAAATATGTTTTAATTAAATGAATCATTATTATCAAAGCAGAATAACCATTCGATTAATGTAAAATTACTGTACTTACTTTAATGGAATCAAACACAATTTATTTAATGTTTTATCAATTGCAATAACATTAAGTTCACAATCGATGTAGTGCACACCTAAAATTACAATAAAGTTATCATCTAACAGGTGCTTTTTCGTCACTGGCTGAGTGGTATCAGTCATTTTTCCTGCAGAATTGCTCGAGACTTATTTCGAAAAATTTGCATAATTACTATTAAATACTTGGGGAACACGAAGAAATAGGTTTTGAGCTCTGTTCTGGAAGAAAAACATCTGATATTTCCTATGTAAATTCTTACCATGAACACTACGCTGTGTTGTAAATTCCAGCAAAGTGGAATTTTTAAGTTCACAGCTAAAAAATTCTTATTGTAACTTTTTAAACCATTAAAAAGGAAATACAAACTTGCTTGTCCCATATGACCAACTTTTGGTGTGAAGATTTAACATTTCATACTCATCCGAAGTTGGAAAATGAAATAGAAAACCTCCAGTAAAATATGTTTTTCCATATTTCTAAAATTGGGTGTCATATTATTTTTGCATTCGAAAAAGATGAAAAAGTCATACATTTAATATATCAATTGGTACTTCTTTAATTGGAGCTGTCTTACTTTGATCATTTAAATCAAAGTAAGATAGTTGATCAACAAAATTCCATTCAGGTCTTGGTTGACCAATCATAGGCACCTAAGAAATAATTTTATATTTATAAATCCTCTCATATTATAGATAAAAGAAAATATGATATCGTGTGTTACTTGCTTTGCTACTTTAATTTATATTAGGTCGTAAGGGTAGCAAAAATAATTTGCATATTGAATAGTTAACATGCTATGAAACATTTTTTGACTCAAAATGGATATCACATATTTTTCCTTGTGAGTTATAATTTTGCAAAACTTACATTTCGTATTCTATCACGACAGAACCATATTTTATTATCATGTAAATGCAAATTTGTAGGTCGAGCCACTAAAGAAAGATAATCATAATCAAAGATAATTGGATCATTTCTTGTTTGAGTAATTCGAGTTTCATCAATTTCAAGCCAAATACCTCGAAATTTATTTCCTTCATCCTAAAAAATAATTTATTCCAAAATTAACAATATCATTGCAAATTGAAACTATAATAAAATTTTCGGCATCAAAGCCAATCTTATGCAAAAGTTTTTGATTGACTCCAAAGTAGGAACGATTTTTGTAAAATCTGTAGTTCAAAAAATTTATTATTTTTATTGCCAAAAAGAATATACCATTGGTAAATCCACTTCTAAAATATGTAATAAAATATATTGAGACCCATCTTTCAAGAGACAAGCATAAAAACAATTTGTGAATATTAATTTATCAATAATTGAAAATGTTTGGCTTGAAAAATCCAAATGAATTAATATTAACAAAGCAGAATAACCATTGTCATAATATTCAAATGCATGATTATCAAAAGATATTACCAATGTTGTTTCATTAACAACATGAATGTAAGGCTAAAAACAATATATTATGAGGAGTAAAAAAATAGTTTATTTTGTCATTTGACTAACTGGGGTTTTACAGATTTGCTGAATCGTGTGATATTTTGCATGGTCATGAGTTTTATGAATGGGATAGATAAATTTTGGTAAAAGTAAAATTTTACTAGAATTGACCAAAATTTTAGCAAAACGTAGTTCTCTTAAAATTTTTGGAATCTGATACAAATTTTTCAGCCAAAATGTTCTGTTGAATTTGCGAATACGCGAATTCCACTAAATAGTCACCCAGCGAAAAGGGGGTGTTGATCCTGTTTATAATTAATCGTGCAAAACAAATATTCCATACCAGATTTAAAGCAGACGTAAATCCATTAAAGCCTTTAATTTGGCTTAAATATTCAACAACAGATTTATCAGCTTTTAATGTTCTGAAATTAAATTTTTAAAATCTCCAAAAATAATTGAGAAGTTGAAAATCTTACACATAATTATTGAATCTATTATCATAAACCAAAATTTCTTGCATCGGACGTGAAAGAAAAATGAAACGGGAATCATCCGAGAAAGCCCAATGTGAAGCTTCAATATCTGATAAATCTGATAACGGAATATTTTGAATTATCATTTTCCTATAAAAAATTAAAATTGTATTGTTCAAAAGGTTGTTTGAGGTGAATGAGTTATAGTCTGGTACAGATTGAATATAAAGCTGAAAAATTATAATACTTTATTTTATACGTGGTTTTTATTATGATACATTAATGTGTATATTTATAACGTTTCGTTTAGATAAAACAATAAAAAATACAATTTTACTAAAGATAAAATAATCTAATATATCATCAAATATTTATAGACAAAACCGTTTATGGTCTTTTGCTTGAGATTTATTTTAATTTTTCATCTGTTGCTAAGAAATATTTTCTCGACGCGAAAATTACGTACTGTTAGTTAATTAAAATGCTTCAATTTAATATTTGCATGAAAAAGTGAATATTTAAATTTGTTTCTTGAATCCTACTGACAATAAAGCTTCCCAAATGTTCAACAAATGATAATATTTTTTTTATTTTAATTTGTTAAATTTAAATTTAAAAAAGCAAAAATGTGTAAATTTAAAAAGCAAAAAAATTTGTAACAAATATTACTTAATATTTCTTTTGGACTTTCATGATTTTGTTTTAGAAAGATGAAGTTGCACAAAAATTTAAATTTGACATATTCCATAACTTTTTAAGAAAATTTTCTTAAAAGTTTAAAAAACATTGACAAAAACAAAATTTTAATATGTGGTAGTTTTTCTTCTCCCAGTTACGGTATTTCCATTTGATTGATTGTTATTTTTGATAGAATTATTAAATCTTGAAATTTTGCAAGTAGTTTTTCCGGTGATAAAAGTAATAATTTTCTTTAAAGTTGTACGGTATCCTTTAACAATTGTTAAAACAACAATGACGTCCGTAATTGGATAACACATTAAAACTCCCATTGAAATATAATAGGTTGCTTTAATGGCAGAATTATTTTCTCCAATGAAAAATGTAATCATCCAAATTCCAGCAAAACATGTAAAAAATAGGGTCGTAAAAAATTGGGTCATTGTTGCTTGAAACATTAGCATAAATTGTTTACGAGTTTTTGCAGAAATGTTTTGATTTGAGCTTTTAACGAATTTGTAATTTTGCTTTAAAACATAGGTAAATAAATAATTTCGAAAATTTCCATAAATTAAACTGGCAGCGACAAATATCCAAAATGATGTTGCTTGAGTGAAATCAATTGAAAAAAGAGAGGGTTGAAAATCCAAAATTTGATCAATATTTTCAACTTCAGATTTTAGGATTATTTCAACTTTTGTGTCATCAATATTTTTGATTAAAAATACCAATAATGCCGCTGTTAAAGAAATAAGGGTTACAAACATTAAAAAATATACCAAAAATCGTATATTTTTGTTGGAATTTCCAAGAATTCGAAAATGTCTTTCCACGACTGTGATCGTTAAAGTATCAACAAAACAAAGTTGAACAAATATATAAAATGCAATTATTAAAGCTGAAGATGTTGAAGACATTGGCGCCAAAATCCCCGTCGGATAAAAAATTGTAAATGGAAACAGCCGAAATGGCTTCCAACAAAGCATCAAAAATTCTGATAAAATACATTCAAAAATAAAAATAAATGTTAAAATTCGAAAGAATTGCATCATTTTTGAAGTTGTTAAATAAACAATTATTCCATAAAATATTTCCAAAATTACAGTAATAATAAATATTATTAAACTGAATTGTTGGAATGCAGAAATTACATTAAAATCAATAATTTCAGAGACATTGTATTTCATTTTTGATATTTAAACTAAACAAATACCAGAAACGAAGAAATGACAGCAGTTAAAATAACATTTTTGGAAAAAATAATTACAAACTAAAAATTTTAGATGAAAATATAGCGAAAACTACAGGTGCACTTTTTGAGCGAAAATCTTTAATCATTTTCAAACGTTTAATTATATTTTTTTACTTATTTCAAAATTAAATTTTAAAAAATGCTCTTTTTATACTTAAGAGACAGTCTGCGTAAATATTTGAAAGGCCAGGCATCGAAAAAAATCAATTTTCGATTTAGGGCTTCAAACTTTCAGAGGTTGTTGACATAGGCCCCTGGATGCCAAAAATAATTTTTTCAGATTTTTTCGCTTCAGGATTCAAGATTTCTGGGATTCAGAAGTCTGAAATTTTGACCGTGGGGAAAAAATGCAGTTTTGCTTCTTTTTTTATTATTTCCCGGTTGTATAGGTTTTCGACTATGGGGAATCGAATGGCGCTTACGGTTTTTTGAGAAAAAATATTTTTCGTGCTGAAATCGAAATTTCGATTTTTTAACCTCAAATTTCGATCCCGTAAACCAAAAAGTACGCGACCGGAACATGATTTTTTTATAGCCCAATATGTCTAGTTTAATGATAAAAAAGTTTTGTTTCCTAAAACTATCCCTCTGAAATATGCCAGCATCAGAGGTGAGCTCCACTCCACTTTTTTTGCATATTTTCCCTGTTTTCGGCACTAAAAAATTTTTTAAAAAAAAAATCTGATAACACCATCAAATTCTCCATGGTCGATTACATATACCTGCAAAAAATCAGCCAATTTGGAGACATAAAAAAATCGGTGCACGGGCATGGATTCGAACCTGCGACGACTTGCACGCAAGGAAATCAAATACTGACTTCGTTCAAACGACGCGTACGCAAGTGAAACTTTTTTTTGTCGCAGCCTGTTAAACAAGCATTCGCAAGTTCGAGTGCGCGCCAGGGCATCGATTTTTTTTATGTCTCCAAATTGGCTGATTTTTTGCAGGTATATGTAATCGACCATGGAGAATTTGATGGTGTTATCAGATTTTTTTTAAAAAAATTTTTTAGTGCCGAAAACAGGGAAAATATGCAAAAAAAGTGGAGTGGAGCTCACCTCTGATGCTGGCATATTTCAGAGGGATAGTTTTAGGAAACAAAACTTTTTTATCATTAAACTAGACATATTGGGCTATAAAAAAATCATGTTCCGGTCGCGTACTTTTTGGTTTACGGGATCGAAATTTGAGGTTAAAAAATCGAAATTTCGATTTCAGCACGAAAAATATTTTTTCTCAAAAAACCGTAAGCGCCATTCGATTCACCATAGTCGAAAACCTATACAACCGGGAAATAATAAAAAAAGAAGCAAAACTGCATTTTTTCCCCACGGTCAAAATTTCAGACTTCTGAATCCCAGAAATCCTGAATCCTGAAGCGAAAAAATCTGAAAAAATTATTTTTGGCATCCAGGGGCCTATGTCAACAACCTCTGAAAGTTTGAAGCCCTAAATCGAAAATTTATTTTTTTCGATGCCTGGCTTATAAGGAAAAGTGAAATTTTTACGCAGACTGTCTCTTAAAATTTTTTTTACATTGTTAAAAGACGTTTCTCAAATATCATTAACATTTATTATTATTATCGCTTTATAATCATAGAAAAAACGTTTTCCAAAAAATTTTTACTTTTGATGAAAATTTTGTTAAAAGTTTGAAAAACATTGACATGATTGAGGAAGTAACTAAACTACAACTACTAGTAATTTTTTTAAAAGGTGTAATTTCTTTTTGGATTTAATGTAATTTGCAGTACTTTTCAACGAAAAAAAGGAAATTTTAAATCAGTGCTTAAAATGGAATAATTGTTTATTTAACAACTTCAAAGATGATGATAGTAAACTTTTCGAAAACATTATGGTGATACTAAAAGTAATAAAAATACAGTATATAATATGAAATGTTGAAAAAATCGGATACAAAAATCAAACTTGTTTTAAAAGCTTGTGCAGATTCATCAGTGATGAGCAAAAGTATACAACTTTTCAAGATAAAAAATTGCAAAAAATTACTTTTCTAGATTCTATAACCTTTCTGATGGTTAAGAAATTGCTTTTTCGTTTTAAAATGTTTAAGCCTTAAAAATGCAACTGTTTTAATGAAATTTTTCTGTAACGTGCTATGATTAAAATTTTTTTGATGATAAAAACGGATTCGTATTCAACTAAATTAGATATGGATTGCATAATTAATGTATTTGCAAAATTAAAATGGTAAAAACCAAAGTTCATCATATAAAAACATCTGTTTTACAAAAAGTGACAAAACATATTGATATTTAACTTAAAAATAATAACAAAATAAATATGCTGCTAGCCTAGACAAAAAATTTTAACATCTCATATCAAAACTATTAACGAAAATGTACCAACTTATTTATGCAAATATTTATATAAATTAGACAAAAAATATAAATCTTGTATTAATTATTATTTAAAATTTTCATACAATTTGAAAAAATTAGGATTAATTATGAGTGTTATTTTTTATACATTTTATTTGTGATTAATTAATAACTATTGCATTTATCGGAATTCTATTCACTTTTGAAATATTAGTTGCTGTTGAAAATATTTGAACTGTTTTTGGACCTTTTTTGAATCTGACATTAAAAAGGATAAAACAAAATCTAAAATACGCGTTTACAAAATTGAATCATTGAAAAATATGTCCCAACATACTGATTTAAGCCATGGCATAAAGTCCATATCAAAGTGGTACAAAGAAATCCGCCCCAAATACTTGTAACAAAACGTGTAACAAGATGCCATCCAACAAGCATTGAACCATAAAAAAATGATGTCAAACATGTCTGAAACAATGGCACAAAATTAACATATTACAATAGAGAGTTGGATAAAAGACTGAATTTATAGTATTTTTTTAAATAAAGCTAACCGTAGACCACCCCAGAGGACGCCGGAGATAAGACCCCATATTTTGCCCATATAATGGCCTTGAGTAGGGATAGTTATGGGGTAAGTATTAGCTGCCGAGGTCCCAGCGTTTTAGTTTAACAACAATTTGAAAATACGAAAAATACCCCCAAAAACGTTAATGAATACCTCAAAATTAGGCAATTATGGAACTTGGAGGATCCAGATTTGCTCAAATGTTTCAGATTCGGATTCAGCGTGTTCGAAAACATATATATCCGTAAAATAATGTCGAATTTTCAAAAAATACCTATTTCATTCAGGTATTCATTAACGTTTTTGGGGGTATTTTTCGTATTTTCAAATTGTTGTTAAACTAAAACGCTGGGACCTCGGCAGCTAATACTTACCCCATAACTATCCCTACTCAAGGCCATTATATGGGCAAAATATGGGGTCTTATCTCCGGCGTCCTCTGGGGTGGTCTACGGTAAGATTAATCATACAAAGTGTTTTTGACATGGTAGCATATCCTTAGGGGACATTATATACAGAAAATAGATTTATTAAGAAAAACTAACTTGAGCAAAAAATTTTATTTCACGAGAATATGAAACTCGAGAATTTTCACCAGCTAAAATTAATCCATCCTTATATTTATTAAATAAAGTTTAAACAAACATACGTGACTTTTTTTTACTTATCAAATAAAAAAATGTTGTAAAGTCACAAATCAGAGAAATGATCATTGTCGTCATTCCAGTCCCAAAGTCCACAAAGAAAAATGCGCTTCCGCAAGATTGTATATCTCGAATAATCCAAATATATTCAAAAGTATCAAAATAAAAATTGCAATCATGAAAAAAATATATTGAAACATGAAAAATGCAAATAAAAGCAACAGCAGCAATAATTTTTTTAACATTTTCAACCGAAAAATATTTTCGATATTGAGTAAAAAATAGAATTGCACAGACACGATTGAAAGATTTTATACTTTGAATATAGCATGCAGAATACAATAAATAATTTAATAGAGTTCCAATAATTACACCAAATAAAGTGGAACCGAGATCTTTGTTACTAAAAATTACTTTAATAAGATCGAAAGTTTTTGGAATTTAAAAAACTGTGTTCCATAAAAGTTGCAATCGAACAATATTTTTTAAAGCTTTTAATCAACTCTTTGATTTATATTTTTTCGTAACCTCAAATTTTCGAAAAAATAAATTTTTTTGGTTCAAACGCTTTCTGATGTCAAGTTACAAGCTAATCTTATGTTAGAATGACAGTAAAAAGTTATATTTTGCTTTTATAGAGTACTGTATTTCCCGATACCACTTTAAAATATAAAAAAGTAACTTACAGTAATATAATTGGAGCAGACCAAAATGTAAAAATGAACAAAATTATTGCTTCTGCAAAACTTGTAACAGCACAAAGATATCCGAAAGCATTGTGAAGTGTCGGCTTTTTATAAAGCAAAAGCAAGGAAAGAATACTGCATAAAAATCCAAACAAGCTTACCTAAACATGAAAATTTTTTAAATTTTTTTATTTTAAAAAAAAATCTTACGAAAAAAAGGATGTAAAATATAGGAATATCATTTTCGTTTATTTCCATTTCCATTTTAAAAATAATAACTTCAAATTTTAAAGTTTTCTGTTGAAAACAACTTTGAAAAAAAGTATAACGAAATTGAAAAACTAAACGTCATAAAAAGCTTTTATGTAAAATAAAAGTTTATTTAATGTTGTTAAATTTCAAAAAAGTTGTTTTCTTGTTACCATTTATTTTAACTACCGTAATCATATTAAATATTAATGTCTAATACATAGAACATGGTGAAAATGCAGGAAAAGAAATATCGATGGTCTGTAGTTTGATGAAAAAAATTAGCATATCAGAAGCATGTTTTGATTTTCGGTAAATTACAAAATTCTCATGAAGCAAATCTACCCAGCAGTTACTCATCGTTTAAAAAAATAAAAACGTGGGGTAATTTAATTTAACTTTTTAACTTAAAATTATATTATCAAATTTAAAGTTACTACTACTAAGAAAATTATTAACTGGTAGGTAATGCTAAGGGAAAGTCAAACAAACTTAAATCCAAAGAAAATTTAATGTGCAATAAAACGTTATTTTTGGAACATTTTTGCAAAACCATGTGAAAAAACGAAAAAAAAAATTATTGGTTCTGCAAAAACTGTTATTAAAAGCAGTGTTGTTAACAAACCAATATTAAAAAAAATGAAATTGTTGGTTGAAATTTGTATCTGATGTCCCCAAGGATATGCAAAAAAATGCAAAATCACATTTTTTTCAAGCACGAAAAATAACATTGTTCAGAAGCTGCTTAATTTTGCAAAACATGTTTTGTTAAAAACATAAAAACATAAATTTTTGCTGAATGAATAACTCTTTGAAATTCTTTTGTAGGATTATGTAATGAGTTATCACATGAAGGAGAAGTTAATTCAGCTGTAATCGCGACATCAAGCCTTAAAATATATTTTGTTATAAAATATTGCAATAATAACGAGATGCATACCAAATTATTTAAATTTAATGCTTTTAAAACAATGTTTTCATTTTGAAGTTGATAACTACCTGCAGAGATTTCTGATCAAATTTCATTAATTTTAGCGATGAGCATTTGACGAAGTTTAATATTAAAAATGCTACCAAGGCAGATCACATCTTGTGAAGGTGGAATAATATATTTTATTGCAGTCGATGAAACTCGATATACTTCATCTCCAAATTGGAAACTTTTCGATCAACAGTGCATATTATTTGAGTAGTAAAACTGCCAGGATATGCAGAATGAGGGTTATTTCTAACATCACTTTCATAAACTGGGACATTTAGTGTTTGGAAGTTGTTAAACATGCTTAATAAACAATATTCTCAAATTGCAATTTTTCATTCCGATTATTTTTTATTTTTTTACAAAACAAAAAATACTTGTTTTGGGAATCCTTTTGCAAGTCAAGCAATAGAAATATTTTTTCATTATATAATGCATTATGTTTACATAGTCAAATTTAATTCACCGACACACAAAATTATTTTATATAAAAGAAATGTGGAAGTACTATAAAAATCAGATAAATATTCTCCATGACCAGTGATGTGACTTCCTATCCCCTTTCCCCGCCCCGGGGGTCTCCTTTTTCCCCTCCCCCGGGGTTCGGGGGAAGGGAAAGGGGAAGATTTGAAAAAGCTCGGGGGAAAGGGGGGGGGAGGGGATAAAAAAGGTCAAGTCACAACACTGTTCATGAATGTATTCTTATTGAATGCACTTTTTTGACGAGTTTACCCGAAAAAATTTTCGCAACAGGTTTAATCTTGAGTAATTTCTTAACAGTTTCTCTATAACCTTTTACAACAGAAATAACCATTATAACATCAAAAATTGGATAGAACATCAAAATACAAACAAATAATTGAGTTAGATCTTTAATAATTTTGCCCATTTCACTAAAATATAATATTGAAAGCATAAAAAGAACCCCAAAAAGCATAAAGATAAAAGTTGTGACAAATTGTGCCATCGTTGACTGAAACATTAAAATGAACTGAGATCGAGTTTTTTCAGAAATATTAATTTGGCTGTTTTTAACAAATTTGTAATTCTCTTTTAACATAAATCCAACAATAAAAATCCTTAAAATTACATGAATTAAAATAGCAACGAAAAAAACTATGGATATAGTTTGTGCATTCTTCATATCGAGCATGATCATCGATGATTGATATTCATTTAAAAAAATTTCAACATTTTGAATATCATTATTTAAGATTGAGATAGCTTTTTGATGATCGGTATTCAAAAAAATTAATAAAAAACCAAAAATTAAAACAACTGAATAAGTAAAAACCATTAAAACATATATGATTAATCGAGTTTTGGTATTATTTGTGTTTCCATTAGCAACAATAAGAAAATGCCTTTCCATGAAGGTTACGGTAAGGGTTTCAACCATAAATCCGTGAATTATAACATAGCAGAGACACAATACTGGAATAAAATATCCGGGTAAATAATGTAAAAATCCAACAAAAAATATAATTTTATATGGAAATATTACGATTGGTTTTGCACACAAAATTAAAAATTCCGCAAAAATGCATTCAAAAATATACAAAAATGTTAAATTTCTGAAAATTTTCATTTTCTTTGTGGTTGTTTTATACACAATAAATGCATAAAAGATTTCTGCAAAAAGAGTTAAAACAAAAATTAGCGAAGAATATTGTTGGAATACAGGAATCATTTCAAAATCAATGATATCAGAAATATTGTATTTCATAATTAAAAATTTAAATAAAAACAGAAGGAAAAAACGTGAAGTTAAAAACTTTAAAATCAAAGAAAATGCTTAAGAATAATTTTAAAGGTTTGAAAAAGTGAAAAAAAGCTGTGCAGGTGCAAAATTTAAGTTAAAGGTTACACTTTTTCGAAAATCGAAGTATGCTTAATTATTTATGATGAGAAACAATATTTGAAAATGACAATTTTTTCTTTAAAGCACTGAAATTGAGCATAGTGGAATGTATTCGGGTTGTGTTAACATTTTAAAAAGAGAAACATATTTTTATTTCCAGGTGGTTTATTTTCAAAGAAACAATTTGCAGATATTACGGTAATCGGGACATTTGCTTTGGTTGAGGTCATCAATTTCACCCATGTCATTGCAAATAAACCTTTTTTTCACCTGGTCCCCCAGCGTTGGATTGGAATTAGTTTTCATTCCCCATCCCCGTCCCTCCGCGGTTTTAAAAATCACGGGGATGGGGATTAGTGTTCATTCCCCCCCCCGTTCCCCGTAAGATTTTCATCCCCGTTTTTATCCCCGTCCCCGTCCCCGCGACATTTCATCCCCGTGAAATTTAAAAATATTTGTTTTTGACTATTTAAAGGGTCGAATCAGTTCTATTATGTGTTAAAAATGACACTTCCACTCATTAATTATGGATTCTGGGAATTTTGGAATTTTCCCATCAAAATTCCTTATCCCCGTCCCCGTTAAATTTTCATCCCCGCTTTTATCCCCGTCCCCGTAAAGGTCCATCCTCTCTCGTCCCCGCGTTTTCGGTTTACGGGGGGGGGGGAATGAACACTAATGGAGATTAAACGATCAATTTTGATTTTTTTGATTTACTTGCTTTTCCGTAAAACAATAATTCGAATCGAATCTGACCCCGTTTTTACAAAAAAACGAAAATTCTCGGCATTTTGTTTTGCAAGTCATGCAATAGAAATATGTTTAAACAATCAAATGATATTTTCACCAACACCAGAAATTATTTTATTAAAATTTGAAACACAAAATATAAGAGAAAAATGTTGTACAATTTTAAAAAAAATACTTTCATGAATGTATTTTTAATGATTTTACTTTTGTGGTAAGCTTGTGTGAAATTTTTATCACAACAGGTTTAATCTTGAGTAATTTCTTAAAAGTTTCTCTATAACCTTTTACAACAGAAATAACAATTATAACATCAAAAATTGGATAAGTCATTAAAATACACAGACATATTTGGTTAAGAATTTTAATAATTTTGCCCATTTCGCTAAAATATAATATTGAAAGCAGGAAAATAAATCCAAAAGCCCAGAAACAAAAAGTAGTCATAAATTGTACAATTATTGATTGAAACATTAAAAAGAATTGAGATCGAGTTTTTTCGGAAATATTATTTTGGCTGTTTTTAACAAATTTGTAATTCTCTTTCAAAATAAATCCAACAATAAAAATTCTCAAAATTTCATAATTCAAAAGGACAACTAATAGAATTATTGATTTAATTTGAATATTACTCATATCAAACATGACCATCGAGGATCGAAATTCGCTTAAAAAGTTGTCAACATTTTCAAACTCATTTTGTAAAAATGTGATAGCTTTTTGATTATCAGTACTGTCAATAAAGCTTTGTAAACACAAAAAAAAAAAAAATCATTGAAAAATATACGATTATTCGATTCTTGATATTTTTTGTTTTTCCAATTGCAAGAATGAGAAAATGCCTTTCTATGAAGGTTGCCGCAAGTGTATCAACCATTATTAGGTGCATAAACAAATAAAAGAGACATAATGTTGGCAAAAAATATGCGGGTAAATTTTTTAAAAATCCAACAGAAATTACAATTTTATATGGTAATATTACGATTGGTTTTGCACAAAAAATTAAAAATTCTGTAAAAATGCATTCAAAAATATACAAAAATGTTAAATTTCTGAAAATTTACATTTTCTTTGTGGTTGTTTTATACACAATAAATGCGTAAAAGATTTCTGCAAAAAGAGTTAAAACAAAAATTAGCGAAGAATATTGTTGGAATACAGGAATCATTTCAAAATCAATGATATCAGAAATATTGTATTTCATAATTAAAAATTTAAATAAAAACAGAAGGAAAAAACTTGAAGTTAAAAACTTTAAAATCAAAGAAAATGCTTAAGAATAATTTTAAAGGTTTGAAAAAGTGAAAAAAAGCTGTGCAGGTGCAAAATTTAAGTTAAAGGTTACACTTCTTCTAAAATCGAAGTATGCTTTATTATTTATGATGAGAAACAATATTTTTGAGCATAGTAAAATATGTTGGGATCAAAAAAGGTGGGATCCGATAATATATTTTTTCAATGTATACTTGATATTTAGGCATTACAACATGAGTTAACATGAATTAATGAGAAACTTTTTAGGATTAGAATTTTGTTAACATTTTTTAAATTTAAATTTATTTTTATTTCCAGGTGTTTTTTTTTCGATGAAACAATTTGCAGGTGTTACAGTAATCTGGTCGTATGATGTGGTTGAGGTTGAGTCTTTCAATTTCTTCTATGAATACAAATCTTTTTTCACCTGGTCAAAGGGTGCTGGAATGAAATGGAGCCCGGCTCTTTTTTTACAAATGTTACCCATTATAAATTTTGCATAATATTTCCAACACTTATTTTTGAAATTTCAAAAGCTTTTATAAAAGCCCGAGAATAAAGATAAGCACAAATTGTAATATTTATGGAAACTGAGGTTGGATCATATGGCCCAATGATGGTATTCAAATATATATGAAAAATCTAAAATACCATGAATTAAAATATTCATGTTTATTTTAAAACACATTTAATATGTCATTTATTTTTATATGAAAAACTTACATAACTAAAAATATATGTTAAACAAATGGGAGTAATTTCAAAAATTGTTGAAGACGCAATAATTTTAAGGATTTTTTTAATAATTTCTTTATTTTTTTCATTATTTGAATCTAATTTTTTGATTAATAAAATATACAAAATAATTCCCCCGAAAGAATTTATTCCTGCAATGACGAGTTTTGTGGCAAGTAAATTTTGAGTTGGTGCTTTTTCCAACATACATGAAAATAGAACACATTTTGTTGGAGCTGAGATTGGAATTACTGATAGAATTTGATTAATTGAAAGTATTCCTGCAACATAAACAATCATTGCAACAATTGTTCCATAACTGTAATAAATGTGAAGTTTTGAAGTATACCTTAGGGGAAATAAAATTGTTGCACATCGATCAATACACATGCAAATTTCTATTCCTGTTCCAATATATCCAAGCATGAATATCATAAATCCTGACCAGTACAGTATCCTTCCATCATATTCATTTCCAGATGGCCGCCAAAAAGTTATTAAATAGCATCGATTTATCAAAGATACAGTACCCCAAATAATTATAAATATAAAATAAAAGTATAAAATTGGTGAAAGTTGTGCAGTGTTTTTTGTTATTTTTTGGTAAAATATTACTGAAATTGTAAATTTTAAAGCAAATACTGCTAAGACTGTACATAAAATGTGATGAAATAGAACAATAAATGGATAAAATTCCATTTTCTTAAAAGATAAATTTACGATTTGGATGACCTTTTTAGAATTTAATGAACTTTAGAAACCTTTCAATGCCACGTTGAAGGTTCTTAAAGGATCTGTTTTTATACTGTTTTTGTAAAAAAACTGCTCCAAAAAAGGGTTGTTTTATGGGGGTAATTATGAAGGTAGTAATTTTGATTTTATTTTACGTCGTTAAAAATTGGAAATAAAAGAGCAAATTTAATATTTTTGTAATAAATATTAGTAATAGTGCGTTTATTAAATTTGTCTGTTGTGAACCCCAAAAAAGTTAAACTGTTCTGACAAATTTTAAACAAATTTTGTGTTCAATTCAAACTTCAACTTTCTTTTAATAGTTTTAAAATAAAAAATTTATTGCACTTTTACCAAAAATAACCATTTCCCTCAATTAATTTTAGTGAAATGAGTTTTCAAGTTTTGGACTTCCTAATTTTAAATAAATTAAGTGCATAATTCGTTTCATATTGGGAAGTGTTTCCCAGAAACAGATAATGTGTGTTTTATTCAACGAAATTTTTTGTAGTCAAATTTACAGGTGAAACATAAAAGGAAGAAGCTATTTGGGATTTTGGATTTAAGTAATCAGAATTTTCCAATGACAAATGCAAAAATGGATTTATATTCCGATTTAATTTATTTGACATCTTTTTTGTATCATTTTTTTTCTGGGAGCTATTTTAAAGAAACCCCTGAGGACATGCGATTATGAAGTTTTGATGTAATTAATCATGTCATGCTTTATGGAATTATAAAATTTAACAAATATTAAATACAATTTGATTCTAACAAAGTTACGATTAAAAGAATCTTGAATTGGATTACTGTAGATTCGCAGTACAGTAATTAACCACTAACCACCTCTATGTGATTGGAGTTTGTGGCGAAGTTGTTGTTGTTCCGACATTTGTTTGATGAAAACGAAATTTGAGTTTTGACGTGATTTTTACCGTATTTTTACAACATGGAAAATAAAACTGTAAATATTCTTTTCGAGTGTTTTTACTGAAAAAATTATTCAAATTATAGAAATAAATATAACAACTGTATTTCAAACCTTAATAATAACAATGAAA
This sequence comes from Panagrolaimus sp. LJ2414, assembly GCA_024447195.1. Lineage (NCBI taxonomy): Eukaryota > Metazoa > Nematoda > Chromadorea > Rhabditida > Panagrolaimidae > Panagrolaimus > Panagrolaimus sp. LJ2414. The sequence continues at coordinate 747,332 of JAMRXY010000278.1, forward strand.
TAGATCCAGAAAGTCCAAATGCATCATTAAAAAATGGAGCAATTTGACTTAATGAATGTGATAAATCAGTATATTCTGGAAAAAATGCCAATTGAACTGTGTAAATTGAACGTAATAATTGAACAACAAAAGTTATCATTGACACAATTGAAAAAAGTTTATTCAAATTTTTGGGACATGTATATGTACAGTAGTTTATATTTCTACTTGGGGTCATGGAACAACCCAATATCAAATAACCCAACTGAACTTACACAATAAATTTTTTTCATTTACATTTAAGGAATTATTTTTGTAAAGACAAAATTTCACAAATGAAAAACCATTTAAAATTGCTGCCAAAAATGTAAAAGTCACAAAAATGACAGAAGTATGAATGAAAAAGAATGATGCCATTTTTGGATCAGTGTATGATAATTTTACAGTTGTTTCAGTAAGGAATTGATATTTTGCAGGTTGATGAATTCTCCAACATTGATTTAAAAATGGTAAAATTATTAACAAAAAAATATACCATGGTCGTTTCCAAATTTTATTATACTGTAGCGGAAACCAAATAATTGTTAACCTATTCAAAGCCATAATTGTATGCCCGAAATATATTAATGCAATTGTATAAATAAAATATGTAATCATTATTGATCCAAATAAGCTGCTTTCACGAAATAATGGCACGAAAGAAGGTATTGTTGGGCCAAAATTAAATATACAAATCTAAAATTTGGAATTTTTGAATTTAATCATGTAAGGTAAAATTAGTTCGGAAAAATTTACATAAATAAAATTTGCAAAATCTGCAACAATTACAACTCTGAAAGTGTTATAAAATGGCCCTTTAAAGGTTGTGTTTTGTTTTGCAAACATTAAAATAACCACTGATAAATGAAATATTGGAAATAAAATTTCAGCAATTGTATAAATTAATGGCATGGTGAAAATTTGTCACAGATTTTAGAAATAAACTTGTAACAAATTTGAGCAGAAAGTTACAACACAACAATTTCTTAGATTTACAACGAAAATTTGTTTGTCTTTTATACATTGAAATTTCTGTATATACTTTAAAAGCATGATTACAACAATTTTTAGTCATTTTTAATTGTCTGAGCAAAAACAATTCATGCATTGTCATGAGGTCAATGTTAATATTTTCAACTGTAAAATTACATCAAAAATAGAATCATGCTTAAAGCTACTGTAAAAAGTACATTTTTTAATTGATGAATTTGAGTGTTATTTTTGTTTACCTGAACTTCTGTGTCTTTTTCGCTGTGTTTTTTCGTACAAATGAGAGCAATTTCGTACTTTAGGTAAGTTTTGAAAGATAAAAATGTAATTAAATCTCAAAAACAATGAAGCATAAATGTTGTATTTTTATTAATTATTACAAGTAATATGAAAAGAAATTATTATTCTTACATTTAATCGGGCATTATGTTTTAGCTTTGTAATCTCAAAAGTGCAAAACGAGCAGTGTTGTGCTTTTTACTTTTGCTCGACTCCGGAGTCGGAGTCGGAGTCACTGGAGTCGACTCCGGAGTCGGAGTCAATGGAGTCAACTCCGGAGTCGACTCCGACTCAAAAAAATCTTGTTAAGCTTATAAAAATGCTTTTTTGATGCTGATTATTGCTATTTAATATATCTAATTCATATATTAACAGTTTCTGCTGGTTTTTAACAACTTTTGTTAACAAAATAAATTTTCACACTTTTTTCAAATTTTTTAGAAAATTTCGAAAAATCTGTTTAAACTAATTTTAAAGCTTTATTTAATAACCTAATATGCTTACAATATCGGTAAATAATGTTTACAACGATTAAATTCAACAGAAACTGTTTTTCTTGCAATTTTTTAAATTTTTTACCGGAGTTGACTCCGACCTATCAACTCCGACTCCAACTCCGATTCCGGAGTCGACTCCGGAGTCGGAGTCGCAACAACACTGCAAACGAGTAACTTGGTAATTTGTAGTTTTTATTAATCAATTATGATTTTGGAAACACATTGATTAAAATTTGTCTTAATACAATACTTTACAAAAACGTCAAAAAAATTTTTAACTTTTAAGGAAAATATTTTTTAATATTTTTCTTTAAATAAAAGTAATAAATGTTAAATTTACTGTATCAAAATTTCAAAATTGAATAAATTAATGCTTACACCAATGTTAAATAATGACTACACTTATTTTATTTGATGATTATGAAAGTTGCATTATTGCAATCGGTGGATTTTTTTACAAATAACATTTATTGCAAAAAAAAAGTTACAAAAATACACGTCCATTTTTTCCATCAAATAATTTAGTCTGTCTGATAATATTTAAACCGTTTTATCAGACTTGCAATTTTTTTTGCAAACTTTAAAATAAAAAATTTTAATTTATTAATTTAAAACCATTTTTATCTATCTCGTAGGACATAGATATTACAACAAAGCGTTTTTAATTTAGTTTTTTTTAAAAAAGATTTTAAACTATAAAAAGTGGCTCAAAAATAAACTCTGCACAATTGCCTTTTCTTGTTCTAAGATTTGTCAAGTTGCTGTGTCTGTATCTTGAAGCGACAAAGATTTTAGAATTAAATCATGGGGTTAAAAATGAGAACATTTGAATCAGGGCCTAAAGTTTAAAGGGCCTCATTTTCAAGTGCTAATTTAGTTCAGGTTTTGTTAAATCATACAACCCTGTTCTTTTCACACTGGAATGTTATGGCCCCACAATGATAAAAAAAATCGCAGAAATAACATATTTTTTATCTTTTATTGAGGAGATATTATCTTTAACAAAATATCTTTAGTTATCTTCAAAATGGGAAATTTTTTTTTGTTGTTTTAAAACAAATATTTTTAGGGTATTTAAAAAAAAGTATGATATACAAAAAGTATTTTGCTTTGCTTTTTGTAGCACTTCTTCCATGGTGTTCTTTGGCGTCATTTACATTCCGGGCATCAAAAATGTGTAAATCAAAAAAATATTGTGATGCCTCAAAACAAATGGCTGACAGCTTCAAAGACTTTTCTCTTCAATTTAAGAATCTTGCATCTGCAGCGAAAATTCTTCAAACTGATTTACTGATTTTAGCTTCCTATGTCGGACCAGTTATGGGTTTTCTCGGCGTCGGCCTTGGGGTTGTTGCATTTGTATTAGAAGTAAGTCTCACTCAAAACTTGCAAGGAACATTATCAACATGTCAGGACGCTTTTTGAACGAGACCAATCTCATTATGTAGCCCTAGGGTAGTTATGCATTATCCCGAAATATTTCCGTTGAATGTGCTTTTTTTTGTAAAAACGAAGTTCGATAAATCCACGAAAAAGTCGACGATTATCGAAATTCATGCGTCACGCACTATTTTCAAACTTCATTTTCATAAATTTGCATATAGGAAGCCCATTCAACGTAAATATTTTAAGGTGATACATAGCTGCCTTAGGGCTATATAATGGGATAGGTCTCATTTAAAAAGCTGCGGGACATGTTGATAGTGTCCATTGTTGGCAAATTTTGTATTTTTAAATTTGTGTTTTTTTAGAAACAACAAAAAGATGAAATTAAAGCAGCAGTTGAAATGTTGAGTAAGAAAATGGATGTCTTAGCTATTCGAATTCATGATTCCACAAAAAAAATTATCGCGCACATTGATGTTTCAAGATTTCACGATGTTGGTTTTTATAAAACCGTTTTTGTTTTTTATTTTTTCCATTCCAGAAAATAGCTAAAAAAGCAGAACAAATTTATAAAATTTACGATGACTTTATGAATGAAAGAAATGAAAAAAACTTGAATAATTTAAAAAGAATTTGCGCCAAAAAAACACCTTTAGATATCTTCGATGTAAGATTTTTATTTAATAACAGAAATTCACTGATACGATATTTTATTAAAAAATTTTAAGAGAATGGAATACCATCTAAAACATGATTCAGATCAAATTTTGTTAAGCGATAAATACACTGATGAAGCCTTTGAAGCCTATCATCAGATGTACGCATTGGTTGAGACACAATTGGTTTGTATTTATGTTACGTCCAGATCGTAAAACGGACGTCCAGATCTTAAAACCAGAATGTAGTGTTATATGGACGTCCAGATCACAAAACGGACGTCCAGATTGTAAAACCAACAAAGAATGGTTTTAAGATCTGGACGTCCGTTTTGTGATCTGGACGTCCATATAACACTACATTCTGGTTTTAAGATCTGGACGTCCGTTTTACGATCTGGACGGTTTTACGATCTGGACGTAACATTTATAATACCTATTTTTTGACAAACTAACCTGTTTATTACAGATTTGTTTTTATCATATTTGTGAAGAATTAATTGACGAAAATGAATCCATATCCGAATCGGAGGACATAATTGAGAACCGGAACACTTTACTTGTTAAAAGAGTCACAGCAATAAAAAATCACTTTGAAAGAATTAATGGAACAAGAATGGTAATTTTTTGAACTATTTTCCTCCTCCAACAACAAAAAAATGTCTGGTGTATTTTAGGAAAAAGTTTGGAATGTTATTTTTCCGACAGAGATTGATCGCTGGTACAATGAATATGCGCAATTGAAAGTGACAGAAAGAAAGAAAAAAGAGTCTAGCTTAAAAATTGCTAATCAACTTAACGCAGATTATAAAGAATTGTAAGCAACAGTTTTGCAGCCACCAGTGTTTTCATGCCACCACCGCTGGCAGATCAAAGGATGCCGCTGGCGGCGGCGGTAACTCAATTTTTACCCGGCAGCGGCGGCGGTGGTGGCAGTAATTTAAAAAAACGAAAATACTGCCAGCCACTTTAAAACCATTTGATTTCACTACGTGTGCCAAATTAAGTAAACCCCTAGTTCAAGCATATTTTTCAAACTGCATTTCCATAGATTTGCATAATAAGAGGCCATTCACCGGAAATATTTTGGGGTTGTACATAACTGCCCTAGGGCTGCCCAATGAAATATGTCTCGTACAAAAAGAGGCGAGACAAGTTGATACCTTCTCTTTTCAATTGAACACATTTTGCGCACCTTAACTAGCATTTTAAAATTTAAATATTTTCTTTTAGAGGATATAAATATGACGTTGGTATTATAAAGAACAGAAAAAAGGAAGATAAATTATATGCTTTTGATTGTAAACCAGAAATCTGTCAAATCAAGAATGCAACAGATTATGTTTTATGGGTAACAAAACGTAAACCATGTCCATGGAGGAAAAGTAAGCGTCAAGAAAGATATGTCATTTTTAGATGTTTACAAAAAAATTAAGCATGTTTGAGATGTTTTTGGGTGATTTCAACAACCCTCGACACTTACTTTTTGTTTCGCGACATTGCTAATGTGAAGTTTGACGAAAATTAAAACTGCCTTTTCCAGAGTGTTAAAATCATCCACAAACATCAAAAACATGCTAAATTTTATTGTAAACATCTAAAAATGACATAATCTTTAAGTTTTGACATAATTTTGTTACGTTGAAAATACACCAAAAAATTGCTAAATTTTGATCTATCCGGAAAAATCAAAAAGTCCTGCAATTAAGTGTTTTAAGCTTCTATATGATATTTCTGCATCCATTTTATGTTTTAAAAGCACCAATTCTTATATTTTTTAAGAAAAATTAACATAACTTTGATTTTTTGCCAAGAGGTTAATGCTGCGAAATTTTGAAATTTCATGCTGATGCCATATTTCAAAATCGTATCCAAAAGTGTTGAAACTGTCCAGAATTCATTTATTAGCATAGTTTTACATAAAAAAAGCCACTGCATGTCAATATCTATCATTATCATTGAGTTATGCCCCCAACATGATGCTGGAGATACAGATTTTGGTTTCAAAGGGAGAAAACACCCTCGCAGCCTCACTTTTTTTCATTCATTTTTACCCACATTTATGCAAAATTATCTGGAGAATTGAATGAGACCAAAAAAAAGTATGCCCGTAAGTAACATTTTCTGTGATTTTACCCAATTACCGTATACCACCAACTTTGAAGCCTAATAACTACTCGAAAAAATGAGTTTAAACGGTCAAATCTGTTATATTATGACTCACTGAGTTGAGAGGAGTCGATCCATATGCATTTTATGGCACTTTTTTAAAAATGTGATTTCTGGCACTATGTGAGACGTGCCATGGCGTATCTCCGTGCCATGGCATTTTTGACTAAAACCGACTTCATTTTCGTGATCTACGACCTCGATTTAGTATAGGGACGAAGAATTAGTCTTCAAACTTGAAAAATATTTTTTTCAAAATCCGAAAAAATGGCAAAAAAAGTTCGAAAATTGCAAAAAATCGCTTATAAATTTATCGCAAAAAACACACAATGTGAAGTAATTTTTAATAAAATCTAAAGAAACAAAAAAAGGATTCAGTTTGGTTTGTAAAAAAGTCTACTCAAACGAATAAAAGAAGCTTCATCATTTCCAGGAAAATGGATATACGGTATTTTAAATTTAGGATCTTCAGTTACGAGAATTTCATCAACAATATTTTGAAGACGATTTTTATATTCTTCTGAAATTAACTCCTCAAATTCCAAACAAATATAAGTAGTTTTATTTCTCTAAAAATTAGCTTTAAAGTATTTATTCAAAAAATAACTTTGTACCTTAATATAACCATAACAAATTTGCATATCAAAAGTTTCTGGAATTTCAGCCAAGTGGAGACTTTTAAGATTACCAAAATGTGGAATTTTTAACAATTTTTCAACCGTTTTTGGGGTAATAACATCTTTGGAGGCAGAATCACCAGGGCTACTAAAAAAAGTCAAAGGTTTGCAATTTGAGGCAATTGCAGAAATAACAATTCATAACAGAAAATTCACATAGTCACTCAAGTAAGAATATAAGATTAAAAAATCAACTTACATACTAAATTCCAAGACATTTGGGATGGATTCAACCAGTTTTTCCAAAGTAACAAAAGAATTATCTCTGTTAATTACAGTAACTTTAACCAATGTAATTTTTGAACATTTTGAAGAAAGACCCAAAAAATCATCGAAAAAGAAAGTTTACTTAAAAATATATAATTCATTAAAACTGCAACTTTTATAAATTTTAGGTAAAATAAATTGAACAAAATATTCATTAATATTTCCATCTTCATTATTAATAACAGTAAATTGATCAGTCACCCAAATTTTAACAGCATCTAATATCTCTAATTTTACACGTTTATCGTTGAAACAAATTTTCCATCCATTTTCATCAAATTGGTAAAAAAAGTGTGAAACAACAAGAATTGGATTTTTGATGAAGAAATATTTGCATGTTTGAAATAATTTTTGATATAATTTCAAAGATTTCGGGTTCTTCACAATGTAATCAATCAAAGATTGACGGAATGGAAAATATTGTTGGTGCCGAAATGAAGCGAGAAAGTATGTTTTAGAAAATGATAGAATCATCATTCCCTCTTTTTCTTCTTGAGCAGGACTTTTGTCATCTGAATCCTTTGACATGTTTATAACCTTAAAATTAATAAACTGTACCAAAGAATTTAAAAACAAACGTTTTGTAAAATTTTAATTTTTTTCACACGAAAAATAATTACACTTGACATTTTAATAATTTGTTTTTTCATTTTTTGTTAAAAACTTTTTCTTTTCTTACGATTGTTTAATGAATCACACGAAGCAATACAGTATTTGGGGCACTTTTCTCCTGTGAAAAAAAAAATTTTAATTATTGAAATTTACGAAGCAAAGTTTTTTTGTGACCGAGTTCAGTCCCGGGGAGAATGTGAAACCGTTGAAGAAGCTTTTTTTTCCAAGGAGAAAGCAATGACGTCCAACTTTTTTCTTTTTTAAAAAAAGAGATTCCAACATTGCGTTGAATTTTTGCCAGACGCTGATCTTCTTATATTTAATTGGACTTTTTTCTTCATTTCTTTCATTTTTATTGAAAAAAAATATTTTTAAGATATGACATTTGTTTTAGATAGATAACATGAGACCGCACCTATGGGTGTGCGTTATGCTCGTACATTCATTTTTCTGTTTTTTTCTTTCATTTTCATACATTAATTTATGAGAAAAGTATTTAGGCATTTAATGCTTCTTTTTGCAATAAAATATCGATTATTTGGTGAATTGACTGAAATCGTATTGGGGAAGAGACAATGACAGAAAAAATTGCAGATTCAAATGAGGCGGCAGTTTACGTATATTTTAAATTTAAACGTGTTTGTTTGAAATTCACGACCCTGCCGATCAAAAACATCCTGATTGTCAGGATTGTGCATTTCAAAAAAACCTTTAAATTAAAAACAAACGTAAGCCGGCGCCCTAGGGCTCTTTAATAATCAAATTTAAAAGTATAGTTGGTTTTTTTTTCAAGAGACAACTTAAAATTAAATTGAGTAAAATATTCATGTTTCCTAGAAAAAAATCAAAGCTTTTGCCGATTTTTATGTATAAGGTCTTGACAACAATACAACGAGCTTCAGCTCATTCGCGTAATTTAAAAATTATATGTTAAATTAGTTTGTAAATATTTCCAGATTTTACCACCGGTCTGAAATTCAATTTATTGTGTTCCTGCCTTCCGCTACGATGAGCAACAAAAAGAAAAAAATTAAAAGTTGGTTTTAACAAAATTTGTGTTTTACAATATTAAAACACAAGCCGATTTTTTTAAAACAACATAACGCATTTTTGATTTTTTTCGTTAAGTACCTTTTTCTAAAAAAATAAAGTTTTTAAACAGGGAAGAGGAATACGGCCGGCCAGCCGCGGCCCGGTGGGCTTACTTTTTCAGGCCACGAGGCCGACCGCAAAGAAAACCAATTACAAAAACAAATGTTGGATGATTGTTTAAAGATTTTAGAAGTTATCATGCCTGTATTTAAACTTAATTTGAAAAGTTATTTTCCGAGACGTTGAGATTAACAACATATTTTGTTTTTTGAGAATGAGAAGCAACACTACTATAAAATATAACCGGGTGCAAAACACATGTAATCACATGATTTGCAAAAAAGAGTAAATTTTACAATCATTTTCACCAAAAAAACACATTTTTGTTTTCAAAAGAATTTTTTGAAAAGAGAGATATGTTAGTCATAAAAATATTTTTTTCAAGTTCGCATAATATTTTTGAACCTATAATTTTTAAAAATTTTGGTTTTTTACATTTTCTACTTTTATTATCGGTTCATTCAGTTTTGAAAGGAATTGAAAAGATATAAAAAAATAAATATGTTTTATTGTGAGCTTCTGTAACCTAATTTTTTGAAGGCCAAAAATTTCGACAATTAATTCTTTCTTGAATTTTTTAAACAAAAGATGGGATTTATTTTTGCTTATATAACGCAGTGACTGGAAAATATTACAATTAAAGCTTTAACTAACTTTTATTTTAATATAACGACAAACCAAAAGTGATTTTTTTCCAATTCGATGAACCCCCTTAATTATGTTACGTAACCTATAAAATTTAAATATAAACTACTGCTTTTTTTGTTTTTAGAATTCGAAATAGAATTATCTGGTTCATTATATCAACTCAAGTTGCTTTTACTATTTTTATGGCGTGGAATTACCAATAAATACATATTTCGTATGGGAACTGAAATACAAGAAGCTGAAAAATTTGATGATTTGGTTTTTTATTACAAGCAGGGCAAGAATGAGAGATTTCAAATACGATATTTGCAAGCCAAAAGTTCATATTATGACACCACAGTGTTGAAATACGATGACTTTATTACTGATTTTTGGAAAGCAAGGTGTAACTTGAAGAAATACTTTGTATCATTTCGAAAAATCTCACAGAAGCTTTTTGATGGTGATATTGACGATTGCATTTTATGCACACGGATACCATTGCCTCAAGAAATGCAAGGAGCAACGCAGATTGTGTTAGAAAAAGAAGGCAACGTTTTAATGTTAAACGATTACGAAGTTTCTGACGTGTTTTTTACCTCATCAGAACGACAAAAATGGCACCGATACAAACTTGATAAAGAAAGTGTTTACGGTAATACAGAATTGATGGAAATGTTTAAAACTTCAGAAAATTTAATGTCATTAGCTGACGAATTAGCATATTACGTTGCGGCGTCAGATGAAATAGAAGCGGATGATGGGAAAAACGAAGTTAAAAAAGATAATTCAAAGGAACAAAAAAGTAATCAAATAGTTTTGGATGTGAATAAATTCTGGTTATCAAAATACCATGAAGCATTAATGAATGAAAACATTATTAAGAATCAAAGCACAGTAAAATTCAATTACAAATTTCTGAGTGCATGTAAGAAGGTGCATAACAAAAAACCATACGGAACCATAGATGAAAGAACTGTTGTAACAGATGATATCGAAATAACAATTACAGTTCTTGAATTGGTAACGGCTTTTGTTGAGGAATATGAAAAAGAAACAAAAATGAATATTGATGATCTTTCAAATGTCTTTTTAAATAAAAATTTATCATACATTTTGGAAAAAAAGTCGAAAAGAAAGTTAATTCAAAAATGCGACGCAGAAATAAAGAAATTAATCATGACAGAAATTTTCGATGAAAAAGCAGAACATCCTGGGAGTGATTTAGTCAACCAAACAATTGCTGAGATAAAAAATGGACAATACTTTGATAAAGAAGGAAATTCAGTAACTGCAAAAGAAGAATATTCCAACAAGTGTTTAGAAAAACTTAAAGTTAATATTGCAAAAAACTTACAAAACCGAAAGTTTCCGATAAACAAGAAAAAAAATGGAAACGACGGAAAAAAAAGAAGCATAAACATAAGTTAGCTGCAAACCCCGAAAATGAATTAAGAGATGTTGACATCAAACAAATTGCACAAAATCTATTTGATCAGTATGCGTACGGAAACCAAATGATGGAGGAGATAACTACTGGTGATATATTTAAAAAAATCTTTGTCGAGGACGATGAAAATTATATGTTATTTCTTCCCGAATTTTTTGAAGACGAAACTGACGAAAGCATTACAAAAATCAGAGATCGCCTGTTAACGCTTTTAGCATATGATGAATTGACTAAAATAAGCCGCAAGAACTTTCTTACGAAATTTGTGCAAGCGTCTGTTAATTTTGCTTTGCAAAACAAAGATGTAGTTGCTCCAGATATTTTAACAAAGAATCCTGAACTGTTGAAGGATATGTTTAGTAAATGCGAATTGACGTGCTTTACTGAAGATTTCATTAATGATGAAGAAGAACAAAAAAATGTCGTCCATTCAACCAGTAAAACTGAAAATGTTGTAAAGTTTCGCCGTTCATTTTTGGAATCATGTGAAAAGTATTATTCAAAAAATATCAAAGATACAAACATATTTGTGATTGATGGATTTATTAACTTATTTAATACAGAAGAAAACATGTCAGAAAAAAGTAATGTTAAAGAATTAGCTGCAACATTAGCTTATCATATATTTTATAAAAAGGAGTTACCTCCATCATCAATCTTCAAGGAAAACAAAATGCTGTTGAAAAAAGTTTTAAGAAATGAGAACGAAAATTTATTTAAATTTAACTCAAATTTTATAAGTGCAAATATTAGCAATGATCCGCAAATTTCTCAATTTTATAAAACGTTCATGAAAGAGTTTGTGTTTTGTCATGTTAGACATAAAGATTTTATCATGCCGACAAAATTAAAGAAAAGCAAAATCCCAGATGAAGAAGCAGCCCAAAGAAAAATGATCGAAACGTTTGCTCTTGAAACTGTCAGAGTATATGAGGCATATTCTGATGCTCATAAAATCTTCAAAAATTGGACAAATGCTGAGAAGGATACCGAAGGATATTTAATGAACCATGTTTTTCAGCTTGTATCCGATAATCCAAAAATTTGGAAATTTAAAGACGATTTCTTTGATAATGAAGAAAATAATGAAAAAGTTTTGATCACTTTCAAAAATATATTGAAGGATCAAATATTGAAACACGAATACGCATTTTTGAAAAACTGTCATATAGAAGTAACAAATGGAGACCGTTCTCTTCGCGACTGCATTGAAAACGAAGAAGATGCCAAAAAATTTTTCAAAAACTTTTATACCTTAAAGAAGAAGTTGAAGAATAAAGAAACAAATATAAAAATGGACGCCAAAAATACTGAATTTCCAAAAACTTTATTGGAAGAGATTTCTGGTACTAAAAACAAAATGAAATTCCGAGAAACAGGTTCTGAAAACAAATTATCACTAGAGTCAGACTCGTTTAAAAATATAATCGAAGATATTGTCATTTCCGATTCATTCAATGATTTTAAACAGCAGGAATTTATAATAGAAAGCAGCGAACCGTTGTGGAACATAAAGCTAATGACTGAATTAGCTGAAAAAATTATTAAACAAACAACATTGGTTAATGACACAGCTTTTATCTACAAAAAATCATTTGAATCTGAAGGTGTTAAAGACGTTATAGAGGATCTCTTTGAACATATATTTCAAATTAACTCAAAAAATGAATTGGGTTTAAAAAGTGCCTTTTTTTCAAATGTAATCAACGATCACGCAAAAACTTTCAAAGAAATGTTAGAGAAAAATATCCTAAAGAAAGAATGGCAAAAGTTAGGACAGTATATAATAGAAGACACTGATGAAAAAACAAATTCATTTCCTTTAAATGATAGCAATGCAGCAGACACAGAAAAGCTTGCCGAAGAGATTTTAATGGTTAAAAAAAATACTGATGGTACTGTCATGCAATATGCAAATGCATCGACCTTAATCAGCATGTTTGATGAAAGCGTTTTTGAATACAACGTTGAGAAACATAAGAAAGTTAGCAGAGTAAAATTCAAAAAAAGTTTTATTGACAATAACGATTCGCTGCCAGGAAATGCAAAAACGTTTAGGAACTGTCTTAATAAAATTTTGCTTAATGATGCAATTGAAACATTAGCAAAAATCAATACAACAATTACCGAAATTCCTTCTTGCTGTGAAACATTTGCAATGGAAAAGTTGGCAGAAAAAATATGTGAACTTCAAGTCAAAGATATTTCTGGGAGTAATTATCCCAAATATGACAAAAGCAACATCCAAAACCTCGAAATAACACAAATGCTTGAATATTTGTCGAAATCAGTATTTGTTTTTGGTGGTAATAAAAATATGATCAAATTTAAAAAGTCATTTTTTGACGGCTCGTGCTTATCTCGAAGTGGTGAAATATTTAAGGAGAAACTAAAAGAAAAATGCGAACTACAGGCAGAAAAAATATATGAATTCGAGAAGCTAAAAAAATTAAAAATTGAAATCCTTAATTATCCTGTTTGTTTTGATGAACATGATGTAAATCAATTCATCAATGAATTTGACGAAATGATTAATACAAGCAATGCAAAAAATACTGAAGATTTATTTTATGATAGGTTAATCTACGGAAAACAAGAAACTAGCGGAATGATTGAAGCATTTGCAGAAATAGTTTTTGTATGTACCGGTAAAAAAGATACTATCAAATTTGCCAAGAAATTTTTTGAAGCAACAGAAAATATTCCCGAGCACTTCAAGCCAGTAAAAATGGCATTTGAAGATAAATTCGGAGCCAATTTCAGTAAATTAAAAGAATACAATATTAATATTCTTAATTATCCATTTTGCTGTGAAACTTTAATTGAAAATGGAACATTAGAAGAAGATATAAATAAATTTTGTGATAAATTTTTGCTTGCAATAACTCCAGATGAAAAGAATTTGACAGACATTGTGGGAGAAGAAATGGGAAAGGAAATGAAGATGCTTAGCAAAAATATTGCTGTAAATACTTTATTTCAGAAAGTTACTGATTGGGCTAAAGGATTTGAAAACAGACTGCTGGATTCGGTGGAAGCTAACGATTATTTCTCTGATATTAAATCAGATGTCGCAAGTATGATGATGGCTGGCTTAAATTCGTTATACTGTGAGCGGCTTCAGCGCTATGGAGTGTCTTTTCATGAAACATTTGATTTATTGGAAAACTTTTTAACGTCGTCAAATTCAATGAATGATTTGCAGATGACTTCGAAGCCTTGTGAACAATACAAACAAAAGAAAATTTTAAATTTAAAAACAGATGAAACATTAATCACAGCCATCAAAGTTTTTGAGACTTTAAAATCTATGGAGAAACTTAACAAAATAGATAGTGTCATTTGCAATCCAGCATTTTCGTTGTTTTGCATGAAGGAACGAGTAATAGAAGCTTTTCAATCTAAAGATGCTACCAATCTGATAGTAATCGTTGAAGACGAAACTTCAGAAGATTCAGAAGAATTTTATGTTTCGCTAAGAAAAATTGTAGAAAATGAAAAAAATAAAATGATAATTTTAATTACAAAAAATGATCAACATCTTAAACATTCCATAGAATGGTTTCATCCTTTTGTCAAATCACCGTATTATGATGTCCATGAAATATCAAATTCTTTTGATGATTTGTCATTAAGATCACAAAAAAAAATTTTAAATACTACGATTGAATTCCAAGGAGAAAACATTTTTATTAATGAATTATTTTACTGTGTTTTACGAAGAATTCCGTGCAAAAAATACGATTTCTCTGGAAAAAAGATGATTCTAAAAGAAAGGTTAATAGATACTGATATTTCAAGTGTGATAATCCCTTCAACATTAACAAATTTGATCAAAAATGAAAGAATAACGATTGGAGAAGCAATAAAACCTTTTAAAGGATATGACGTTGAAACCTATGTTCCAAGAAAAATAAATCTTATTACGATAAAAAATGATTATTTTGGTAAAAAAGTAGACCACTGCATTTTTGTCATTGAAAGCAATGATGTAGCAGAAGACGTGAAAACATATTTTATGGACGAACTGCAGTTAATAATTATACCAGCACAACTTATTATTAATTCTATTATAATGGATGAATCAAAGCAAACAAAAAAAGGAGACTATTTGAATGATATATCAGAACTTAAAATTAAATTCAGTGGTCCTGAAGAACAAAAATATCAAAATGTGTTCCTTTTACTAGACACAAATAAACCATATGATCAGTTTAAAGAGATTTGCGAAAGATTTCCATCTGGAATAATTCACTGGATAAAAATGGAAAACAAAAAATTTGCTCTGTTTTATTCATATTTTCCGGTAACAGTACAAGATCATGCTACAAACTTTTTACGTCAGTTTACTGAACGAGAAAAAAATAATGCTCTAAGCGTAGAAGAAACGTCATTGAAAAATATAATACTGCAAAACCGAATCTTGCTTATTTCTGATTCGGCTGGCATGGGAAAATCAACAATTTTGTCAAGTTTGACGTCTCATTTGCAGAAAGATAATCAAGATACTAATAATGTAACTTGGATTATGCGAATCGATTTAAATCAGTACATCGATTTTTTGTCAAAAGAAATAAAACAAGATAGGCTGCCTATCCAGGATGTCTTGAAAATATCTTTTATCGATTTTGATGGTGATTATGGAAAAGTTATCCTGAGGGCATTATATTTCAAAAATGTCGGAATCCCAGAAAATATTTCCTTTGAAAACAGAATTTTCGAATACTTATTTAAACATTCAAGAATGTTGATAATATTTGATGGCTTTGACGAAATAAGTCCTGATTACGAAGTTATTGTGTCGGATTTGCTATTAAAGCTAAAGCATAATACTGGAAATAGAATGTGGGTTACTGCTAGAACAAATTTTCAAACGCGGTTGGAAGAAAAACTCAATGTATTCGCATATGCTCTAAAACATTTTTCTGAAGACGATCAAATCGAATTTTTGAAAAAGTTTTGGAAAAAGAGATGGAATGAGCCATTAACAGAAAGACATAATAAGTGCATGCACAATTATGCAAAAAAGCTGGTTAAAAATTTTCAAAATAATATTGGTTCTGAATATCGAGAACTGATTGGTATACCGTTACAAATAAAAATGCTGGGTGAAGTGTTTGAAGAAAATCCAAATAAAAATGACAAAAGCTGGGAAGGATGTTTTAATTGTTTAAGAAAATTAAAAAATAATCCTGCTTTTGGCATAAAAGTTCAAAATGTATTTTCTTTATATGAAACATTCGTCGAAAAAAAAATTTATGATTATTTTCTGCACGAAAAAAAAGTTGTAAACTGGTCCCATGTTTATGCTGAAACAATAAAAACATCGACCCTTAATGAACAAAAAGTTATTCATAAATTGCTAAGTTTTATTGCAATAAAAGACGGAATGGAAACAAACTTTTTCAACGAAGAAGAAGAAAAGAAAATACAAGAATGGAAAGCGAAGTTTCATTTGGGCAGTGAAAATGTGGGCTTTATTGATGATATAATAAATAATGATCAAATAACATTCATCCACTTAACTTATGCCGAGTATTTTGTGGCGCTGTTTCTCAATGATAAAATCAATTCCTTTCGAGATCGTGTGTTTGAGATAATTGAACATATTATTAACAAAGATGTGCCAATTTTTTTGTATTGCGTAAATTATTTATTATTTCGCAAACAAGAAAGCAATCCAGCACTGTCTGATAAGAATTTAACGCTGAAAAAGACCTTTTTAGTTCATGCAGCAAGCTCAGGCTTCTTGAACTGTATAAAGCATTTTACAACTTATGAAGATTTTAAAAATGATATTTCATCAAAAAAGAGCAGCATTTTTTACTATGCTGTCAAACACAATCAAATTAGAAACGTGGTTTGTATTTTGATATATGTATTTAACTTATTTAAACGCAATTTAAATTTTGCAAAAACTCCATATTTTTATGTACTAGAATTTCTGAATCGTCAAACCAAAACAAACCACGGATCAAAAACTTTATCAAATCTGTTCTGGGAAATAACAAAAATGAAGCAAAACATTTTAAGACCGCAAAAATATAAGAATGTAAATATTGATGAAATATTTGGTAATCTGTCTAAAAAGTTTGACTTATCTGAATTGCTCGATGGTAATTATTATGATGAATATGCTTTAGATGGTTTTTTCGATGCCGCTTCTTTCATTTTTATTGATGGTGTTTTACGTTATACTGATGAAAATGATCTCAAAAACTTTGTATATTCTGGTTTGAAATTCTATTACGCTATTTTGGAAAACATCTATTTAACAGAGGAACAAAAAATCAGCATTCTTAAATATTTATTGGACAAAATCCGTGATTCAAAAACAAAAATTATACACAACATTTTAATTGCCGCAATTGAAGAAGAGCAACAAGAAATCTTTGAACACTTTTTTAATGATGGAAAATCATTTATTAACGATGAAGCAATCTTTCAATGTTTGATAACTTCATGTTCGACCAATAATTTGGAAGCACTTAAATTTATTTTACCGTTCTCAGAAACGTTAGAATTAGAGGATTACAAATTCAATATCAGTCCATTTCAACACGCTTTAAGAAACAATTCAAGCTTGGAAGTTATTGATTGTCTTTACAAGCACACAACACCCGATTTAACGGCGGCATTACATACTGCATTACAAGCAGGTTGCCTCTTGTCAACAATTAAATATTTACATACAAAAGAGGCACCCATTGATCAAAGTGGTGATTTATGGGATATCCTTTTGAAAACACTTGACCAGGATGTTATATCATACTTATCACCATTCATGCAACATATTCCTAGAGATGATAGTATTTTAGAAAGAAGCAAAAGAATTTTTGAAGAATTATATAACGCTATATGCAATGGGAACCCGGACCAGTTTGGAGATTTGCTCAAAAAATATACTACAGAATGCTTTCCTACTTCAGTTAAAACGCTTTATCATTATACCGTTAATAAACTGCCTATAGTTTCAAGATATTCAAAAATGTCTGAAACTGTTCGATTTTATGATAATGAATTGTCGGTTATTAATTTAAAAGATTGGAATCATTGTACACTACTACATTATGCTGCATATTTTGGAGTCACAAAAATAGTTTGCACACTTTTAAATAAAGGCGCATATTATAATGCTGTACTAAAAAATGGATTAACACCTCAACAATTAGCAAATTACAAGAGTTATGGTGAAATTGACAATTCACTGAAATTAGTGGATCAATTATTTAAATGTGTTGTTAACAACGATTTTGATAATTTTTGCAATAACTTAGAGGAGGTTGAAAAATACGATTATGAAAGTGTTCATCTGAAAGATCAAGATGGTAAAACCCTAATGCATCACGCTGTTGTACATCAAGATAGAAAGATTATGGATAAACTGAAAAATTTGTGCAGAGAAGGAAATTACAAAAATCAATCGTATAAACGTATAATACGAATTCATTCTCGAGACAGAATTGGCCGTACTCCACTTTTTTACGCCGTCGAAAGCAATAATTTGGATACGGTAAAAATTTTATTTAAATATGGTTCATATTTTGATAACCAAATGTGTAATGATATTCAAAAGAATGAATGTACGGAATTTTTGGATTTTGTCGCAAAACTTTTCGATCTAATCTACAATGAAAAATTGGAAGATTTAAAAAATGAATTGAATTTATCACCCTATCAGCAAGAAATTCCTGATATTATTAACATCAGAGATCACCGAAAACGCAGTTTATTTGAATATGCCCAGCAAATAAATGATTACAACTTGTTTGAGTTTTTGCTAAAACAAGGAGCTGTTGTTCATAATATGAACTGTACAAGAAACAGAAAAATTCAAAAAGTGCTAATCAATATTGAAGAGATTTTTGAAGCTGTTATTGAAGGAAACTTTGATTTTAAATCAATAATAAGACAAATAAAACAAAATGGTTGTTCGGAATTTATTACAAAAATTAAATATGAAACTTATTTTAATATTGACAAGTGCAAAACGTTGATGGATCACGCAAAAGACAAAAATGCAGTTGAATTGATTAACTGGTGTAAACAAAATGATTCCAGCAAAAGTTTCAATAATGTTTTTAAAAAATGGTTTTGTCATCTTTAGGTTAGTTTTAGTGCCTTTAAGATCTCTAAAACTCAAAATTTTTAGAAGCTCCAAAACACTTACAGCAACCCATCTAATTCAAATACAGTGCTTCACTAATTCTGTTATTTTATGTTATTTTTTTATTTTTTCAATTTTTTTAATGCTTTAACTATATTTTAGTATTTAAAAATAAACTTGGTATCAATTAATTTGTTTTGTATATTACTGAAAACTCTAAGAAAAGATAACGAAAATTGTGATTTTTCTATATATCTTTTTGAAAACATTTATTTTAGCTAAAAATGAGCTCGTGTATCTGTGTACGAAAACACTTGAAAAAAAGAGGACAAAGCACAGAAAAGAAAGAACCTCTCTGATATCTAATTTCGATAAGAACATCAAACAAACAAACGAATACAAACACACTTTCATTTATTTTTTCGATACACATTTTTCAAACGTCATAATCAATCATAATCGCATCCTTTTTTCTGTTATTATTTTCTTATCAAAGATTAACGAATGAATATTACTGCTTCAAATATTTGAATTTTCTTCTTTTTAGATATTTTAGCTTTTTTGTCCTATTCCGCTCACAAAAATGGTGAAGCTTTTTATTTCAGTTTTTATTGGGTGTTGTTTTTTGTTAACTTTTTCAAATTGTACTTATAATGAAAATCTTGCCCGAACAAAAATTTATCCAATGGCTGCAGCAGCATATTCGAATCATCCAGAATTATGTATAAAAGATACCTTCGGAGGGGATTATGATGTAAGTTTATTTTTGAGATTATCTCTAAATACCCTTAGGCTATCACTTATTAACGGATATTATTAATTTAGTATTTTGGGCAATTTACTGTACTTTGTGATGAGACAAAAGTTGATACCTGTTCTGCTTTTGTTGTTGCCTCTCATTCTGATCAAGCAATAATTGTTTCATTCCGAGGATCATCAAATCATGACGAAGTTACCGAAGAAGAAAAAGAAACTCTTTCACATTTTCCAGAGCCATTTATTGGAGGCGGAAAAGCAAATGCATATTTTATGAATGCTTTTGATGCTTTAAAAAATGGTGGATTGGTTGATGCATTTTCAAAAGCTAAAAATCGATATTCAAATTATACTGCTTGGGTAACTGGACATTCACTTGGTGCTGCATTAGCTTCAATTACGGCAGGATCATTTTCAAAGTTGGGATATGTTTCTTCGGATCGATTATTTTTGATAACATTTGGACAACCTCGGGTTGGAGATATTGATTATGCAAATGCGATGGATTCTTTGGTATCTGAGTCCTATCGAATTGTTCATGCAAATGATTTAATTCCACATTTACCCCCTAAGGGGATTTTGGGGTATTTTCATCATAAAAATGAAGTTTGGTACAACAATGACATGACGGTTGGAAGTTCATATATAATTTGTGAAGAAAATGAAGGAGATAAATGCAGCAATAGTGGACATGATTTTAATTGGGGTGTAAGTTTTTAAAAGTCTTCAACAAAAATTTTACTTTGCCTAAGGGGTTGATGGTTTCTTTGTTTTATTTTTTAAACAAATTAAACATTTGCCGGATTTCTGAAATCCAAAAATTTGCATATTTCGTCGGATCGAAACCAATGCCATTTCCGATCGTTTTGTTTTTTAAAATAGGATTAGCTTTCATTATTTTTAACAATGGCGGATATATGAAATCCCTTTTAATCATTTCATTTCTTTTTAGGATCACGGAAGATATTTTAATGTTGGAACAGATTTTGCTATGAATGGTTGCAAAAAACTTTAATTGAATTTTTAATTTATTTAAAATAATTCAAAAATTAATAAAAAAAATAAACATTTAATTTTTTACATAAAAATGATAAAAGAACAAATCTCAAAGGAATGATTACACAACAAAAGAAAGAAAGAAGTAATTATCCATGTTTGTATGCGTAATATGCGCCACCAGCTAAAGCAGCAATTCCAGCTCCAATTGCAACTTTTTTCAAAACGGATTTAGTTCGAGATTGTGGGGTTGTTGTTCGCATTCCACCAAATCCACTGCCATTTCGTTCCCCACTTTCAAGATTGTGTGGTTTATCTCGGCTAAAGATTCCTGCCTCTGCGGGTGAAACCAATAAAATAATTAAACAACAAACAAGAATCGTTTTGGCCGCAAACATTTTTACTTTTTTAAAACCACAGCAATCAAAAAAGAAGAATTTATGGGGCAAAAATGAAAGGTAAAAAATTTAAAAACAATTTCGTGTTTTCTTTTATATGATCAAATGGGGTGAGTCGAAACAGTGAGTCGAAAAAAAATTCAGTTTTAAAGACAAAAAAGGGGACCATTTTTAATTACACCAGAGCCAACAGGCGGTGACAATTAATAATAATAAAAAAGAGAAAAAAGAAAAAGTGTAAACACATAATAAGAAAAAAAAGAATATTAATGCGTTTTAATCATCATTTGATCAATCAAAGACCAGTAAGTGATAAAAAAAAGTGACAAAAAAACTATTGAATCATTTTCTAATAAAAAAGTTAAATATTTTAAATAAAAATTATTTTATTTAAATATGTTTAGTCAAACTTTCATAATTGCAACTGATTCTATTTAAAAAAAGAAGCAAAATTCTTTGTTAGGTTTAAATAAATATTTCATTGATTAAGTATTATTCGATACACATTCATGCAAAAGAAATAAGAAAACACCACACAAAACTTTTTAATTTAAGAAATACGGCACTCAAAAAAAAGATGGTACGTTTTCGGGTGATTTTGGTACGTTTTCGTACTTTTCTTTATCAAGAGAAGGCACTGGGTGATTTTTGGTACGAATTCGTACCACAGCATTACTATCTGGGAACGTACCATAAGTGGTACGAGTTCGTACCATTTTTTGGTACAAAAGCGTACCATTCATTTCACACGAAAACGTGTTATATCACTCGAATTCGTACCACCATGGTACGAATTCGTACCACAAAAGGGTACAAAAACGTACCACTTGAGGGTACAAAAACTTACCACACATGGTACAAAAACGTACCATCAACGGTACAAAAACGTACCATCAACGGTACGAAAACGTACCAAAATGAAGTACGTGTAAAAAACAACTTCCACCGATAAAAATCGTTTTTTTGGCGTTTTGGCACGTTTTGCATATTTTTTGCAAAACGTGCCATTTTACATATCCCAATACCCTTCCCACACCTATTACCACTGCACCCTACCCCAAATATACACAAAAATTAACAATAACATAACTTTATTGCAAAACCATTGCAAAAAATAAAACAAAACAAAAAATAGGCTTACGAAACAAGGATCAAAATAATGGAGCATTTATTTGAGGAGGTCAGCTCCATCATCAGTAATATCACCAGGAGGTTGAGTTGAAGGAGGAGAGGTTTCAGAAAATTGAGCTGGAAGAGGAGAGGTTTCAGAAAATTGAGGTGAAGTAGGAGAGGCAACGGGAGACTGAGTTGATAAAGGAGAACGCATTGAGGCTTCATTGATTGATTCTAAAAACAACGGAAAAGTTAGAAAAGTATGAAACAAATAAACAAACTTACCTGCTTCCATTTTCAAATCATAGTAAAGATCATTAAGGGTGGAATATACACGATGGAGTCCAAGGTTAGCCATGTTTTCCAACAAAAGAAAGAAAGGTTTCAATTCTTTTGCATATGCGAGATCAAAAATGTAGTGAAGTTCCATGAGGCTTTGGAGGGCATCGCAAAAGGTTCCATTGACCTAAAAATTGTAGATGTAAAAGAGTATGAAACCACAGAATGAATAAAGAGCTTACTTTGAGGGCGACGTCATCAGTTGCAACATAGTAAAGGTTCGTATTAGAAGGATGCGCAGTTACGACGAAAATCATGGGAGCTGTTTGCTTCATTTCACGGCGACGTTGATGCAAAATATTAAGGTAAGCGGAATCCTAAAAAAACCAATGAAAGAATTGAAACATGTTTGAAAAGAACATACCCATCCTTCAACGAAAAGGCGATCAGGTTTAGAGGTGGTATTTTTTTTGCAGTATTTAGGAACCAGAAGGATAAGAAGTTTACATGCAAGCCAGGCTTCACCATCAGGATCAGTAGGACGAATAGTATCATCAGGAATAACTTTTTTTGCCTTAGCAAGATTGAAAATTGCAGGAATCATATTCTTGAAGGCTTCACCAAAGTTGACAGGATCAAGGCCACGATGTTGCATATTACATTTGTAATCTTCATTGAGCTATAAAGATTAAGTGATTAAACATGTTAAAAAAAACAAACACTCACCAAAGAAATATCACCAACAAAACAAGGAAACTTCTTCATAAAGGTTTCAGGGATTCGAAGAGCGTTTTCTTGTTCCATATTCTTAATCCATGAACAACGAAGTGGTCTGAAAGGTGAGATAAGAAAAGTTTTTTAACAAGAACAGACTTACGCTGTTTGAGCAACAATCTTTTTTGTTTCATTGAAAGAGGAACATCGACATAAGGCAACAGCAGCAGCTTCAAGGTTTTCTGGATCAATCGGTTCAAAAAGTTTTTTCTTTTTTCCAGGTGTCGTAGCAGTAGAAGGATTACGGAGATTCTTTGCTTCACGGAAGCGTTTGTTGCGTTGACGGAAGGCATTGATGACGAGATTTGAGCCGTTGGTGGTTGTGAGATTATTGAACCATTCATTCCCAGTTGCAGCTGCCAAAAACTGGGTTGCAGGAGTTATGGCATCAGAAGAGCAGGCGTATCTGAAAAATGAATTTAATAGCTGTCAAAAGGGGCTAAACATACTCAGGGAAGGCTTCGACTAGGAGTTCAACCAAAAATTTCTTGCATACGAATTTTGCTGCTGCTACGACTTCTGCGTTCCGGCCACGATGGGTCTGCATAACGTAAGCACCAGATTTTCGGACAGGTTGATCAAGGAAGGAATAAACGTCGACCTAAAAATTCACAAAGTATGTAGAAAGAATGTATGTAATAAAATGCTTACTTTGTTGACAAAAACGGTTTCATCAGGTTTCATTCGGGCATATATTTGTTCAACTTCGTCGCGTTGGCTGTAGTAAACAGCAGCGATATGGGCACTTGGATTAAGTGGAGGAGGTTCCGAAACATTTGAAGATCCAGGTGCAGTAGCAAGGGTATTAAGTTGATTCATGGAGGTTGCAGGGTTCCCCTAGGCAAACAGATAGTTAAATAATGAAATGTACATGAAAGAAACTTACAGAAGTTATAACCGTTGCAGTTGCAGTAGGAAATGAGCAGCTATTTGAAGAAGATGAGCATGGCAATGGTGATGAACCATCAAAGGAGAGAGAGCGGTTATCCATAGGATTTTGCGAAAGACCAGGTGTCGAAGGTGCTGATTGTGAGAAGTTTCGACGAGCAGGAGACATTAGCTGGGAACCATAATCATTAACAGGAAGACCTGGAAATAGAGTTTTAAAATTGTTTATGGAAACAAACAAAAGCTTACTGATTGTGATATGCATTTCAGAACCATCTTTAAGGGCAACGTCATCAGGAAAATCCCATAAAACATTGTCAACAGGATTCTTCAAGGAAGCTTTGAAGGAACACCCAAGGGGGCAAGAGCATTTTGCAGCAGCATACGAGCAAAGATCGGCAACATTGCCAGTATCAAAGGCATAGTCCAGCATAACACGAGTGGGGATATCCCCGTTGAGGGTAACATAGGCAAGAAGTTGCATTACAAGGCGCTAAAAATGTAAAAAAATTAAAAATATAAAATTAAATTTATAAGAAAAATATTGCTCGTAAAAAATGACAAACAAAAAAATGGATGCGTTCAAAAAAAAACAACATCGGCTGCGAATGGGCAAAGTAGGCTGCGTTGACTGAGCGTCACTGCGTAGATTGTTGGCGCGGAATTTAAAGGTAATAGAAAAACTTTGTTATTTTAAAAAGAAAACAACATCTGATTTTTAAAAGCATGTCAAAATATTTTAAAAAGAATGACTTTTATCCATAAAAAAATATCCGGTATAATGTTCGTCTTTATTTCAAGATATAAATAAAAGCGGGATTATAATAAGAAAAAATATACAGAAAAAGATAATATTCGTAGAAACAAACAACGGAGGAAAAACATTTCTAAAAAACTGCAACAAAAAATCGCAGTAGAAAAATAAAAAAATTCTTGACGCGAAATTGCCTGATCAAGATTTTCGAAAACGTTCGTAAAACTTTGTGGACTTTCGTGAAAGAAAAAAAACAAGTAGCATTTGCTGTTGTTTTTTGGGTTGCGTGCTGCGGTTTTTTCCCTCGACTTTTTTTGTTTTTTTTCTAAGTTTTTACTCTCTACTTTGTTTCATTTTTTTCTAAGTTTTTTTAAGTATGTAATCGTGTTAGTGTTATTAATTATCTCGTGCGCTTTCTTTGTATCTACATGGAAATGTTCAATATCTCTGAGTTCTTTATTTTTTGATTTTAGAAGACCGCCGAGCTAATTAATCCTGCTATGTCTCAACTTCCTGGTCCTTCTTCTGGTGGTCCAGCATCCTCCAATCCTCCTGCAAATGGTAATCCTGGAAATGCTCCTCCTCTTGCTGCACCGAATCCTGTGAGTAACGCTGAACTTTTCTTACTTGGTTGAAGCCGTATGTTTTTTTATATATTTTCTTGTTGTAATTTACTCTTGTTTATATTTTAGTATGGTCATCAAGGTGCTGTTGATTTCGTTGAAAGCACAAGAGCTGCTCGAGCTGCTGGTCTACCTGATCCTCCTGTTCCTCCTTTGCCTCCTTCATCACAATTTGCTGCAAATCCTCCGGCTCCTTCAGTTGCTGCTGCTGCAAATCCTCCGGCTCCTTCAGTTGCTGCTGCTGCTACTCAACCGGCTCCTTCAGTTGCTGCTGCTGCTACTCAACCGGCTCCTTCAGTTGCAGGACCTCCTGTCATTCAAATGCAAAATGTAAGCTTTTATCTATGTTTAAAGTTATTACACCTTTTTTTAGTTGCCAAATGTCGATGACGATTGGGATACCTACTCCATTCCCACTGATGCTCCTTTGCAAGTTCCAGCTCCTCCTTCGAATCCTGCAAGCCAACCTTCATCATCTTTTGCAACAATTGGTCGTCCTGGTCCTCGTGCACATATATTTAATTCACGTGGTGGATTCAATACTCCAGTTCCTCGTGGTGGCTTCAATGTCTCTGTTCCTCGTGGTGCATTCAATGTCTCCGGTCCTCGTGGAGGATTCAATGCTTCTGATTCATTTGGTGGTTTCAATAATTCTGGTCCTCGAGGTGGCTTCAATGTTCCCTTTGGTGGATTCAATTCATCCCGTGGTGGCGGATCCTTTGGTAATAGTGGTCCTGGTCGAAGTGTTTCCTGTAAGTATTTATTTTGCTCGATTCAACTATAATAATTCATTTTTTTAGATGAGAGAGTTCCCCTTCCTTTTACTCGGGCTGATATGAATCAACATGAACCAAATACTGCTCGTGGACGATATGAAGCCTATCCTGTTCAACTTCTTGCCTTGAATGCCCAAAATATTGGAGCACCAATGAAAGATGCCTATATTCGCAAAGTGACAATGCATCCTGGTTTTGTTGAACTCCTTGATACCTGCAGTAGAAAGCAACTCCTCTTAAACGCAACCTTTGTAGCTCATTTTAAAGGTCTTCGAGCTGCTGATGCCTTCTCTGTCACCTCAAATACTACCGATCATTCTGCTATTTCAAATTTGAATGGTTGGGAAAATTTCTTGCAACCTGTCACTGATTTTACCCTGGATGGTCACCTTACTGCTCCTTTGGTTGTCAGAATCCTTTCTCGCCTTCCTGCAACCTTGAAAAAGATGGCATTTATCCCTCATCATTATCAACTTCAAATGCCTGCCCTTGATGTCATTAACATGATTCCTGATGCTGTTCAAGAGTTGACGTAAGTTCCTTAATAAATAAAAAATGTTTTATATTTTATATTATATTTTTCAGCTTTGATTTCAAATACTTCAAAGAATGCGATGTCATGGAAGCCGTCGGTTTGATTCCTGTTAAAGATCCCAATGCCTTTGAACGCCTTGTCTTGCATGGTCGACGTTTCCCTCATCGTGATGTCCTTAATATGTTTTTTGCCGTAAGTTTATTCTAATTAATTTTCCATTGCTTAAATTTTATATTTTTAGCGCCTTGAAGATTTGACATCCCCTGAAGCCTCTGTCACCATTTTCTCAACTCATGCACTCAATGATCATGTCGTCGCCTCCTTGCAAGAATGGGGATTTTCTCGTGGATACCTCCTCCAGTTGCTGCTCCTCCAGTTGCTGCTCATTCAGTTGCTGCTCCTCCAGTTGCTACTCCTCCTCGACGGCATCCTCTGTTTGCTCCTCCTCAACCAACTCCTCAAGTTGCTCCTCCTCAACCAACTCCTCAAGCTGCTCCTGCACAACCGGCTGCTGGTCAATTTCCAACTATCCAAGTAGGTTAAGAACTTTTTAAGCTGTTATTGATTTTTTACAATTTTTCAAATTAACTTCTTTTGTTTGTAGATTTGATAGCCGCCGTACCTCAAATGCAACCTTGATTGAAAATGTTATGGCCCTTTATGGAGACCTCTTCATGCGTCAACGTGATCGAGAATTTTGCTTCAGAAGCCTCACCCTCATTGTTAATGACTTCTGTAAAAGAAATGCATTCCATGAACAAGTCAAGGTAAGCTCATATTTTAAATAGATTGATTTATCAACTTTTGTTTTAGCGCCTTTCTGAAATGCTCATTGATGATGAATCCTCTGCAGCCGTTGTTTATACCAGGACTCCTGGAGATGATACAATCCTTGAACTCCTCCTTGCTCTTGAATTCAAACGTGGACATGCTGGATACCTTATGAATTATGATAAATGCTATCAAAAGTTCCATTTTTGGACTACAACTGTTTTTGGAAGAACTGTCACCTTTGGCTTCCTTGATCCTAATGTATCTCCTGTTCCTGAAAATAAAATGGTGAAGCTTTAAAATTATTAATGTGTCCTTTTTTGTAACCTTTTGTTTGATGTGTCCTTTTTTGTGAAACCTTAATAAAATGTTGTTTTTTTTAAGTACTTGTCGGATTTTTCACACGAAAAAGGGGTATTATGGTTGAGCTAAATTGGGTTTCATTTTTGGGCAAAAATAGTGTATCATTCAACCTCCATTTGGGCAAAAATATAGAAAAAATCAAAAAAATTCAAAAAATCGCCAAAAGGCCAAAAAACGATTTTTATCGGTGGAAGTTGTTTTTTACACGTACTTCATTTTGGTACGTTTTCGTACCATGTGTGGTACGTTTTCGTACCATTGATGGTACGTTGTTGTACCCATACGTGGTACGAATTCGTACCCTTGAATGGTACGCATTCGTACCACTACATTATGTTTTGGGAACAAGTGATTTGTGGTACGAAAACGTCATAAATTACTACGTTCGCTTCATCGTACCGATAAAATGGTACGTTTTCGTGTGAAATCGTTTATCTTTCCATTAACGTACCACTTTTTGGTACGAATTCGTGAAAATAGCAACGTACCACATTTTTCAACGTACCATCTTTTTTTTGAGTGGGTCATAATATCGTTCCTGATTCCGTTGTTTCGGAACTTGAATTCCTTTATTTCGATTTTTACAATACAGAGTTTCAAAAAACATGCCACAACCAAGAAAGAAAGAAATTGGAATTGTGTTAATTCCAGAAGATTTAGATTCTTTCGGTTCCAGTTAAAAAACTTTGATTCCCATCGCCCCTGAATACAATCAATATCATTTTAGACTTATAAAAACTAAATTCAAATTCCTTAATTATTTTATTTTATTTATTTGAAGTGTTTTTTATCAAGTCGATGGATCTTTTAGACAACTGTTTTCCCAGGTGGGTTCATTATTTTTAAAAAGCAGTTTATTTTTTTCACTTAAAAAAAGTTTTTTTGCAGCTGCTTTCATTCTTCATCCCCCGCTTTTTTCTTGGGTCCCGTTGGCAATTTTTGCAATAGCAGCAAATTGCTTTTAACTTCAAAATAATGCTTTTGATTATCCTCAGCCAAAATTCTTCAAGGCCAAACGTTTTTTTAACTTTGAGCTGTTCTTTTTTATTTTGATAAATAACATAATTCATTTTTCCTTTTTAGAATTTTAAATCATGGATCATCAAAAGCTTTTACGTAGCAGTTCTGCAATGATTTTGAATCGGGATATTCCAGCTACAGTAAGATTTAAATTAAAGCTTTTAATTAAATAAATATAATTTACGTACATTTAAGTTGACAAGAAGTTACTCCACCGCAAATTTGACAAATTTCAGCGGAAAACGCTATAATGCATCATGGCATGCTTATTCTCCAAGTTATTCTCATTATTCTAAAGTTTATCCTTCTCCATACATTTCACAGTAAACTTTAATGAATGAGTATTCTAAAATAATAAAAAAATAAACTTTCTAGACGACACAAATATTGCAGTGACTCCTGGTATCGAATCTATCATCACCCCTCTCCTCAATATTATCGCCCCTGGCGAAGCTCATACCTTTCACCACCATATTTGGGTGGACCATCGTATTATCGAAGAAATTATTATCCATATCGATTTTACTCCCATTATAATCCTTACAGTTGGGGTATTTATGGTTATTAAAAAACGGAAAAGATATTGAATTTTTTGTAACATACCAGTTTGTTAATGCTTAGCTTTTTAACCTAAAATTTTTGTAATGTTATTTTAATTAAAATTTTGATTTTTATAAAGCTTAAACAATGTTTGGGATATTTTTTTATTAACAACATGGATTTTTAAGGGATTGGTAAATGCTTAAGCACATGTTCCGATGTTTCTGATTCATAATCTTGGATAGAAAAGATACTTCTTATCAAATTTTTGCTTAAAATTAGTTTGTCTAATGTTTGTTCTTCGGCGTAGTTTAGAGATTTTCTTTTGAAAAATCAAATGAAATAAAAACTTGATAAATCTTTTATTTTTTTAATTAACGTCAAGCGTTCCTTCCAGCTTGTCAAACTACATTTATCTTTGTTTAAAATAAAGATTTAGATAAAACTTTTTAAAAGTTTGCGTAGTTAAAATTTTAAACAAATAAAAAAAGCTACTCAATTTTGTTTTAAAAAATTTGTCATTTTTAATTTAATTTTAATAGATTTAAAAATAATCCTTGTAAACAGAAACAAGGAATTTTATAAAATATTTGCAGAAGACTTTAAATGATGTTGAAACTTTGAAAAAATGCATATAAAAGCAACAGATTTTGAGTCAATTGTCTAAAAAATTAGTTTAAACAATGTTTTCTAAATTAGTCTTGTGCGTTTTTGTATTGTGTTTAGCTGGAATTTTTGCAGCTCCAATTTCAAATAAGAATGGTAAGTTGAAGACAGTATTTTTCAAACTGGGATAACAATTTGGGCTTAAATTTTGAATAAGCACTATCAAAGGTCACTCGAGTCGGTTTTGTGTCTAATAAAATTTTATTAAAAATTTTGAATCGGAGTTAAAATACGGTAACAGAATTCAAAGATATTAATTTCAGATAATCCCTGGATAAACAAGCATGCCTTGACATACTCAATTTTAAATAACCCAAAAAGCTTAGAACGTTTCGATGTACAGTAAGTTGTCATTTTATGCAAATTTTTTACTCATAACTATAATGAATCCAGAAAGAATCAAGTTTATCTTCTTTTATTTGTGAAATCTATTGACTGAAAGAAAAAAAACGAACTCAATTTCAGATTAGCAATCCGAAAAGCTTTTAATGAATTCACAGCTAATATTCCAGTTGATTTTAACGAAATTTCTCCATCTCAACCCGCAGATATCAAAATTTCTTTTGATGCAGGGAATCATGGTGACAATAACGCATTTGATGAAAATAATGCCGTTCATGCTATTCCATTCAAAGAAATTCATTTTGATATTAATGTCCCTTATGTCATTAATACCGTTGATGTACCCGTTGATGAAACTTTTAATGATTTTTATTATATGGCACTTTATGGTATTGGATCTGTTTTAGGCTTACCTCCTTCAGACAATGAAAATTCAATTATGTATACGGGTTACAAAAACCCCGTTGGCCCTGATGGACTTTATTCTGAACCGAGGTTAACCTTGGAAGATACTGCAGCAGCACAAAGCATTTATGGACGATACTAAATTTTTACATTTTTGTTGTTTGACCCAATACAGTTATTAAGTTTTTATCAATTTCATTTTGTTGTTCGGTTTTAATTTAAAAAAGTTTTTTACAATTGATTAACTTCTTTGCAAAATAAATTTTAATGATTTTCTAAAAAATTGGGTTAAATATTTTGTTAAAAGATAAGGGTAAATATGATTAGGCGAAAAAATTGCTGACGTTTTTTGATTTAATACATAAAATTAAATTGTTGTTTGAAAAAAGTTAATTATTATTACCGTAAGAATTGCTTTTCAAAAACAGAATAAATGAAAAATAAAAGTTATAGAGGTTTATTAAATTTGAAATATTATTTTTATTCTCAAAACATGCAACAGCTATTTTATTTAATGTAGCTAAAATAGTTTTGATTAACTAAAAATGATACAGTACTCTGGTAAAACGTATTTCAAATTAAAAACTTTAATTTTAAAATGTTATTATCCAGAATAGAATAACATTTTTACACGAGTAAAATTAAATTAAGTTGGAAGGATTTGAACAGAATTTGATTCTTTTGGATTAAAAACCGCAGATATTTTGCTTGAAACAAAAAAAGTTTTCAAAAAAGTGAAACAAGCATTTCTATATTGGCTGATTACAATAATTGTTGTTAAAGGATTTGCAATTGGGATAAATGATAAAATCAAGGTCACGCCTCCGGCAAGTCCAGGAATATTTGTTTTTGTAATTGTCAAAATTGCCGAAAATGAAATTGGAATCATGCACATTATACTCGGGATTATTGTCTAAAATGTTTTTTTTATTAATTATGTTAATTTTTTATACCAATTTACCTGTGCAAAAAGGGTAATTGTTAATTGTCGTTGAAATTGAAAATTGTGACATGAAATCATGCTTTTCATTAATGAAAGTTTTATGTAAATTTTATAATTTGAATAAATAATTATTATATATGCCAGTGAAACCAAAATAACGATAAATACAAATTGTAATTGAAATCCAAGAGAATCGATATTTGCAACAGTAAAATTTGGAATTCCATTAAAATAAAAAGAATCATTTAAAAGTTGTTGGGTATGAAATTGATGGGTTTCAGGGTTGTACAAAAATGCTGTTGAATCAGTTACCGTATAAATAACTGCTAAAATTGTTGGAATTGCAAGAATCCCGAAATACTGTAGTAATTTAAGTTTCTTTTCTCGAACAATAATAAAATATCGATAAATATATTGAACAGAAATTGATGAAAGACAATAAAATAATGCAAAAATCCAACAATGTGATAAAAATAAATTCCATGGATATCCAATATTGGCAAAATATCCGGAACACATTAGAAAGAAATATCCATTTTTTAGGTCAATTTGCTGAAAATTCGGACATAAAAATATTACTCACAAAATTTGCATATAATTTCAATATTGTTTAGCTGATTTTCAATATTTACCAGAAACTTAAAATTAAAAATGAACTTTTGGGTGTAGGAAGTTCCCATATTATTCTTTAATCCTCAAAATAGAAAAAAAACGAACTGGTTTAACAATAAACTGTACTACGGTATACAAAACATCAATTAAACAATTTTGAAGTAATATCGGACGATAATCACGCATTCGAAAACTTGTTCTCCAAATTATTAAATACAAAAGTAAAGAATTTAAGAGTAAACCAATAATAGAATTAACAGAATCAATTAATTCAATCCAAAATCGAATATCTATTAATGGTTTTGATGTTGCCATATTTTTATGATGTAAAACAACTTTATTTTTTAAAAACACCAAAGATTTTAAGATAAAATATTACATGTTATTTTTACGAATGCTTTCATGTACAATTGGTATGTAAAACTAAAATTGGTTGTATTAAATGTAATTTAAAACATTAAACGATATAATATCTAATATTGCTTAAAAATACAAAAATAAACAGATTTGTTAATTAAAAAGTGTTTTTAAAAAGTGAAAATTAAATTAATCTTTGAATGTTGTATAACCTCATATACTTAATGGGTAGATAAGGAAAATAAATAAATTGATTTTGCTTTCGTAAATTTAATTTGAGTAAATACAGTTATTTTGGCAATTATTGAAGCATTTTGCAGCTTTTTTATTACCATAACTTTCTTTTTTGAGGGCAAAACGTTTTTTGGAGGTAAATTCCGCTAAAGTCTGTTGCTTTTAGGTGTCCCAGATCAATTGAGACCACTTTACTGGAGGCTATTTATGGATTGTCTTCCAAGAGATCGACAAAAATGGAAATCAACTCTTCAACGACAACGATAAGATTATCAAGAACTTGTTGAAAATTTAAATGTACGTCCTGGTGAACTTGAATATGAACGAGAAAGATCTCAAAGTGATCTTATGGATCATGTAAGTTGTACAATGACTTAAGCTTAGCATTATTTATTTTCATCGTTTTAGCCTTTGGCGGAAGAATCAACAACTTGTTGACAACAAGTGTGAATGGAGTAATTTTTTTCGAGATAATGAAGTTTTAATTCAAATCGATCGAGATGTTCGACGGTTGAGGCCTGAAATTGAATTCTTTCAAAAATAGACAAAATTTCCGTTAACGTTAGTTTATTTTTAATCTGTATTTTAACAAATTGTTGTTTTTAGAAGTGCAGCAAAAATAAATTTAGCAAAACGGTTATGCAAAGAAAAAGTTGTTGTTGATAAGACTCAACTTTCTGATAATAGCGTAAACTTTTCATCTTTTTACGATTTACTTTATCCGTTCATTTTAATTTTTATCAAATATTAATAATGCTGCAAGTACAAGCAATTTAAAAGAAAATGCCGCCGAAGATCCTGAAAGTGAACAGCATTGGCAAGTTAAATATGTTCAAATTGGTTTTAACTATTTTATTTATGGTGACAACTACCTGTATTTTTAGGGCATGAATGAGCTAATAGGACCAATTTATTATATTTTTGCAAATGATAGTGATGATGAATGGAAAGAACACGTTGAAGCTGATACTTTTTATTGCTTCAAACAGCTAATGTCTGAAATTAAAGATAATTTTATAAAAACTTTGGATAAATCGAATTGTGGAATTGGTAGATTACTTGTGCTTTTAAAGTAAACCCATGATTTTCAGGGATTGCACTGAAGAATTATTATGATCGTTTTCAAGTTCATGATCCACAACTTTATAATTGGCTAGCGGGATCACAAAATATTCAACCTCAATTTTATGCATTTCGGTGGACTTTGCTGCTTTTATCACACGAATTCTCTTTACCAGATTCAAATACGCTTTGGGATGCAATTTTATCAACCCTTGATCGATTGGATACTGTACAATACTTTTGCCTTGGAATGCTTGATTTCATTCGTGATGATTTAATGACTGGTGATTTTTCAAATAATGGTAGATTATTACAGGTTTGTACTATTGCTATTAATCCGATTTATTGCAAATTTTATATTTCTAGAATTATCCCAATATTGATATTGCTCAACTAATCTGTCACTCACATGAACTTCGAAATGCTGCTGTTCGAGAACAATCAATTCAAACAGCAAGATCAAATTCCTCAAGTGATGCCTCGGAAACATCTTTAAATATGTCAACAGCAAGTTCACGATCAAATTGTCTGTTTAATAGTGATCGAATCTCTCCTCTTGTTAATAATTCTAAAGCAAAAATCAATAATTATGCAACGTCATAGAAGAGCGCTTCTTGAAAGATATTTTTATTCAAAGATACAGTTCTTGTTGAACCTGAGATATATATTCTTAATCTTAAACTTTAATTTGTATTTAACCTCTACTTACTTTTTGTGGTGCTAATATATTTTGTATTTTTTCACTTTGCCATATTTTTTTGTATGTTTAAAGCTTTTATATATCTTATGTGCGTTTATCTATGTGTATGTTATGTAACAGTAATAATAATAAAAAACGAGGATATGCAAAATATCACGCCTAAGATTAGACCGATAAAAAATGAAGAAGATAAAAATTAAAATGTTTGACACATTTTCACGAAAATTTTCGTGGTAAAAAAAACTTACAACAAAAAAGTCAGGGTTTTTTTGCAACTTTGAACAAAAAGTTCGTAACGCAAAGAAAAACGCGTCAGCAAGCCAATACTCTATTTTCCGATCAAAAAATACATTTTTTTACAAAACTCAATTTCTTAAACAATCATCAACTTCAATGACGTCATTTCCCGTCTCGGTGAGACGGGTATCCTCGGCAACGCAAACTGAAGTGTCTGGATTTTATGAAGATCTTCCAACTCCTGGAGATCAAAGTCGACGTAAGTTTGTTGTTGTTGTTTGGGATGCATTAACGGATTAGAATAATCTCTTTTTATCTTTTTTTAGCTGGAGTTCAAACTTATACTGGATATATTCATCAACAAATTTCTGATTTTGCTTCTTTTATATACGATTCATCCGCGATAACATCCGACAAAATTTATATTGGTGGTATGTTTGCCTTCATCTTTATTACTGATATATATTAATCCTTATATTTTTCAGGAATTGCATGGAATATTAAGATTTGTGGTATGTTTGTCTTCATGTTTATTTCTGATATATAGATTAAGCCTTATTGATGCATTTTTTAGCTAGACGATTAAATAATTCAACGAATATTATTGGATTTTATACGAAATGTCTATATGATTTTGTTAAAGATGATGAAAAGTGAGTTCTTCTTTTCATGCCATTTAAAGAAGTAATAAATAATGGAATCTGGGGGAATTTCGGTACTGAAGATTTTGGGAGAAAATAGGCTAAAATTGATGATTTTTGCTTCGGTTCATCATCTGATGTTGGAGAGAATGGTTGCCTAAAAATCTCGAAGTATCCCTTTTCAATGAATTCAGCTCTCTCCTTCTTATGAAGTATTCATTCATTTGATAAAACTTACCTGTTTTTATAAGCTTTTTTACATCACCAAAATGTAATTGTTCGAGCAATTTTTTTCGAACTCAAAAAACTTGCCTGTATTTCAACGCCTCTCGGCGCGAAAGCTCCAACGTTGCTTTTTCTTTTTCCACGCGGTTTCATGTTAGGTTTTTCTCAGATTTGATCCTACTTTTAGCTTTTTAAAACCTATTGTAAAAATATTTCTCAACTATTTTATAGTTAAAGTTTAATGATTTTTCTTTAGCCTGCAATTCCTTTGCTGTTCTCGTTTCTTTTTTTGTTTTGATGTTGCAACTTTTACCCTAAATTCGTTGCCATCATTGGCGAAGATTAAAAAAATTTTTAGGCCTCTTCCTTCATGTATTATTCTGCCGTAGATGTCATGTTTAAATGATCTTGCGGTTACCTAATGCACTTTTACCTTTGTTTTTTTTAAAATTGTTGATTTACGTTTTACGCGGAAAGTTCTTTCTCATTCTATTTTTTTCTTTCACAAATTTATTATAGAAAATGCAAAATTTATTATTTTAGTACAAAAAGGAGAATAAAGAAATCGAACATTCTTGTTGGGAAATTTATTAGGTTTCAAAGAAAGATGATTTCATTTTATTACTATCTTGGAATTACACTTATATACGTTTTTGTATTATTAATAATTCTTAGCTTGAGCAATATTACTGCAAATGTTGAAATGACAATGAAATCTTCCAATGATGTATCAAAGACTCAATTCTCTCGTAAATTCAATGAAACTTTTACCAAAGGTCACAGCGAATGGGGATACACTGAATTTCGTACGGTAAGTTTAATGTTCTACGATTTTTAGTTTCTCACGTTGCATATACATACGTGTTGATAGAAGATATGGTTTCGCTGAAGTGCTTCTGATATGATTAACTTTATCTTTTTTTTAGATTGAAGAAGGTGTTATACAATCTCACAAATCTTGTGTCTTTGAAGCTAAGATTACGGTCGTTCGTCCAAAGCAGAAACTGTAAGATTTTCTTTACTTTTTTTCATTTAATAATAAATCTTTTACAGTAGTCCTGAAATGTGTCTTCAAAAAGCTCGAAATTATATGGATTTGGCAAAGATGCAATCAACTCGTGGAAATCTCGATAAAGCCATTGAAGCAAATGAAAAAGCTTTTACACTTTGTTTCGAGAAAAAAGATGGAAATGTTATGGCTGAAATTGAAGCACAACGAGAAGAATTGATTGATAAAAAGCTTAAACAATCGATTGAACGATTACAGAAAGAAGAGGATGCTGCAAAATCTTCAGTACCGTTGAAGTCTGCGTGCAAACATATTGGAGTTCTTAAAAAGATGCCTAAAAAGAAGATTAATAATAATAATCAACGACCAAAGATTAAGCTTACAGTTCCGTTGAAACCGAAGGAGATGAAGACAATTGGAATCAATACGACTGATACAATATCTCCGTCGGCACAGAAGTCTCCGCCGAAACCTCCTCCGACAGCTGTTCCAAAGTGTCAACCGTTATGCAAGTTACCAACACATGGCGAAAAAGTTCATCTCATGATTAGTCTCATTCTTCCATTCTTTCTTGATTCTCCAAAATCGAAAGCATTTGTTGAACAGTTGGAAATTGCTGAAAATTGCTTCAAGGAACTCATGAAAATCGATTGCAAGCCAAATTATGATGTAGGCTTTTATAAGATATTATTAGTCAGTTATAACAGGAGATTTTAGATTATTGATGTGAATATTCATTTTGATTCTTTTCGTCAAAGTCTCTTCAAGATAAATATTTCCAGTTGCAACAATCTTTCAACTCCAAGTGATATCGTACGTGTTTTGTTTCCATCAATTTTTCCTGATTATCCATTGTTTTTGGTAAGTTTTTTAAGCAATTTGCACAGATGTGACATATATATTGGTGTTTTAGAAAGAAATCAACATTTACATTATTAATATGGCAATTGATAATCGAAAATTGTATGAACAAATTGTTCGACTTGCTGAAAAAGTTGTTAACTTTGTTAAAACAATTAAAGATCAAACAAAAAAATCAAAAGAGTTTCATATTTCAACGGATTTGGAAAAAAGTATGAGTTTTTCTGTCTGCTTTTGATTTATATTAAATCCCATGATTTTTAGATGATGTTCGAATTCTCAAAATTTTTTATGAAAAGATGAGTGTCTGTACACTTAAAGATGGACCAAAAAAGATTATTACTCGGATTGGAGCTGATACACTTCGATTAAAAGTTTATTTTCGAAAACTTGGATTTGCGTATGTTTTTTGTCTTGCAGTAATCTCATATCTTCACTAAAAAATTTAATTTTTAGAAAAAAAGATTTTCTCAATGGTTTTGTTCATCGTCGAAAAGCTATTCTTGAAAAAGAAAAAAATGTTGCTAAATCTTTTGAAGAACGATATGAACGTTTAAGCGTAAAGCATACTGTTGTAATGGAACAATACAATGCTCAACATTTGGTACTAAAAAATTGTAAAGAAAGGCATGCTGCTTTGACATCTCTTCAAAACAGTGTTTTTGATATTCAAAAGCATTATGTTTGTTTATAACTTTGGTTAGTGTTTATTTTGATAGACGTTTTTTAAGGATGAAAAGATGGCAGTTATTAATAAAATGGTCAAAGAGGTTAAAAGCTCTCAAATGCAAGTCCAAAAATGTGAAGAACTTTTGTGTCGATTAAAGAAAGAACGAAATGATCTTGGTCGATTTGGTAAACAAAAACTTCAAGAAGAAAGTATGCAACGACAAAAGATGAAACAAATATTTGAAGTTTTAAAGCGTCAATCTGCAGAATTGGATTTTAAACTTGAAAAGGTAATATTTTTTGATTTCATGGGATACTGTAACTTTTGCATATTTTTAGGCAAAGAACACTCAACCACCAACGCGAACATTATCACCTGAAAAAGCAAAAGCTCAATCACGTAATCTTCAATTACTTGAAACTCAATGGCATGTTGCAACACAAAAATTGGAGCATGTAACATTTTTGCTTGAAAAGGATCAACGCTATCTCAAGGCTTCATTATCTGCACAACTTCAAGAATGTATTACTCAACGATTCAAGAAGAATTTAATATTGAAAAAGATTCTCCAAGATGCTTTAAAGAATATCAATGAAGAAACTGCTTCTGTCAAAGGTGGAAAACTCTTGGATTTTTCAAAAATTTATATTCCAACACTATTTATTGATGAATTTGGTGAAATTTAAAGGTGTTATTATTTTAGTTGTTTTATAATTATGTCAAATGTAATAGAAATGTTTTTGGTTTAGTTATGTTATAAATAAATTTTGCAATTTATAATTTTGTTGTGTTTCATTGCATTTTGTACTATACTGCACTTGAAATATTTAAATATCTAAATTTTCTATTTGAACAGTCATTTCTTTTTTTCGCTGTATCTTAAGATTTGTTTACGAACCAAACAAATTTTTTAAAAACGCAAAAGAAATATAATAATTTTGTATTTTATTCGCGAATTTAAAATATTGAAATCTTTTTTATCAACAGTTCCGTGTCGATAAATAACACTAATATTCCCCCATTTTAAGTCTTTTACTACTGTAGCAGTGTATAATACGGAACCTTCAAATGAATAAAGAGCCTAATTATATTTGGACCAAAGAAATTCAATTTCCACCTTTTCGTTCTTTAAATGAATTAATCTTTTTAAAACAGGATATTTTGTAAGTTTTTTATATTACATATCTTTTTCAACTTCACTTAAAAGATTACAGTTTCCGCCTTTCAATGATTTTCAAAAATGGAATGATCGAATTTTTGGTAATCTTTTATATTTTCAAAACTATTATTTCATTTTCTAATTGACACATATGTATCGTGCATTAATTGCTCATTCAAAAGCATTCATTCTTGGGATTTGTGGATTAATTATTGGGTTAATGGTTTCTAAAGAAGGAAAACTTTCAGATGTAAGTAATGCTATACCTTGAAATGGCAAAGTATCAACTTTTGAAGAATCTTTACTTGGTGCCGGAAAATCTGACCCATATCAGGCGTTTTAGATTTTCTTCGATTTTTTAATAATTTGAACAACAACATTATACAAATTCTTTAAAAATATCTAATTTTAAAGTTCGCAATGAACATCGTTTATTCCATCGGTACAATTAAAAGCTTCTATTAAAAAGAGAATGCCTTCATTGATCATTTTTCCAGGAATGCATGCATAATACAAAGTAACAATTTGATTTCTAAATCCAACAACATCTCCGATTTCATTAACACTAAAACTGCTTTTTTAAGACATCAAAGGAAAAAGTTTTCAAACAAACTTAATAGAATTATCACCAATTGAAAAAGTAAAAATGTCATTATCTGGATCTTCATCTTTGTAATCTAATACAGTAAATTTAACATAGTCATTATTTATGACATATGTAATAAAGAATGCATTTGCACAAATTGGTGATGATTTTGTTGTTGCATAATGTGGTGTCGAAATAACTGATCGAAATGGAAACTCCAAATTTACATAAGCTACATTTGGAATTTCGTCATCCTTTTTTATCGGAGCAATTTGTACTTTACGGTATTCTTTGAAAACGATTCTCAAAAATATCGCAGAATTTTTGGGTATTTTAATATTGTAAAAAAATGAAAATAATCCAATTTCTTTCCATTGACTCCAAGTTTTTGAACTAAAAAAATCCAAATAGCAATTATGCTAATTTTTTTGTCCAATAAACTTACTTAAATTCCAAAAATAGTTTTTTCTGCCCAATTCCACTAAAAATTTGAACATTTTCGGTTGAAGAAGTTGTCCACAAATGTTCAATAAAATAAGATCCAAATCCATCAACTCCCAACAAAAATTTTATAAGGCATTCATTTTCTTTTGTTGAAATTTGAGAAATCGAAAAATTTGTTGAACCTTTTGGAATAAAAACAGTTTCTTTGAAAACGCAATGATTTGTTTTTTCTATAAAACATATCATTTAAGAATTTTTTACAGTACTTCAGAAACCTTTACTTGTTAATTCAATTGCCAGAAATTGAGCATTTATTTAGGGACTGGCAGGTTAAAAATAAAAGTTTAAAAAAAATTATTTTCTTGTTCGTTCTAGGTATTTTCAGACCTGAATATACCGAAAATAAAATCAAAAAAATTATTAAAAATAGTTAAAATGCCGAAAATAACGA
Source organism: Panagrolaimus sp. LJ2414 (assembly GCA_024447195.1). Classification (NCBI taxonomy): domain Eukaryota; kingdom Metazoa; phylum Nematoda; class Chromadorea; order Rhabditida; family Panagrolaimidae; genus Panagrolaimus; species Panagrolaimus sp. LJ2414. Next base: position 788,409 of record JAMRXY010000278.1, read on the forward strand.
TTTAAAATTAAAGAAAGTAAAAATTCTTCGTCGAAAAAAAAAGAAAAGGGAACACTTTTTCCTTTTCTTTTTTGCACAAAAAAGAATGCATTTTTTTGACGCGCGTTGAAAAAAAAAGTTCTTTTCTTTTTCTTTCCTTTGTTTTTCAAGCATTTTTTATACAAATCTAGCTCTGCGATCGCTTTATCTTTTTTTGGGGTGATATGGGGTGATTTTCCTTTTCGACATAGATGTATTTTTTGAAGGGGTATCCATTGGTACTAAATTCATAGAATCAACTGGAATCAACAAAAGCATTTCCTTGTAAAAACATCTAAAAATGCAAATTTTAGGTATTTGCTACAGAAAAATCTTTAAAAAATTTTGCATATTCGGAATCAGCGTAAAAAAATACGTCTGGTAGGTCAGATTATTAGTCTTGGAAAAAAAGTTGAATTTTTCATACTGTAACGAAGAAAAAAAATGAAAACGAAAAGGAAAAAGTGTTCCCTGCCTGTCCCTACATTTATTTCAAAAACATCTTTCTTCATAAAAATTGCAAACTTTGTTTCTTTAATATTGCATTTAAAGGTTGTTGAATAAATTTCACTAAAATTTAGGGATATAAATTAATAAATAATATATCTTACCAATTTTCATTATTTACTAAATCAATTGAAAATGTTTCATTGTTGTAAATTAAGGGTCGGTATACTTCAAAAAACATATAAAAAGAACCAAAAATAATAAATGTAACATTTTGGTGAACCTAAATACTTTAAAAAAATTTAGAATATAAATTAAATAAATAAACCAATGATTCCGACATTTCCATAATAGCTAATATAAACAACCCTGAATCCAAATCATGTGAAGTTTTTTCAGAAGAAAAAATAATATGTTCATCCACGGGTATTGCTAAATTTATCGATGCTGTTTATTATTCAAATTTTTAATTTACCATTATATGGTGCTGCAAATATAGCAGTTTTTAATACCGGATTATTTGGAAAAGTATTAATTTCAAGAAAATTTTGATTTGAAGCATTTAAATAAATGTAATATAAAGATTTTGGTGGTGTTGTGACCATGTCAAAAACTAACAGATTATTTGAATATATTTGGTAAATAAGATTATCGTGATATATACTGTCAATAATATCAATCTCCAAATACAACATATCAGTGCCACAGGGTTCAATCTGAAAATTAATACCCAGAAATGTTTCCTCAAAAGTAATAAATTTGAATATTTTTGGTAGGCGGTAAAAGATCAAAGACATGCCCCCTCCACAAAACTTAGTTTTCACAATATTTTTTTTTAAAAACTTACATTAATGTGACAATGAATATTATTGCAAAGTACTTGGGAATTTTGAAAAATGTAATAATAATCATCATCTAAAATTTTATCCTTTAAATTATAACATGTTCGTTTTTTGCAACTTACCACAAGTTATATTGTTAGTATTACATTCACAAACTACAAAAAAATATTTAAGTTTTACCTTCAAAATCTCAAACTTACGAATTTCAAAGAACTGTAAAGAAAATCCCCCGCCTTCAACAGATCCATCACTTTGAAAATCAAAAGAAACAAATCCATCATTTGAATTAAATAAATATTCTTTGATTCTTGTGAATTCGTTTGAAGGATTTCGGTCATCAAATTCACCCGTCAAAATGCCACTTTTATTATTTCCAGTGTAATATTTAATATTATCAACAAAATCTTCCAAATGTAAACGACATTGTACATATATTTGTGTATTGGGTTTTATTGTTACATTATATGAACAATGAATATTATTAAAATACCCCGATGATTCATAATCACCATATGCTTCTGTAGTCCATGTCACAGAATTATCATCATTGATAGTTTGGGGACAATTTCCATCAACAATTGGAGGATTTGTTTTTACAATGCTTACATAAGCTTGAAAGTTGTTGTTTGCAGCTAAAAGAATATTCTAATAAATTTTATGCCTAAAAATTCTTCGTTACCATTTGATACAGTAATTTGGATGCTGTCATCATTGTTGTAATATGGATGTAAAATTTTAGCACTTCTTTTGCTAAAAAAAATATTTCTTGAAATTAAAGACCAACAAGTTTGTATTTACTTAACAATTATGTCAGTTGTATTAATTATCATAAATTCTGAAGAAGATGATAAATCAAGAACTGTTATGACAATTTTAAAACCATATCCCGCGGGAGAAGTAAAATTCCATTTACAAAAATTACGAGCTTTTGAATAATCCTGTGGAACTGAATAATTGTGAAAAAATGTTTGAAGATAAATAATTTCAGTTTCATCCGTAAAATGATATGGATTTGCAAAAGTCTGAAAGGGACAATTTTCTTCATCTTTTTCAACGTAAATATATCCTTGTAATGCAAAAAAGTTGTTTTCTAAAAATACGTTGATAATTGCTGAGAAACAGATTAAGGATTTATTAGTTTTCTATTATCCTGAGGGCATGCAAATATCTAATAACATAATCACACCTGGGCAAATGGTCCGAATCGGTCCGAAATTCGGGTGCTAGATGGCGCATGGCGCAAGGAAAAATGCTGGATGGCACAGGCAATGGCGCAAAATTGAAAGGGGGTACCACGTTGGGTCAAAATAGACGGCGCAAAATTTTCGAAATCGAAAATCTAGAATGTCGAGAGGAATCGATTGGTGTAATAAAAATTTTCACCTTTACTTACAAGATTTTTCCATTCGGACAGCCTTGCCCAGGTGTGAACATAATAATAATACATGTACAAAATTTTTAATAAAACTTTAAAACTAATGGTAGTTAAAAGACATACCATGAAAAGACCCGAAATCTCCAAAAGAAAAGAAATCCTTGAGAATCAAAAACTCCGTAATTCCAAACAGATTTACATCAATTCGTGATATTACAGCGATCATTTGAATATTCTAAAAGTCATATATATAAATAACATGAATTTATCAAAAGGCAAAGCATACAGAATAATTTTGTTGTTTCAAAGAAAAAGTAAGTTGAGGAGTGCTATCTAAATTTCTATGTTGATTACTTTTTAAGAAAAAAATGCCTCTTGGACTCTAAGTATGACAACTTTTAAACTCAAAAAGCATCATGTCTGCCCCCGGGGGCCCGGGTTTCGAAAACGTCGGTCCATTGCCATGTCTAGTATGTCTAATGGGCCCATAATTGAAAACTTCAATTTTAGCGGATTTTTAATTTCTTTATTTGTTTAAGCACATCTATTTTAACTTTTATAAGCATCCGCCTTAGTTTTTAAATGAAACTGTAACCAACATTGATTTAATTTTGGATAATCAGATGTTTGAAAAAAAGAAATTTCCCCAAGTTCCATTTCAACAATAATATTCGAAGATACATCATATTTTGCATTTATAATTAATATAGAATTCATTAAATAAATTAATATCATTAGCATTGTTAAAACAAATTTCCTGAAAACAAAAAAAAATCACATCTAAAAAATATATTTCCGCTGTCGTACCTTTTTTCTTGCACTTTCTTTACTCACAATCTGCTTAAATTTTTGGTTTTTTAATCATGCTAAAACAAGCGTTTCAATTTTAAAAAGTGTGATGAACAAGAAAAAAAGCTTCAAGAAACACCAATTTTGAATGAAATATAAGAAAAATGAAGAGCAAAACGCACACCTAAAAACATGTCAAAAGAGGATTATGTTGAAATTGATAGAAAACATTCTTAACACATTTCAGGGGTCAAAATTTCTGATAACAAAAAATGCCCTTTAAATTTATCATTCAAACATGGTGATATTGTTTTTCATATTTCTGTCAAGCTCCCCGATCCTGATATTCTAATTTTTTTATTTAAACTATCAAAAATTAATATTAAAAACTAATCAAATAAAATTCAACAAATTTTAAAGCATGTTTTTCCTTCTACCGTTTCGCTTTTCCATTTATGCAAATTTTTTGTTAATCATGATCAAATTTGAAAAGTTGTTCTTCTTTATCAAGAAAACTTTTATTTTTTTCAAGCATTTCCATTTCCCGATATGTTTCTTTATCGACATCCAAATGCAAGCCAGAATAGGTGCAACCTTTTGCAAATCGACGTTTTCCTTCCGAAAGTTTTTGTGGAAATACCAGACTTACAATATATCCAACAATGCAAACAACTGTTACACCTGAAATTTGCATATTTGTGAATTCAATTACAGTAATCAAAAAAGTTATTTACCAATTGCTGCATAAACAAACGGGGAAGTTCTTGCAAATAAACTTGTTGATGGATCTCCGTAATGCCAATCTGGACGATGAAGTAAATGTGGATGAGGATCTAAGTGATGCTTTAAAGTTGAAATATGAACTTCTGAATGCCGTGATGAAGTGGCATTGAAAACTCGGCATGTTGGATTGCTGGTATTTTGAACCAGGGGAAGTACATATCTCGAATATGGTTTTTCGACATTATTTGAAACGGACAAAATTAGCATAAGTGTTGAAGAAACAATTAACCCCGCGAAGGCACCATTCTTATTTGCTCTTTCAGAAAAAATGCCAAGAAAGAAGAGACCAACTAACGGGCCAGCAGCAGCCCCAAGTGTTGTAGTTGCTGCCTGAAATTGAATTATGCAAATTTTCGAATTCGAAGGTTTTTATAATGATAATATTCTTACATTAAAAATGCCACCCATGTAATCACATGCAAATGCCAAAAGTGTTGAAGCAATGCCAATGATGAAAGTGATACCCTTCATTAATCTGGCCTTTTTGTTTTCATCCATGGCAATGTATCTATGCTTTAGAAAATCTTCCCAAATCACGGCAGTCATTGAATTTGACCCTGATGAAGTTGTTGAAAGTGTTGAACTAAACAACGAAGATAAAAACAGCCCAGGCAACCCAGGTACAATCGCTAAAATGCCCCTATTAAGTTATGCAAATTTTTCATCAAATAACAAACATAAAATTCTTCCAGCCATTAAAATACTCATTTGATCCATATTTTCGATTTCTCCTGTTCCAACCGGATCACAACCATGAAAATATCCAATCATAATAATCCCAATTGAACAACACATTATCCCAATTATCCAAAATGCCGGAACTGTCATACCCATAACAATTCGGGCATGCCTCAACGATGGCATCGAACAATATCTTTGAAGTGCCATTTGATTCAAACCATAGAAACAGGTCCAATGCAAAATTCCTCCAAATGTTGTAATCCAAAATGAATTGTACTAAAAATGGGATATATGAAATCCACAGATTATCCCTCTAAATGCCATTCCGCACTAACTTGAAAAGGTGAAGGATCCCATTTATTGATTGATTCTGTCAAACGACCAGTCTTTTCTGCAACTTCAATAACTTTCCAAAATCCACCTAAAATTTTAACATTTTTATTTTTTGGTAAGTGGTAAATATTACCAGCATCCATCGTTCCTTTGATAATAAGAGTGCCGAGTCCAACATACATAAAACCTGCCTAAAAGATCAATAAATTTACATATAAAGAAGATGTTAACAATATGTAAGTTTTTCACGGATCAAAAAACTACCTGTAAGGTATCTGTCCAAATAACTGCTTTAATACCACCAATTGCAGTATAAATTGTTGAAACTGCTCCGACTGCCTAAAAATTGTTTCCTTACTCTCGCTGCCATGCCATTGCATTTTTAAAAGATGAAAATGGCACTCACCAAAATAAATGGCCATAGGGGTACATCTGTAACCCCAACAAGGGCAACACTTGGAGCATACATTACAACCGCCATATAAAACAGCGTTGAAACCAAGAAAAGTGCGGATCCGATCCGTCTCAAAATTACAGAATCATATCGAATTTCAAGATATTCATAAACTGATATAAATTGAAGTTTGTAAAAAACTGGAACAAAAAAGGCTCCGGAAATTAAGAAAGAAATTCCACCTCCAAAAAATCCAATTCCCATTCCAATTCCTCTTTGATAAATTTCAGCTGGAAGTCCAAGAAGTGCAACTCCAGAAATGAAGGTTGTAAGCAGGGATAAACAAACTGGAATAACTGGAAGTTTTCGACCACCTGTTAAGAATTCCGTAGTTTGACTGTGAGATACTGTACGAAGTTTTGCAGCAATTGCATGGTAAACTCCAACAAGCATGGATAAACTTAAAAATATTCCAAAAATTATGAAATCCAATGTTTCAAACATGTCTGCTTTTTTGGGATTTGCTGGATTAAAGAATAATTAAAAGGTCAGTAAAAAAAGGTTTTAATTGAATTGAAAGTGATATAAAATAGAAGAAGTTGATTATCAATAAATCAGAATAACTGCAAAATGGCCAAAGTTGATGTAAACGTTGGTTTTGGTGTTGTAAAATAACACAATAATTTGAAAGTTGATTTATAATTAAAAAAAGTGATAGTAACACCCAATCGGTAGAATTTGAATTTCCGTTTACTATCAATACAGTAACATACAAAATACAAAATATCAAGTTTTAAGTTTACTCTTCTTCTTCAACTATTGGATGAAAGTAACAACAAAAAATGTGAAACGTCAAGTTTTGAATTTACTCTCGAAAAAATGAAAGTAATCCAAATGACGACAATGATCTTTAAACGTCTACTGTACTTTTGTAGACAGTAATATTTTCTGAGGTTTTAAGATTATTTTAGGTTGATGCTTTTCTTGATTGATGTTTACAACAATAATAAAATATAGTTAATATGGTTCAATAAGATTATTATTATAACTATTACATAATCCGATCAAATATTTTTTGATTCAAAAATGATTTTTTCTGGTTTTTCTTTTCCAAACTATTTTTTTGATTACAAAAAAGAGGCGTCAAAACTTTTTTTGTCGATTACATCACAAAAAGTTTCGATGAATATTTCATTGTCATTAATATTGATATATCATAAAAATATTGATTTGATTTTATCAAACTCGAATTTTTTGGAGTCATTCAAAGTTCAATGTCTCCCTTTTTAAATTGACTGCGGTTTTTGTTTAAAAACCAAAAAAATGATGATGATGAATGTGATAAAAAACGAGTATTTTTTGCAGAAAAATTTTTATTAGTTTTTTTGATAAAATAATAATTATTTATTTATTTTAGAAGTCCGTAAAAAAGAAGAAAAATGAAACAATTTTTTGGGAAACAAAAAAATAATACAAAAAACGATAAAAAAAGAATCGAATCGAAAATGACTTTTTTCTGGGAATTTAAGAAAATGAAGAAAAAAATTCTTCGTACCTTTTTTCAATATTTTTTAATAATTTCGTTTTTATTACCAAAAACGAAAAAAATATTTATAAATAATTTTTTGAAAGACTAAATTTTAAAGAAATGTGTGTTTTTGTGAATGTTGAACCCTTGGAATATAACTGTTGCACAAATTTTATGCAACTTTTTCTAAAAATCAATAATTTGGATTTTTGAGAAATTTGCATAAAAGTGTACAATAGTTTACCCGAGAATCCAACAAAAATAAAAATAAGGCAAATTTGGCAGTTTTTTTAAATATTTAAAAATTACAGTATACTTATTTTAATAATTAAGCTTATTTGCCGGTGTTTGTCATAAAATGAACAGATTGATACCATCTTCCAGGTTGGAATTTATTCCAAAATGGACCATTCGTTCCAAGACTTTCAGCTTTTCGAGCTTTTGAATATTCTGGTCCAGGTGGTGGGGGTTCTGTGACTTCAAGGGGTTTCCAGGTATGCTTTGGGGATGGGGTTCCAGGGGTTGCAGTTTCTTCAATGACTTCTCGAGTTTCTTCTTCAATCTCTGGTTCTGTTTCGGTTACGGTTGTGTATTCTTCAGTTGTGGTGGTTGTTGTTGTTGATGGAGTCGTTGATGGAAGGGTTGATGGAATGAATGTTGTTGTTGTAGTTGTTGTTGGTTTTCTCGATCTTACTGCACCACGGATTGGTTTTGGAGATAAGGGTGAAGATTTTCGAGTTGGAAGGGTCATTTTCTTTGATCTAAATATAAAAAATATTTATGCAAATTTATTTCTTAACTTTAACCTACTTTCGAGTTGTTGTCATTGTGGTTGTTGGAGGTTCAGTGGTTTCTTCAATGATTCCACTTTCACCACCATGTTCATCGATTTCAGGTTCTGTGGGAGAAGTTTCTCGAATATTTTCAAGGGTTGTATGGGTTTCTTCTTCGGGAAGTGAAATTCCAGGAGCTGGAGTTGTTGAAGTTGCGAGAAGTCTCTGCCAAAATGGAATATATTTTGGGGTTGGTTTTGCTTTTTGATTTACAGTAAATCGATCCCAAATATTTGTTTTGCTTGGTGGAGTTGAAGCTTCAACTCGGGACTAAAAAACGGGAAAATAGGGATTAGAATTCAGTTATCGAAATATAACAAAATTTGGATTTCGTTCAAAACCAAAATTTCAAAAACATAAATAATCCTTATTTTGGCCAATTTGATTGTTATGCAAATTTAACAAAAAACAAAATCCTCAAAAAATGTAAACTTACAGCTAATGGCAATTTTGTGACTCTTGGAGTCAAAGTTCTTGCCGCACTTTTGACAGACCCTTTAATCAGGGGTGAAATAGTTCGTTGTCCAGTTCGAATTAAAGCTGGGGGAGCTTTTGGAGTTGAATCTTCAGGGAATTTTGTGTCTCCATCAATCAAAGTTGAATTTAGAATTCCAGATTGAAGATTACAAATTGCCGTGGCATAGCATCGACTAATCATTTGATGAATGTATGCTTTTGCCTTGTAGGCATCTTTTCGGTATTTGGCAAGGAAAGTATCAAAACTGCCGCTATTTCGACAATCTAAATAAATTTTTTAATATTTATCTTTAATAAATAAAATTCCTTACATGTGGCATCACTAGTATCCTGGCATCTGAAGGCAAGCTTTTCCCCTTGTTCAAAGCAATAATTGAAGCACATCACTCCGAATCCAGTTTGTTGGCAGGCGCCATGTCGAGCTTTGTAAATTGATGCACAAGTTTTTTTGTACTGTAATAAAATTATTAAATTTGCATATGGTGGTGTATTTTAAGAAGACAGCAATAGTAGAATACATTTCAAAATGTATTGATTGGATAACGGATAACCATGATCAGGGTGTTCGTTTCAAATTTTATTCCTGATGTGATCCAGATGTGTTAATATGCAAATTTGTCAAACTTCAGTGCGGAAAATCCATGTCTAATTCCATAATTTTTCCGTTATCCAATAAATACATTTCGCAATATACACCCCTATTGCTCCAAATATTTTTTGAAACTTACTTGAAAATTTGATCCAACGGGATCTTTTGCTCCATTTCTTGGAATTATCCAAGTTTTATCAATTACTTTTATCAATTTATTCAATTTATCAACATCCAAATTTTCTGTTCTTCCAGGTCTTTGTTGACTATTTCCATTTGTGGATACTGTAGATTGTCTGGCAGGTGATTGTCGGCGCTTTGTATTTTCTATTGCTTGTGCCACACTACTTCCAACTGATCGACCACCAACTAGAAAATAATCTTTTTTTTTTATTTATTTAAACTTTCTGTAAAAAATTGTGTTTATTTAAATTTTTTTTGAAAACTAAAAGCAAAAAATTTGGTTTGAGTCAGACGTGTTTTTTGGATTTCAATAGACCTACGGTGAAGGGAATTAACCTTTTTATTAGTTTGCTCTTTTACGTGACCAAAGAATTGTTCGCTTTTGTCTTTTTTTAAAGTTGAAGTGGTTGGAAACGGGGGTATGAGTAAGTGATCCATGTTTGGTAAATACTAACAAAACTCAATCAAAAAGTGGGTTTTTGATGGTGATTTTTAGAATACGATTAAAGCAAACGCAGCAAAGCAAAATTTGACTTTTAAGAAGTGTTAAAAATTTTTACATTGAAAATTAAATAATGGAATTTTTCTCTAATAAAAAATATCTACAAATTTACAGTAGTTTCTAAATTTAAAATGGGTTATTTAAATCTTAAAAACGGTAATTTAAATATTTAGAATTTTAGAATCTTTCAATAAACTTGTTTTAAGCAATAGAAATGATAAATTAACAAATTCAGGAATTCAGAAACTGAGCTCAAAACTTTTTAACAAAGTTACAGTAATATGACCAAAAAATGTATAAAAATAAAAAAAACTTACGTGAACATTGAAATAAATAAAATAAAGAAATAATTAAAAGACTGCCACTTCTGAATGTTGTCAAACTTCTTAATCTCATTTTTTCTTCTTTTCTTCTTTAATTAATTAAATCCAACAATGTTGAAATCTTTTTAACAAAAACAGAATAATTTGTTGGAAAATTTACCTTCAAAAAAGTCCAAAAATTAATTTTAAAAAAAACAATAAAAGTTCTTCTTTGAAAAAAAGTGAAAGAAGAAGATCTCGGATAAATTACAAAGAATTTTTATAAAAACATTCTTATCGCAAAAAAAAGAATATACGTAAAATACACACGCGGGTCAATAAAAAAAGAAGAAGAAAAAATCTTCTTCATTGATGGAAGGGTTGATGAAGATGATGATGAAAATGAAGTGAAAAAGAGGACCCTTTTTGTCCTTCTTTGGGAAAAAAGTGAACGGAGCGCACTAAACTATTCCTCGAAATTTTTCCCTTTTTTTGCAAAAGGCTTAATTGAGGAGCTTATTAGCGTGGAAAAAAAAACATATAATAGTGTTTGAGAAAGAATATTTTAAAACTAAAAGTTCTTTTTTTGGTTAATGATGATGGGTGGATAAGAAGGGTAAAGCAGCCAGCAATAAAAAATGCACTTCTTTTTTTGGGTTTGAGATTGAGTAATGATGGAAAATGCGTGAAAAATTTAGAGGCACGACAAATGATGAAATGTAGACATATAATTTTATTTAGATGGTTGGATAATGATATAGCAAATGGATAGACTATAAATTTTTACAATCAAAAATTACTCAAATAGTTCACCATGATATTCAACAGTAACCTTTACAATATTATTTAATTATAATCAACAACTTCAACACCAGCCCTTACATCAACATATCCATCAATTATTCATGGAACTTCTTCTCTAAGAGGAAACAACCACCATCCAATTGTTTCACTGTCTTCAAATGAATGAATTTGCTTGAAACAATAATGTTTGAATTTGGGTTCTTAAAGAAGAAGCAAATGGATTAGATGGATATATAAAAAAACTATTGAGGAGGGGGGTGAAGCATGTAAGCTAATAAAAAAATGAAGAAGACAAAGCCAAAATTTTACAGGCGGTCTCCCGGTGGATAATCTTTTTCTTCTATTTTATTTTTTTTATTCATCTGTCAAAAAACACAAAATTTCAAGAAAAAAAGTTTTTTTTTCAATGGCTACAAAGAATCAGTCATATTCCCGGGAGGGATGTGTTGTGTTGATCGTCGTCCTTCGACATCTCTATTCAAATAGAACGAAGTAGTGTATTCTAACAACAAAAAAAATGAATGATCCCTTGAACATCACTTTTTTTTCGTCACCTTTTTTTGGGTGTCTTCTTTTTTTTTGAATAAACTGAAAGATGTCCAAGAAGAAGAACAGAAGAAGAAAATCAAAGCAAAGCAACGACATCTCTCTTTTCTTCTTCTTTCGTTCTTCTCCGAAATCTTTCTTCTTTTTTTATGCTTACAAAAAAGAAGACTTTCGCGGACTTCTTTTTTTCTTGTCGTTCTTGTTGTTGCTGTTTTTGTTGTTATTAAAGTGATCGAAAGAAGAAATAAAGAAATTTTGTTCCATCCAAGAATGGATGATGGGGACTTGATGGAAGACGACGATGACAGAAGGCAGCAGCAGACCCAAAACAAAAAGCTGTCGTTTTTAACGCTTATACAAACTTCAGTCCTAAAAACGATGATCGAAAAAACGTCAAATTTTTGTAACACAAAAAAGACAATTATTTTTGTTTCTAATTAAATCTTCAGAAAATAGACTTGAGTCATTTGAAAATGCAAAAACAAACAAAACAGAAACATTTTTGTTTTAAACAAAAAAAAGTAAATTCCAAATTTTTTTAAGCTTTTGTTGTACAAAAAAATGGTGTTAATTAATCCTTCAATTAAGTTGTTTCATGAAAATTAGAAAAAAAATCAGCAAACAGTTTAAAGGTGTCAAATCTGAAGATTAGCAGTTCAAACTATTTTTAGTTTCATGCTTTTTTGGAATTGAAAAAAAGGAAACATGAATACAGTATCCTCAGGGAAATATTCGTGATAAAAAACAAAATTATAATTTTGTGATTCATAAAATCCTATAATTACAAACTATGTGTATTTTAAACAAAATCCCTGATTTTCAGGTTTTGTCAAAATCCGTAATTTTTGCTTTCAAAAACTCTTGTTATTGTTTATTACTTTTCTGAGCATTGTAAAACTGATGAAAACCGAGTGTCAAAAATGAATGAGTAAAACACCCAATTAAAAATCTCATGAAACAATTTGCATTGATCCTCAAAAGATAAATTAAAAAACGCAAAAAAATCCAGTTGTAAAAGATGCGAAACTCAAGATAAATTTTGAATGACCCGGAAAAAAAGTAAGAAAACTCAATTTCATTTTTACTTTTTGATTCTTTTTTTAATTACGTTTTTTTCTTATTTTAAAAAATTTATTAAAATATTGATTTTTGTTTAAATTCTGATTAAAAACGTCAAATTAATTAATAATTTCTAAAAAATTATGCATCAAATTGGAAGTCATTATTTTGGAAGATTTTTTTCTACAAAAGAAGATATTTATAAATATGGTGGAATTATATTTCTTACGGTTCAACAGGCAAGGTAAAGGGGAACAAAAAATTGTATGAGAAAACTTTAATAAAAGATTACAGTATGCCATTAATGGTCCGATCAACGAGATACCGAAAAGAAAATGATGTCTTTATTACAACCGTAAATGTTTTCATTATGGAAATTATAAAATTGGTTGTCTGTTCTGCAATTTTAATTGGTAAAGAAAAATCAATAACTAAGTAAGTTTAACATGGATATTTTAGAAAATGGTATAAAACAGGGAAATGCAAATTCAAAATCGAAATTTTGATTTTACCAAGTTTTAAAGTTTTTACTAATCTAAACTTTAATCTAGCTTTAACAAAACATCTCTTAAAATAATAAGAAAAAGACATCTTTTCAAAACCTTTTTTTTAGATTCATTGAATCTCTTCGATCCGCAATTTGTGACAACTTTGGTGAAACTCTTAAAATTTGTATTCCAGCAATAATTTATATTCTCCAAAATAATCTTTACTATATTGCTTTAACAAATCTGGAAGCGACAACTTTTTGTGTAAGTTTTTTATTAAATTCGTTTTCGTGAAAAAAGAACCCAACCTATTGAAATAGCTATTGTCACTTCGGAAATCCCATATTCGAAAAAAAGAACTCAAACTTTTTTTTGTTACCGACAATTTTTTTTTCATAACAAAGAAAATATCCGATCTCCGTTCTTTTTATTAAATTAAAAAAACTTTTTTGGGACAAGAAAAAACAAGGTTTTTGGAAATCCGAATATGACTCATGGATCCTACTTTGGGTATTATCCAGTCTTTTTTGGAGGTTAAAAACAATATTATTTTTTAACAAAAAAATATAAGTTTTTTTTCTTGACCACAACAAAAAGAAAAAAAGGGATATGAAATTTGAGACTTTCAAAGAAAAAAGTGGGAAAAAGCAGCAGTCATTTTTGAAGCAATTTTCAATTTCAATGACCCTCATTTTTGGGAGAGGGATATTTTTAGAATACAAATAGCATAATTTTGAATTACAAAAGTTTCGAGAATGCTTAAAGGGTTACGTTTTTTGCTTTGCAGCTTTTAAAATGACAAAAAATGGGGATAGAAAAAATCATCAAAATAAGATTTTTTGACAGCTTGAAACACGCAAAAACAAAGCAAAAAAAGAATCATCACTTTTGTTTGTTTGTTTGTTACTTTTTAAAAATAATAATAATTAGTTTGAAAAGGGTCCTCTCAAAAAAGTGAATGAAGTGGTCAAAACCAAAAAACAAAAGAGACACACTTTTTAAAAACGTTAAAAAAAGAATTATGAGCAATTTGGAAAAGTGGATGTTTTTGAGAGATGTAAGAGGCTTGAATCTAAAAATAGAAGAAATTTGACAGTTTCAAAGATGAGGTTTTTAGCTAATATAATAACTGAGATAATCGAAGAAACAACGTATTAAAATTTTAATTGTAGACTACTACAGTAATTTTTGCTTTCTGCTTAACTATACTAGTGATTTGTTTTCAAAATTCAGTATTTAATTTTAAAAAATTAGATTACTGTACTTTTTGAAAATCATAAAATTGGGGTATCAAAAATATAAATGTCAGATAAAAGAAATAAAGCTTTGTTTCAGTTGGCTTTGAATAATATAGTTTTTCGTAAGTGATAACTGTTCATTCTAAGCATAGATATTGTATATTTAATTAAAGGAAACTACTTTAGTTTCAAATTGAAACTTTCAATAATAAAAAAAAGAATACGAATTTACAACTTTCAATCCAAAAAAGCAAAAAACTTTAAAAAAATGTAAGAATAAAAACGTTAGCCTGAAACACAAATTTTTGAGTACAGTGAAAATCGGCTTTTCTCTTTTTTCCTCGAATTTTATTTTTCGATGGTGTTGTTACAACTTTCTCATTTATTTATTTGGACAATGTTCCTTTTTCCGCGCATCATCAAAGAAAAGAAAAAAAAGAAAGGTAAAGCTTGGAAAGGATCGTCTCACGTTTTTGTGAGGTCTCCCTCTTCAAGAAGATTTACTCTTTGTCCATTTTTAAGCTGCTGCTTTGGGTCATCCTTCTTTTTTCTTGTTCTTTTTGCTGTAAAAATTCCATGTCGGAAAACGAAAAAGAAAGGACGTAAAAATAATTGAACACTCACGTAAAAATGTTGTTTTTATTTTTAAAAAAAGGTAGAAACGCAACATCGCAAAATCAAAAAAAGCATCAGTTTCAAGTGCAAAAATTGAAAGAAGGATTGCGTTTTTTGAACGAAGATTTAATACAATTGCGTAATTTCGAAAAGCTTTTTATGGATTGCATAATGATTTTAGGGAGGATTAGTGATTGTGTGATTTATTGAATAAAAATAATCAAAATACTTATTTTCTGTACAATTATCAGTTTTTCAAAATTTTGTGCTTTTAAGAAAAAAATCAAATACGGAAGACAAGAAAATTTTTCGATTTTGAATTTCGAATGTCTAAACGAAACTTCTAAAATTGCCGAAATCATTGTTTTTGTTGTACATCAACAGTTCACAAATCCAACAATTAAAACTACCGTAACCTTAAACAATTTTAGGTAACCTATCAAATGAAAATTCTTACCACCGCTTTATTGCTAAAAATTGTTTTGCATAAAAAACTTTCAAATCCGCAATGGATTGCTCTTGTACTTTTGATTGTTGGAGTTTCGGATGTTCAACTACAGTATCAACCTCCACAACCTGTTAGTGGATATTTGGAACAAAAGCCATGGCTTGGATTTGCGGCTGTAATAACCATGTGTTTTACGTCTGCTTTTGCCGGAGTTTATATGGAATTAATTTTAAAGAAATCCACAGAAAATGTTGCAATGCAAAATATTCGATTAGCTTTATTTGGGCTAATCGTTGCTGGAGGGTCCATGCTTTACAAAGATTACAATACAATAAAAGAGGGTAAACTTTTTTTAAAAAATACCGTATCCCCAAAAAAACTACAGTTATACAAATTTTTAGACGGATTTCTTCGAGGTTTTGATAGTCTTGTTTGGATTATGACATTTACAAATTCAATTGGCGGGCTATTAATTGCTGTTGTAATTAAATATTCAGATAATATTATGAAAGGTTATGCTCAAAGTACCGCCATTGTTGGAGCAGCAATTGGATCCTGGGTATTTTTTGATTTTATTCCAAATGGATTATTCCTTTTTGGAACTTTTCTTGTCATTGCTTCTATCGTAATTTACACAAAGAATCCATATCAAGAAAGTGAAGCAGATAAAAATTATATTTTATTAAACAACGAAGAAAAGAAAATCAACAAAGTATAATAGGAGAGAAAAATCAACAAACTCTTTTAAATCATTCTTCGAACTTTCATTTTTCCACCTCTTCCACCATCACCTTTTCCTTTTCGTTTCTTTAAAAATTTGCTGTTTCCTTCATCGGCATCAATGTCATCCAAGAATGCTGAATTTCCTCCACCTTTCTTTTTGCCGGATTTCTTATCCTTTTCTAATTCTTTGATCTCCTGCAATATATATAAAATTATAAATATTTGTTTAAATTAAATAAACTCACATTTGAAGCTAATCGAAGAGCATTTGTAACACTTTCAACGAGTAATAAAACTTCTTCATTATTTGTTGGATATTTTTCAAGTTTAACACCAATTAAATTTTCAACTTTTTGATATAATTCAACATCGTATTGTGTTACAACAGTAATGGCAACACCCTTTCTTCCAGCACGAGCTGTACGACCAACTCGATGAATATAATCTTTTGAAGCTGCTGGAACATCATAATTAATAACAACATCAACATGTGGAATATCGAGACCACGAGAGGCAACATCCGTACATACAAGAATTGAACGTTCTTTCGCTTTAAATTTATTCAAAGAACCAAGACGCTTTGCCTGAAAAAGATTACTGTGAGTCAAGATTATAAAGAGAAAAATATTCTCCTGAACATTTTAACTTATTTTCATAATAAAAAATACAGAAAAACAGTTTGTTGCCATAACAAACTACAGTATCCTATTACTCATAAACTGTTTTTTATCCAAAAATGTGAAAATAGGCTGAAATCTATAGTAACGAGAACACTGTAATTAAAAAATTAATCCCAAAACCGTATTCTTAAATATCCGTCCTCAAATATTTTTCCAAAAAGGGTGAAGTCAGTAAAACAAACCTGTGACATTTGACCATGAAGAGGAAGAGCAGGAAATCCCAAATGGCGAAGCATTAGCGTTGTTTTCATTACACTTTGACATGTTGAACAAAAGATAATAAAAGTATTTCCAGCTTTTTCATTCAAAATATAAACCAAATTTGCTTCCTAAAAATATCAAACACAATTAAAGACTACAGTATAATTAATTCAACGGGATCAAACAATTAAAACAATTTGATCCAACCGAAATTTCGGGTTTAACAAATATGACCCACAATCAAACATAATATTCCGTACCTTATACTTTTGTGGAATAAATAACAAAAATTGCATCAAAGATTTAACAGTTTTATATTTGTTTGAAACTTCAATTCTCAATGGA
Organism: Panagrolaimus sp. LJ2414; assembly: GCA_024447195.1. Lineage (NCBI taxonomy): Eukaryota > Metazoa > Nematoda > Chromadorea > Rhabditida > Panagrolaimidae > Panagrolaimus > Panagrolaimus sp. LJ2414. The sequence continues at coordinate 805,632 of JAMRXY010000278.1, forward strand.
TCTTTCAATGATGCTCTTTCCAATTTTGCAACCTTCTTTGTCATTGTAGCAGAGAATAAAAATGTTCGTCGATCTTTAGGAATAACTTTTAAAATTTTATCCAGTTCAACTTCAAAATCTAAATTCAACATTCGATCTGCTTCATCCATAACCAAGAATTTCAAGGAACGTAAATTGAAGCCTTTTGTTTCTTCCAAATGATCAATCAAACGTCCTGGAGTTGCAATAATAATATGTGGACGTTTTGCAAGTGCCAAAGATTGTGCAACTTTATCAACTCCACCGACGATGACAGCTGAAAAACAAGATGATAACTACGGTTTAAAAGCAGTTTAAACTAAATTTTCGAATTTATTAGGAAATTTATAATTATTTCCCAAGTTTATACTTATTGCAACTCAAATATCTTAGTTCCCGAATCTGCAAACAAAACAATTTAAAACATACCAACGAGAAGACCCATTGAACTTCCTAAAGCTTGAAATTGTTCGGCAATTTGATAGGCCAGTTCTCTTGTTGGAGTTAAAACAAGTCCGAAAAGTTTTTGTGGATTTTCCATTAAATCTTGAAGAATAGGAATCGCAAAAGCACCAGTTTTACCAGATCTAAAAAGGTTACAAATTGAAAATATTTTATATCAAGGCATTCCAAAAGCAAATTTACCCAGTTTCAGCTAAACCAATTACATCTTTTCCAGCAAAAGCTGCAGGTAAAGTTGAAGCTTGAATCTTTGATGGAACTTTCCAGCCGAGTCTTTCACATGCTTCACAGAGGACTTCATTTACACCCTAAAATTAATTACCATATTATAAATTTTATTAAGCCTAAATTAAACACAAACCAATTCTGCAAAAGTTTTAACTTCTTCTTGATCTTCATTTTCTTCATCTTGTTCAGCTTGAGCATCATATTCATCTTCAGATGAATCGGACATGATTGATAAGATTTAGATATTAACAATGTAAAATTTATAAACTTAAAAAAGTTGAGTTTAAAGTTTTTGAAACTATAAAAAGTTGAAGAAATTGTAAAAACTTTTGTGCAACAAAGTGTTCCTTTTTTGTTTTTCTCTAAAATTTGCTTACGAAAAGTGTTCTCTCAAAGGTATCGTTTAAAAAAAACACGGTTGTTCTTATTTTTTTTATTGCTGTTCTGAATTTAAAATATTTTTTGTTTTGTTTTCTTCTCTCAAATTCAATTCTTATCAAAATATTCTCAAGCTGATCAAATTATTAAAATGGCTCAAGTAAATCCAGATGATCTTAAACTTCCAATGGCGCCAATTGTAAAATTGATGAAAAATGCCAGCGGCGATGGAATTAATTTCAGTAATGTAAGCTTTTCTTTGTTTTTTAGTGGTAAAAATTGCGACCCGAACTTTGGGGGATGTTATGGGGTTTTTAAAGTGAAATACTCTCTGATATAGGAAAACCTGTAAAAGTAAAAATTGGCTCTTTAAGTTTTAACATAATTTCATTAAAATTGTAGTAGTGCTATTTTTGTTGCATTTGTTTATATTATATATTTCTATTTTTAGGAAGCTAAAACTTCAATTGCTCGTGCAGCTGCTGTATTTTGTTTACATACTGCTGAAGCTGCCAATGAATTTGCATCTAAAGATAAACGAAAAACTATTACCGCTGCAGATATCGTCAATGCAATGGATTCTTTAGATGTTTCAGAATTTAAGGAAGAAGTAAGCTGTTTTCATGGACTGATTTAGCTTTATACCTGTATTATTTTTTAGATTCAATCAACAATTGAAGAATATCGAGCAGCAAAAGCTGCAAAGAAATCCAAGAAAATTTGAAACGGTTTCCTGCATGTTTGAATTGCCTTTCATTTTGGTTCACTTTTTTTGATCTTTTAAATGTCTTATTGTTGATCTCTTTCTTTTTGTATTATTATTTTGCATAAATTTTTCATACTTGTTTGTAATACAATTTTCAACTTTGATGATACCGTTTTTAACGGTTTCAATATTTCCTTCTTCTCAATTGTGATAAGCAAATTCTTATAAGCTTCAGTTAGTGTTTGTAAATGTAATGGCAGAGGATTCAAGTAAGCATCCGAAAACATCGGATGAAGAATGGTCCAATTATGAAGAGGATTCAGAAGAGCAAGCTACGGCCTCTGATGAATCTGGATCCGTTGATGAAGATGATGACGATGCAGATTTAACTGATCGTCATTCTGATGACGATGAAGAGGAGGGAGAGGATGAGAAGCGACGTTTGTTACTGTATTTACCTAAAATTCCCTTAAAAATCCAAATTTCAGAAGGCCAAAGTGATACAGAAACTCGAAATTTGTTAGAGGATGCAGATTTTGAGGAGGATGTATTATTTGGAGATGAAGAGGGTGTGAATCTTCAAGCAAGACTTCCCGATGAACTAGATGACGAAATTTATGCAATGTCATCAGAGCAGCAAAGTTATTATACAGATATGTTCCTTCATCTACAGTATCTTACTCAAGGGGATGCACATATTGATGGAGCTTTGCGAGGCACCGATGAACTTGTGGTTGCTTTCTTTCGTAAAAGTGGTTTAGAAACAGTTGAACTAGGAAAGATTTGGGATTTAGCCGATGTAAATATTGATGGAAAATTGAATCGTCATGAATTTTGTGTTGCCATGCATTTAATTGTTTTGAATAAGAAGGGCAATGTGCCAATTCCAAAACATTTACCAGCATATTTTGATCTTCGAATAACTCCACAAAGAATAGATGAAAGTCCACGATCGAGTGAGGGGGTCAGTATTCAAAGTGGTGGGTCAACGCAGATTAATGGTGGAGGAGATACGGTAGATAGTCCAGAAGATACGGTAAAGCAACATTCTCTATCAGATGATAAGTTGCATGTCTTGTCTCAGAGTAATGTGAGTTATTGATTAGTCGTAGTAAGTAATTGTAGCAATGTTTAGACCCCATTTGTTCCAATTACTGAGTTTGCTGCAGATCCGCCAATGCATGTTGATCGTGTTCCACTTCCAATTCGTTCCACTAATGGTACAATTTGCCTTAAGTTTTATCCCTTATCTGACCAATTTTCAGGTTCTGCTGCTCAACATACCGGCACCCATTCCCTTGGATCTTCAACAACAAATAACCAAAGCAGTGCTGCCCCGATATCCCTTTCCTCAACCCTTCCAAAAGGTCCACCCCCAGAACCTCCACCGAGAGCATATCAAAAAGGCCATACCCGTTCGGCATCCCTTGATCTCAATGCAAAACCACCAGCAGCAGATTTTCGAAATATCGGAAAACTTGGTTTAGTTGCCCAGAGATGCCTTACCCTTCCAGCAAATACTGCACCCCCTCCATTATGTGCTGCAGATTCTGTCGATGGATTAAAACAATCGAAAACCCTCGAAACAATGTTCTCACCTTCTGATTACCGTAAGCTCTTTCTTATATATCTTAATCAAGCTACAGTATACCTTTTATAGCTTCCTCATCATCAGAAAGTCGAGCAATGTCCATCTCTTCAACTTCCCAACAAAAACCATATATCCCACCTTCAATTCCCCTCAAACCAGATTATCATTCTCGATGTACAGTTTTGAGACAAGTTAATTCAGAACTTGAAGCAAAACTCGCCACCCTATCACAAATTCGTCTTCAACTTAAACTTCGAGTTGAAGAAGTTCAAGGAAAAGCCACAGGTCCAAATACTCATTTGCAATGATTCTGTATTTTATTGTAATTTTTTAAATTTTAAACCAAAAACGACAACAAACAATAGCCAGATGATTGATTCTTAATACAACTCTCTACTTATATTTTTGAATTTTTTTGATTTGCATAATTCTTTTTTTCTGTATGTTTTAAAAATTTTGAAATGGTAATAAACAGTTTTTTAAATACAGTTTGTTTTTTTTGGAAAAATGCATACATAAAATTACTGTAATACAGTAATTTCGGTAAACAAATTGACTTGATAGATTTTGAATTTTTGAAAACTATTTTATCTCGTGAAAGTTACAGTAAACTTTAGTATACTGTAAATTAACATATTTTTTTATCACCTTTAATCTTTCAAAGAAGACACTAAATGTTCTTCTTTGATTTATTTCTAGACATCTTCTTGAAAGGCTAATTTGTTTATTCAATGTTTTTTATTCATTTTTCTTAGATTTATTATATCCAAAAAGTGAATGGAGAGAGAGGTGGAACGATATGGATACATTTATTTATTATATGTATTTTCTTTCACTTTTAATACTTTTTTTTCTCAAACAAGTTTCTCTCTTTCTATTTTTTTCTGGATGAATTTCATCTATTTGAATCTGACATGACAGAAACACAAATTTGATGATATATCTCTACGGAAAAGAAAAAGAATGACCATCAAAAAAAGGAATTTTTTACTGCGAATGTAACAAAAATTTGCGATCGAAAAAAAGAGCTCTTTTTTGTTTATCGCCGTTATTTCTCAAAGCCAGAAGCAGCGTTTATCCCCTCTTTTTTATCCTCTTTTTGGTGTTACATCGGATTTATTAAATCTCTTCTTCTGTTGTCTTTATCCTTCTTCTTTTGATTATCCCCCTTTATTCAATTGAATCCCTCTTAAATGAAATTTAAACTCCTGATATTATTCTTCTTAACCGTGTTTGCCTTTACAAATGCCCAACATTCATTAGCAGAAAAAACTTCGGCAGTTCGAATTGTTCGATTTCAAATTGATTATCCTTCTGCGGATATTCATAAAATTAATCATTACACAAAATGGACTTCTCTCATGAGAAAATCTGTTTTGGCTTCCCTCCGATTTATTGATAAACATTGGAAAATTTGTGATAAAACTGAAGATAATTCCCCAAAGAAAGATATCGATTGTGGCCAACTTCAAGTAACCGGAGAAATTGTAAAAGAAAATTTTTATCGAATTAATGCCACTTTCATCGCAAATAGGTATGAATTTTTTGTTTTTATTAAATTATAGTTTTTATGGGTTTTTGGGGGATAAAGTTGTTGAGAAAAAAGGTGACGTGAAAATGCCAAAAGTTAAAATGGCACATTTTTTTATAGTTAGGCTTCTGAGACTGTATCTTTAAAAATAGTACATTCAAATTTTTTTTAATGTTTTAGCAAAAAATAACTTTGCAAACTTTTATGTTTTTGTTTTTCAACAATTACATAAAACTACAGTATACTTTTTTATTTGTTAAATAAAGCTATACAGTGATTTTTTCGTTCACCTTTTTTACCAGTGTTACAGTACACTTTTACAACTATCATTAAGTATTTCCTAAATTTAAAAATAATAGTCGAATTATTATTGAATTAAATCTATCAATAATAACCCATATTTAAGAGATCCAATCCGAAACACAAATGTTGATGCAACTTCGACCGTATTTGGTGTAATTCAAATTGGACTTCGAGGTGGAATATTCCAATACACGAATGCCTTAAAAATCTTGGGCAAACCTTCCCCATCGATGTGGTTCGAGGAAGCTTTCTTTTGTTATCCCGGATATCGCTTAACCAACAATGACAAATGTATCAATGATCAACTTCGCCAACGGCAAAAGCGTGGCGCCGATGGCGTTAAAACACAAGTCTTTGGAAATGTTATCTTTTAATTATTTGGAATTGTTGTTACCTCTAAAATTACTGTAAAAGTGCAATATTTATTTTGAGAGATTTCTATTGTTTTTATAGCTTTCCCTGATTCAGGCAAACTAAATGTTATTGTAAAGACATTTATTTATAAACATAAAAAATTATTATTTAACATTAATTTTTTTACAATATGAGATCACACTGAATATTTAGAATAAAAAATGGAATTGACAAGGATGGCAAAAAAAGAAGATGAAATAAAATGAGATCACTGGGGTCTCTCTCTTGAATGAATAGACTAGAAAAATAAAATTTGAATATTTAAAAGTTTTTAAACTCAAAGATTATTTTGATTGTTCTGATTTTGATACTGTTGTAACGGATTTGCTGCAGCTGCGGCAGCTTGCTGAGAACGTTGCAGGGATCGATAAATATCTTCACTATCAGCAAATTGAATGCCCTGATTTGACATGGAACCAAATGCCGCGGCACTTGCGGCAGCTGCACCATATTGCATTGTTGTGCTTGGATATCCCATTGGCCGGGACATTGGATATGGGGAATATGAGGACCACATATCTGTCGCCCGTTGTCCCATTGATGGATATGTGGGTCGCATGGCATTCAAGGAGGCTGCCGCAACATTTAAGGCTCCATTATGCCCTCCACCGAGTCCACCGCCGCCACTTCCAAGTCCACAACCAAATTGTGGCACACCTTTTTGCAACTGTTTTTCTTGTTTTCGATGTTTAGCTCGTCGATTTTGAAACCATACCTGTAAAATTTATGCAAATTAATAAAATTGTCAAAAACTTTTCTTTATTTAAAAATTAAGATAAACTTTATTTGGTTTTCATATATCCTTCTTGGATCAAATTTAAAAATTGTTTCACTCCTGATTTCAATAATTTACAGAATTCAAAATTCCAAAACCCCTATTTTGAAAATCTCTTTTTCCCAAACTTACTTGAATTCTAGCTTCATTTAATTTTGTAATTCGGGCGAGTTCTTCTCGAGCATAAATATCAGGATAATGAGATTTCTGGAAGGCATTATCAAGTTCAGCTAACTGCTCCTGAGTGAATGTGGTTCGGTGTCTCCTTCGAGCTGGGGTTGGTGGACCACCCCCGACCCCAAGCCCTCCACCGAACCCTGTTCCAAGACCATTTCCAACCAATGAATCAGTTTTAAGCTTTTTGAAAGCTCCATCTGTTAGATCTAAAATTAGAAAAAGTTGTTCAAAAACATTGATATTTTTTTAAAAAAGAAGTAAATTTGAGGAGGTTGAACTAATTATTTTATAGAAATAGAGAGAGAAATTTATTCGAGAAGTTAATTATAGTTGCAAAAGTCTTCTCTTTTTCAGTTTTCGATTCGCGTCATCTGTTTCTTTTTCTCTTTTTTGGAAGCGATTATTGTTTGCAAATTTTGAGTATATCCGATCGCGGTCGTCAAAGAATCAAATTTCAACTTTTTGTCATTTATTTTTATGGATAGGTTAAAAAAGTTGTGAAAAAATTATTGCAACAACAAATATTTAATTTTTTCATGTTTTTTTAATTTTTACGCTAAACTAAAATGCGTTAAAAAATGTTAATATCGATTCCACTGTTTTTCAAACATTATTAAATTATCAAACTGCCGAAGAAAAACACAATTGTGCGTTGGAAAAAATAAAAACAGATTCAAAAATTATTTTTTCGGCTCTAAAAAAATGTTTTGGTAAATCTTTGATTTTTTTGGACACTTTTTTTTGCAAAGTACAGTAATTATTTAAACAACAGATTACTGTACATCTCGAAATACAATTTTTGAAAATTTCTTACCAATTGAAGAGCTAACGGCGGTTGAAACATCCAAACCAGGATAATAAGTGAAATCTGCGATTGATTGTGGAAAATCTTTTGGCTTTAAATCTTGAAACTGAAAACCCATTTAACAATTATTACTGCACCCAAAAATTAAATACAGTAATTTTATATGTTTTCTTTGTTTTTTACACTTTTTTCAGAAAAAGTGATTCCAAAAAATATATGTTATAACAAAATGCGTCATTTTTTGAAAATAGAAAATTTTGTCACAAACAAGCTAAAAAAATGGAAAAGGATTACGGTAGTTTTATGGGCTTTTTTTCTTTATTTTTTCTTTTTTGTTGAAAGAGCTTTTTAAGGCTTTGAAAAACATGGGCAAAAATTTAAAGTTTAATGAATCCGACTCTTTTCCTTCTTTTTTAGCTTACGATTACGGTAGCTTAAAAAGGCAAAAAAGGAAATGCCCAAAAAAATGAAAGAAAAACGAAAAAAAGGAAACAAAAAATTCAGTAAATTTTGATGACAAAAAAAGTAGTAAAGTTTTTGTTTTGAATTTAAATTTTTTTCTAAATTTTGAAAACTTGGAAAAAATAAAAAATCCAAGGGATCTCAAACATTGGACAAAGCAACCAAAAAAATTGTAACATTCAGTGAGGTGTGAAAATTTGCATAATATATAGATAATTGGCACTTATATAAAAATGTTGGGATTTAAGGGAGGCTTTTGTTTCAGCTTTCTTTCTTTCTTTCGAGTGAATGTATGTATTTATAACACCCCAACAAAATACAAATTATTATTGCATCGTTTTATAATGCGGCAATTAAGGATGGATGAGAGTTTTTTGGCGACGACCTTGCTTTATTGCTGGTTTAAAAAAAACAAACGATAAAGCTTTGGATTTAGCAAAAAAATTAAGAAAATTCGATTCTAGTCATAAAATCTATATTTTAAAAAGGAATCCTATCACAGTCTACAAACTTCTAAACTATCAAAAATTAAGGGTGAATACAAAATCATAAAATTAATTTGAACATAAAAACTTATCAAAAAATGCTTTAAAAATTTTCTAAACAAATTTTTGAATACGGTAATTCACAAAGCAACAGTGGTTTCAAATTTTGGAATAAATTAATTCAATCACAGGATTTTCCGATCGTCTTGAAAAGTCAAAATTAGTCATTTAAAAAAGTTTTAACATGTTAGCAGCTTCCCCTACGGCATTTTCTACAGTAATAAAGAAAGATGGCGGTGAAATAATAAAAAATTCAAACTAACAGATACAGTATCCCTAATGTTAAAAAGTCGTTTATACCCGTTCTTATACAATAAAATTAAGAAGTAGCTGTTCAAACTTATGCTCCGGATTTAGGAAATCCCAATTTTTAAAAGCGCTTTTCTTAATCAAAAAAAGTTGCGCCTCAAAACTTTTGTGTTTCCCCTTTCAAAAAATGTTGCTTTGAAACAATAAATTTATTGTTGTCATTGATTGCAATTATTGCCTCTCTCTCTTTCCTAAACTCAAGAATTAAGAAATAATAATAATAAAGGAAGTCCTTAAAAAGTCATTCAATTTGAAAACAATAAATGAATGAAGACGATTTACCCTGCCCAAAAACAAGTGATGAAGAGTTTGTAATTTCTCGAGTTGTTGAAAAAGCAAAAGAAAGAAGAATAATTTTGCGCGAAAAGTGCCAAAGATATCGTAGAAAAAGAAGGACAAGGACAGCTGGCGCCAATTTGTTGTTTCTGTAGAGTTTCATGCTGACTTTTTTGGATTCAAAAAAAGGCAAAAGAAGAAGCTGCTGGATGATGATCGAAGAAGGATAAAAAAACTAGATCGGTACGGATTAGAGGGAGGACAAAAATTGAAAAAAAGGTCTTAATCTTTAAAAATAAAAATTTTAAAGAAAATAAAAAAAGTAGAAAAGATACAACTGACTTAAAAGTCTAAAAATTTTGTTAACTAAGAATTCTGAAAAAAGAGGAGACTGACTTTGTTGTTGACTCCGGATATACAATTATTTAAACTTATTTAACAGAAAAAAAGGATAGCAAGGATGAAGGAGAAATGGAGATCATCATCAACATGTATATAGCTCCTCCTTTTTAAATAGAAAGGAAAGAAGGGAGAAAGAAAGAAGAAGATTACATTAGGTCGCGCATAATCACATTATCACAAACAAATTAACGCTTAATACTTCTACTACTAGTAGTAGCAGTTATGCCGTGCCATGGCATTTCTATAATCACATCTAATTCAATACTAACATCTACAACCATGCCCTGGACATGTCCATGTTCGATGATGCCAACATCGACGGCATACCTCAAAAATGTCAACTGTTTTTTTGGAAGTTTTTTTACATTTTTCTTAAAAATTTTCAAAGAAGCTTAAAAATCGAATTGGTTGACGCCAAAATTTGATGATGGTAATTTAGTTTTCCCCCCTCTCCTTATTCAATATTATGTATATGTAGATATATGCTGCTGGAGGCTGCTGCTGCTTAAGCAAAAAAAAACTTTCCTCTCATCAATCAAATTTTCTTGTGTTTGTTGCGCTTCTTAACAACAACAAAAAAGTAGAAGAAGTGGAGGAAAAAAGAGAAAAAAAGAAAGGGGAAAAAAGCTAAATGAATCGAATCAGAGGAAGTGAATTATCATTATTCGGTTTGCATAATAGGGGCGGAGCAGCAGCAATTTTTTGCTTCTGCATTCCTTTTTTTCTTTTAAAAAAATATTTTTTATCTTTTGAAGATTCTGATGAACTCCGATCATCTGGTGGTCGTGGTAGATGATGGTGGTATTTGGTATTTTTATGATTTTTCAAGATTATGCAAATTTTCGAAAAGCCTGGCCTGATGGACAAAATGAACACGTGCTTCTTGAAAGTATTTTTGGTTACCTATTAAAGATCTCTGTGTGATTACAATCACCTATTTTGATTTATAAGGCCTAGAGGGGATTTTATGCAAATTTTTTTAGACATTGTGAAAATTTTATAAAGTATTTTTCTGTTCTAAAATGTGAGCTTTTTATTAACTTTTGAAAATTCTGAATAAGTTTTTGTGATCAGAATTTTCAAAAAAGTGGAAAATGGTTTCGGTATTTTAGAACTTGAAAGACATTTTATGCAAATTTCCTTCAAGTTTGACAAAATTAAGACTAACCTGTGCAATGGCAGATGCCGCAGCTGCAGCAACTTGAGCATCAATACTGTTATTTCCATTTCCAAGAGTGCCATTTGATTGTTGATCATCATTTGAAGTCATCCTTTCCTTTTCTTTTCTCTCTCTTGACGGGATTGTTTTCAAACAAAATCTCCGCCTTTTGTTCTTCTTCTTCTTTATCCCAAAAAAAAATACAATTACTGCTGCAGCCAAAATAAACAGGAGGAATTTGATTAGCGATTACTTTATTATAATAATATAATATTTTAGTTTGATGTTGTTGGAAGAAGAAGAAGAGCTTGTTCTTCTCTTTCTTTTTGTGCCTCTCTGTATATATTTATTTTATTTATGATTAAATCAAAGATGAGGAGGACACAGACATATATCTTCTTTCTCTCCACTCTTTTCACACATTCTGTAAAAACGCGTCACGGATTTTCTTATTATTATTCTCTTATATATTCTAAATAGGACCTTCACTTTCTTCGAAAATTTGCTTAAATAAATTCACTCAAGAAAAAAAAATAAATTTGATAGAATATTGAAAAGCTGAAAAGCACAGCCTTAAATGGATAAAAGTCTAACCAAGTTAGTCGTCCTTCTTCAACGGTATAAAAACTGAATATATACGAAAAAAGGAAAGAAAGAGAATTCTATTCTTCTTGCCTTCTTAAGATTTTTCTTTCCTTCCTTCAAACATTTTACTTCCACCAATGGCATATAACATAACACTTTGAGGCCTACAGTTACAGTATCCAACCTCAAAGATGGCAAAGAAAGAAGTTAGAAAAGGGCCCGCCCTTCTTTTTCGTCTTATTCTTCAACTTCTTTCTTTTTCAAGCTTAAGCTGAAGAAGCAATTGCCAACCACCGACGACGACAGCCGGCGCATTTTTCTTGCGCGTACACTTGATTCGATTATCGGGATAGAAAGAAAGAGAGAAGAGAAAAGCCTTCTTCTTTCGATGGGGAAGGAAGGCTAATAATCGACTCTTACACATTTTTATTTTGACTTTCTTTCATACATAATTTCAAGAAGGGGACCAACAACTTTTTTTGTTGCAAAAATATGAGATATCTCTCTTTTTTCATGTTTTTGTTACCGTTATTGCGCAAGCTTTATATATCCCATCTGCTCCAAGTCGGCGCACTTAATTCATCGTCGGCATCGGTTTCATTTTCACACCACTTGTACAAGATTCTTTTTATATGAGGTTCAAGTGGAAAAAATTAAGCGCATCCTGTTATTATTATTATTTTTTCTTTCATGTTAGAGAATAATAAAAATGTGTTAATAATGTGCAACAAAATAAAAACAGTTTAAAGAATAAAGACTTTATTTTTCAAGTCAATTCCTACACAATATAAAAGTTAATCTGACATTAAACTAATAAGAAATCAAGACACTATTCATCACGGTAAAGATCTTCAACACCGAATTGAGAAACACCTTCTTCAAATGGAATATTGACAACCTGAAAAACACAAAATTAATAAAGTAACGAACTACGTTATTAAAAAACGATCAGAATTTCTTTTCACTTCTGCATTGATTAAAGTTTCCTAAATGAATTCGACAAAAACTCATTTGAAAAAAATTTAAAAATTAAATGGCAAATGTATATCAGCTTCTGTCTTACGGTAATTATCCAAAAAGTATACTAAAATGGTCAGAAAACAAAAAAAGGTAAATGAAGAAAGCACAATTAATATAAATTTTAGGATCATAAATGCTACAGTATCAAAATTTTCGTAATTTTTTTTCTTTATCAATAATTAAAAACCGATCATAGCTACATATAGAAATTTTTCATAAAGTTCAAACAAAAATCAACCAAAATTTAATTATTGAAAAACAAAGAGGCAGCGTTAATTGTGTAGGACGCTGTTGTCTATATTAGAAAGAATACATCTTTCATTCGATTTCTATCACTTTTGAAATTATCGTGCAGCTTTAATTTAGCGCTAATGTTGATTTTCAGAAAGTTTTTAAAAATGTATCATTTCGCAATTGTATTTAAAAAATGGCTTTAACAAGTTTAAAAAAAATCTCAATATGCATCATGATAAAACTTCTTAAAGTATCAAAAGCATGTGCTAACATCAAAAGATCAGACGGATGACAAAAAACATAATTTTTGCTATCGTATCTCTCATAATTTAGATAATTTCCTAAGCCTTTACTTATACTCACGCAAATGGAGCAAAACCCTTATACTAGAAAACATAACAATGGAAAACACATTAAGTGCCACGTCAGAGATTTTACAAACTTCAACGTATTATCACCCAAATAAAAAGTGAAAAGAAACCCTGATCGATGTCAACAAAACAAACCTTCATCAAATATCGCATTTCTTCTTTAGCAAGCCACTTCTTCTTCTTGGTAGCTTCAGCAGCAGCGGCTACAGCCTTATCATGTTGCCATTCACGAATATCAGCATGATATTCTCGGATCTGACGAAGACGGTAATATCCCCAAACAACTCCAAGGCCGAGTGCGGACCATCGAGCAAATCGAATCATTGGTGAAACATTGATAGGCTCTGGTAAAATAACAGCTGTTGGATGAGGTGGAGCAGGCATGATTGCGTACTCAGCCTATGAAAGGATACCCGTTAAAAACTGATATATAAATGTAATGCAAGAGATACACAGATATTTGATAAAAGTACATAACTTCAACTTTATATAAATAAATACTACCACAGTCAATTTATTCTTTATACAAGCGGGTATGCGAAAAAAGACAATGTGAGAAAACAGAGCAAAATAAATTTATAGAGAAAAACAGGAACAAAAACTTGAATAAATTTTCCTATTTCTTCTTTTGATTTCCCGCTGCAGGTGCATTTTGACGAGCTCCAGGTTGTACAGGTCGACCGCTATTCAAGCCAGAGTATTGGTATTTTGCCTTCTTTTCAGAAGGCTTGAGAATCTGAAATATAAGAAAAGGTAAATAGTGGACATTAACGAAATTAAACCATACCTGGAAGGAGCACATTAGAGTTTCATCAACAGACATCATTCCACCGGCATTGTCAAATTCACCACAATAATTTGGTGCAGAGAAAAGAGTAACTAGCTGCCGCTTTGCAAAGAATTCATATCCATCTTCAACAACTTGGTGAGCACGACAAATAAGATCAAGATCATGACGATTTAAAAATTTAGCAACAACATCAGGTCCAAAAGTAAAAGATACACCACGATCATTTTCACCCCAGCCTTGCACATCTTTATCAGGATCAGACCAAAGTAAATCACATAAAAGACCAGTATCAGGAACATCGGTGGGACGCATAATACGACGAATTTGCTCCATATTTTGAAGATCGGGAGAAAGACCACCATGGCAACAGAATATTTTTTCATCAATGAGAGCAGCAATTGGAAGACAATTAAAGCAATCGGTGAAAGTTTTCCATAATTTAATTGAGAAGCGTCTTTTACATTCATCATAGAAGCCATAGATACGATTAATACTTGCGCATTCATGGTTACCACGCAAAAGGAAGAAATTTTCTGGATATTTGACTTTATAAGCCAACAGCAAGCAAATTGTTTCTAAACTTTGTTTTCCACGATCAACATAGTCACCTAAAGAAGAAAATCAATGATGCAATGAATAAAAAATAAGCCAAAAATAATCATACCAAGAAAGAGATAATTAGCTTCAGGAGGAAATCCACCATATTCAAAAAGTCTGAGCAAGTCATTGTATTGTCCATGAATATCTCCTAAAATAGGGATAGGTTTAGGAACAAATAATGAGAAAAAGAATAAACAACAAACCACAAATCTTCAAAGGAGCTTCAAGCTCAAGCAAAATAGGCTGGGATAAAAATATTTCTCTTGATTTGCTACATAAAGCACGAATTTCATTTTCTGACATGTTAACAGTTTTGCCGGGGCGGCATCCTCGAGCTGAAAAAGGAAAGGAATTAGGTCATATGAATGAATCATTCAACGGAAACATTGTATTGTCGAAATATCAATGATAAAATGTACCAATAGTACAAATTGATAATGACTGTATCGAAACTAATAAGAGAATAATAAACATACCTTCGAGCAAACGAGTAATCAAGTGATCAACATTAAGATCGCCATCTGCAGACATATCCGCAAAATCTGAGGAGGCTAAAAATAAAGGAACTATTAATGGATAAAGTAATTAAGTATTAAATAATGACAAAATAAAACACGCACAATTTTTAACTACCATTTTTCTTCGAAACAAAAAGCGAAACATAATAAACAGAAAGAAAGGGATTTGGAAAAATGTAGGGTTTCGTTGGCATGTTTCACGCAAATTTTTGGATTGAAAGAAGAATTATGAAGTAAAAATAGTAAATTATTAAAAGTTAAAAGATTAAACGTAAAATTAATAGAGTAATAACGATAATTGTTGACAGACATACGCGTAAAAGAGAGCGTGCAAAAAGTCAATAAAAATTGAAAGTTTGAAAAAAGTTTCGAATTTGTTTTAGCGTTTATCACAAGTTGTATATTATTATTACCTTGATGTATGTAATATATATATATAGTTTAATATGTATACATATATATTTTCGTATATATTGTTATTAAAAGAAACAACTGTGCTAAAAACAAAACAGAATCAATACTTTTTTCGCTTTCCTTTTTATTTTCGATGGTTGCAAAACACACGAGAGGAAAAAAAAGAAGCGGGCGCACACGAACGCAGCTCGAACGAAAAGGGAAAGACTACAGTATGCCTGAAAATCAGGGTTCTTCGTTCCTTTCTTTTTTTTTGTGTTGAACAAGAACTTTTTTTTCGGCTGCTCTGCGACAACGACTGCGGTTCGAAAAAAAAAGAAACATCGTATATTTTTTTAGTGTTTTTTTGCTGTCCTTCTCTTTTCTTTTTTCATGTTTGTGTATTTTCCCCGCCATCTTTCTTCTCCTCCTTCATTCCTTCACTCTCACCATATATGTGAATGCCAAAAAACGACGACGAAAGACGGCATTTGCCGCAAAAAAATACACATTTTTTCAGTTGCGGCTTCTTCTGCCCTTGTTAAAAAATTCCTCAACATTAAAAACCACGTCGTTCTTCTTCTTTTCAGTCGACGACGGCATCGACAGCTTCCGTTTCAAATAAAACTACATTGAAAAAATTTTTTAAAGAAAGGTCTAACGGGAGTAAGCAAGAGAGAGGAAGTAAATGTAAAAAAGTAAGCAAAAAAGTGAAAAGTAGCGCAAAGAATTGCATATAAACTTTTTTTTTCTTGTTTGTGACAAAATTTTATGGCATTTTTATCAAAGAGCAGAAACGTGGCACACGCGACGAAAGAATTATCAAGGGAAATGAGATTGAAGATGAGAAAAAAGGAGGAAAAGCAGCGTCATCAGCAATAACAATAAAATATTCTAGAATCAAATAAAAATACTCAATTTTTTATGTATGCATAAAAATTAAATAGATTCTGAGAAACATTTTTTTTATACAATACAAAAGCATAAATTAATACATTTTCTTTATTATTTTGATTTTGATTATACAAATAATAATATAGATGACGAAGACCTGACGACGATCAATTGAATGAAAATAGATAGAGACTGTTTTTGTCTTTCTATTTTGCATATAATTATTTTTCTCCTTTTTTGGTTTTCCGTCGAATAAAGAAGAAGAAAGAGTCTGTGGCCACGGCAAACCCGTAATAATAATAAACTAAAATTGATTCTTCTTCCTTCCTCGTAGTTTGACTAAAACAATTTACCGCGCATGACTTTTTTTTAATTCATCTTTATAAATGCATTGATAGAAAAACAGCTTATGGCATATGAGAATTGAGATTTTTTAAAAAGCAGATACAGAGGGAAGAAAAGGGGGAGGGAGAGAACACATTCTCATCTCTTCTTCTACTGTCCCTTATTGAGTAGCTTCACTGCGCAAATGTGTGCCTCCAAGAGGGCAACAAATAATAATTTTATGAATGACGAGTCATCAACACTTAACATTAATGGTTCCGTGATGATTATTATTATTTGGCTTCATCTTTCTTTTTTTTGCTTTGGCATTTGACTATGTGTAATGCTGTTTGCTTACAAGGTTTTTTTTTATCATTTTCAAACATTTATTAGAAAATACATTTTTAATAATAAAAATTTATTGGCCTGCCATTTCTATGGTGGCAGATTTAAGACTGGGTTTTCTTGGTTGTGGAGAGATTAAAGGAAGGCATTATTAATACAGCTAATATTATACAATTTGAAGGAGAAGAAGGAAAAAAAGATATACACCCTAAGTTAGGAAAATATATTGCAATTGTCTTTGGCTATTCTAATTCATTTTTTTTTTCTTTCTTTTAAAGTCTTCTGAATCGGAATCTTCTGACTTCATTGGTATTGGTGTTTCCAGAATTATCAGAGGATAACCACCATGGAGTTGTAGTTGATGGCATTGGGGTTGTAGTTGTTGGGGTTTGGAAAGAACCACGTGGACCTTCAGCAGGCTTTTCACAGATGAAAGCAGCAGGTACTTTACAACATGATTGCATCCAGGTTCCTGTTACACTGTCGAGTTTGGCGCATTTCTTTCCTTTGTGATATTTTGGTTTACGGTAACTGTGCTTTGAATGCCAGGTTTCAAAATCATATCCAGTTCGATCACTCCAAACATATTCTTGTGAAGTTCCAAATTGTGCAATTCCAAGCCAAATGACATCAGCTCTTCTAGCAAGTTCTGCAAAAAATAAATTTGATAATTAATTACTCAATCAATTTTCTTTCTTAAGTGTTTATTTTTTATTGTTTTTCCGGTTAATTTTTTTCAATGAAACCGTTCATGAAAGAAGAAGAAAACAAAAAAAGGGGGCGACATTTTGGCGCCATGAAAACCTTTCTTGCTGACCCTTTAGTTTTTTTTGTGGCCAACAGCGATGATTGAATCTTTAGAAACATTCAAGGTCAATTTTTGGAAAGAAAAAGGTTTTTTAATTTTAAAAAATTGACTTACCGGAAACAAATTGATTTTCTTCTGCAGAATGAATTGATGGATGATGGGCACCTTGGAAGGCACATTTGAATTCAGAGATAACCCATCCAGTTTTTTGATCGTAAAGTTTGTAGCATTTATGGGAATGAGGGGAGTATCTCCAGGTTTCATCAGGGCATGGATTAGCGGATACTAAAAACAACAAGATTAAGATACCGTAGATGAGATTTTTCTAGATTTTTAACTTACCAAGTGCTACAAAAGCAAGAAGAAAAGCTGCTATCAGTTCTTTAGAATAAACCATTGTTGTTTTATTTTTGTTGGACTTCTTAGGGGTATTCTCCACAAACACTCAACCCAAAAGCCTTAATATGACAAAAATCACTTTAAATTGTCTTCCTTTTATAAAGGAAAATTTTTAATGTCGAGAACCGGTCGTTAACAAAAAGTTGTGGTGAAGGAAATAGGGTTGCCGTTCACGTACAGTTAATGATTTTCTTCCTTTCCGGGGGCGGAGATTCTAGATAGATGTATTGTTGTTGAAAGAAGGTAATTGAAGAAGACGAAGAAGAATCGCTCGAAATACGTCAGTTAAGAAAGTTCAATATATGAATTGATGGAAATTTTTTCAGTCACTTTCCACCTTTTATATTTCATTTTTTTGACCCCGCAAAAGTTTTTCTTCTCCAACCTCCTTTTGTCGATGGCGTACCTCCAGATGTTAGATGGAGCTTCCGGAGGTGGAAGAAGAAAGGCGGAGTTTCATTATTTGAAACACGGAAAGCAACAAAATAGTTGAATGATTTTTTTTATTGAAATTAAACTTTTGTGGTTTTTTTATCATCATGGATAAGACAAGAAAAACGGTACACACAAAAAACCTTGAAAGATTTTTTTTGTGATCGTAGCGGAGGCGGTTTTTTGAGGTTTATTGCTTAATTTTATTTTTTAATATCTTTCGAGAAAAGAGGAAGTAACACTGATTTGCGCAGTTTTGTGACTCTTTGAAAAAAGAGGTTTATTGTTGCAAGAAAACGAGAAAAAAAAGATACATCCAATTTATTCAAGGATATATGAAAGTTGTAAAAAAGATTACTGTAGGTCCATCAATTATGGAAAAGTTGTAACAATTTTGCAGTTTGATTTTTAAAAGTTATTTAACAAAATTTATGATAGAGTTTCAAGACGGGTTTGATCATCAAAAAGTGAAAAATAAGCAAAAATTTAAATTTAATGATATAAAATTTGCATTCTTTCTGTTTCAATGAGGATTGGTTACTCAACTTCGAAACATTTTTTAAAATTCATAACCCATAGGTTTTTGATAATTCTTTGACTGCTTGGTTCAAAAATATCATTAAAAATTTGAATGCGCCTTGAAAAAATACGAAAAAAGTGTATCAAAAATGAACTTCAACTATCTTTGATTTTGACACGTCAAATCAAATAATTTTTAATCGTTTCCATGCGTAAAAAATCTTGGAAGATTATTTCACTACGATTTTTATTGAACATTTTGTTGGTGTTCTTTAAAAATCTTTCTTTCTGCTACAGTAATCCCAAATTAATTCCTTTTTCTTATTTCATTTATCGGAGATCGGATGTTTTTTTTCTTTTGATTTTTTAAATGAAAATTTCAAAATTTCTCCGGAAATTTTATTTTTCTATCAGTGTTCGTTCAGGGTATTTCACAAAAAACACTGTAATTAACGTTTTCCGTTTTTTTTTCGTCCATTAAATATTATAAAATCGTTACAAAAAATAAATTAATTAATGATTTATCAATGATGTGATTTCGTACTTTTTTACTTTTTGCTCGTAAATTACCCTTTTTTTCTTTAATAATTTTTTGGGGATGCATGTGAAAGTGTAATATTTATGCATATGCCTGTACATGATTGTTTTGGTTTAATAATGAAAATTTTTATTTTTCACGTTCCTTCGTTCAATTAGAAGAAACGTTTGCTTTCATTACTTTTATTACTACAAAAAAAGAAGGTAACTTTTGATTGTTTTTACGGAAAGAAAAAAATAATGAAAGAAACTTGAAGGAAATTTCGAAAAATGATTTCTGCAAAAAAAAAGTAAAAAATTGTGCTTGATGTGTTTTGTTTTTTTCGTAGCATCATTATAAAATATATATATTTATTGTAACAAGTGCCTTCAGGGGTTGCTACGAATAAATGAATGAATGAAAATGATACAATTAATTGCATCTTCTAATTTTTATTAATGAATGAAATTTGTACTTTTAACCTGAAAATATTGGGGATAGAAAAAATAAAAAGTGCAGGTACAAAGATTTTTTGCGGGCCGTACCGGACATTTTACTGATGTGTGCAAAAAGAAAGATTCTTTGATTTTTGTAATTGAAAAAAGAGAGAAAAAGTAATAAATTTACAAAAAAGACATAACTTTGCAGGCAATGATTTTTGTACGAAATTGGTCAATCATAACCTGATGACGGCCTATTCCGGAAACGGGTACAGTATATTTTTTTTGAAAAAAGTAATGTGATAAAAAAATGTGAAAAGGTATTTTCAGCTATCAGTTATCCAATATGAACCTATTTCAACGATAACTGCAAAAAATTGAAAATCTCTTTCCATCATCATTTGATTTATTATTTTATCCTGCATGTTTTTTTTGAAATCCGAATTTTCTATCATTTAGGTTTTATGTGATGATTTATAGCTTTGGTGACCAGGTTATAACGAGAAAATTGTGAAAAAATATCTTTAAAGATTTTGTGCAAAAACATTTTTGAAATCAACAAAAGTATACTGTAATGACTTAATTTTTTTAAACAAAAATGCTCTTTAACAATCAATGAAGAAACTTATTAATAAAAATACTGTAATGGTATATTTCATCAACAAAAAAATAAGAAAAGGGTAAACTTTGCAACAATTAAAAGTATACTGTAGTTTCAATTTTGACGTAATATTGTTTTCCTTTTTTTTGAAGAACATCAAGTACACTTTTTTGCGCCGTGTGTTTTGTGTTTTTTATTTGATTCGTTTGTTTCAAAAAAGGCTTTACACACTTTTTTTTCAAAACTTTTTTTACTACTATCCCAAAGTTGATTAAATATAATTAATTAATTAATTAATTGATGAAATGTGTTTGCGTTCATCTCATTAAATTATGAATGAATGAAAATCGTAAAAGAAAAATCACGTTTGCAAACAATTAAATTCAAACTTGAGAATACAAAGATACAAAAATCATTAAGATCACCCCCACCATCCATCCATCCCCCATTTTGTCCTCTAACAAATTCTAAGAAGTAATTGTTTGTATTTGAAAAAAAACTGAATAGATTTATTTATTTTTTTATGTGTAAAAAAACTTGACATTCAAAAATTATGTTCGCGTTGTAATAATTTTCTTTTTTCGTTCAATTCAATTAACTAATTTTTAAATACGTGAAGAAAAAAAAGGACACCTGAATGGCGCCAACCAACATTAAACCAATGATTTTTTTATGATATTATTTTGGTCAGGCGTCTGTCGTCGTCGTCGTTGTGGTTGTAAACTCTTTTTTTCTGTGTTCAGTTGTCGCATCCGTTTTCATTCATTTATTCAATTTCATGACCTCGAGGGTCGAAAAACGATCATGAAAAAAATCCAACCACAACAAACAATTACGTGTACGAACATGTTTGCTGTCATGTCCCCCACAAAATGTGCCCACTCAGGGCAGCCATTTGTATTGGGTGTTGAAAGGGACACCACTGATTTTTTTTGAAAAATTAAATTTTCAAAGTTTTAATTTCAACATAAATTTTTATGGATCAAAAAGTTTTAAAATTTAAGTTTGTTAGTTTTTATTTTTTATTTGTTTTTGAAAAATGCCATTGTTTGAACCTACGCTTTTTCAATGTTAGTTTTTTAAATTTTTGTGTGGGTTCAAAAAAG
Source organism: Panagrolaimus sp. LJ2414 (assembly GCA_024447195.1). Taxonomy (NCBI): domain Eukaryota; kingdom Metazoa; phylum Nematoda; class Chromadorea; order Rhabditida; family Panagrolaimidae; genus Panagrolaimus; species Panagrolaimus sp. LJ2414. The sequence goes on from JAMRXY010000278.1 coordinate 827,069, forward strand.
ATCGAAAAAAAGATGTTTCAATTGCTTCCGGAATTTTTTTTTTATTTTTCCGTGTTTGATTAAAATTGAATTAAATTTTGTTGCAATATTCTTTTTCAAGGATGCGCAACAATGGAAAAAAATGTTGAAAGTTCACTTCCACTTCAAAAAATCTCGAAGGTGGTGGTCTTGAGACACTCTTTCTTTTAATGGTCTTCTCCCAGACATTTTATTTTGATTAAACAAGTTTGAACTTTTTAAGGAAGTTATTTTTTTAAACAAGGAAAAAAGTATGATAAATTTTAAACTTTTTGATTTTTGTGTTGTCAATTTTTTTTAATGGGATTACAAGAATAATTAAATGTGTTGAGTTTTTTTGTGTTTTGAGGTTCAATAAAAAGAGAGTGAAAATTAAAGAGGTAAGTAAATTATAAATTTCAAGGTTATCTCTGAATTTTTATTTTTTTGTTGTCACGTTTTTTCGAACTTTTGGTTTTCCAAGTGCCTTGACTCAAGCCTATGCATAGCCTTGTACATAAGTGTTTTTGGAAAAAAGGTATGAAATGGTTTGCCGTAATGGTAATTAGATCACAAGGGAATTTATTATGTAAAAGAAATGGGACTAAAAATTAGTAACCATTAGTAACTAAGATACAGCAAACATAAATCTTTTAATTCCAAAAAATAGATTGAAATACATAATAAAAAACGTGGGACGGAAAATTAAAAGCATTATGAATGAAAACAATCATACTGTAGTCGTAAAAATGGTAGTAAAAATGATAAAAAAAATTCATCGTCCCGGTTTTACAAAACAGTAATCAAAAACATTTGTGAATAGCAGATTGTAATATTACGGTATCTTGTATGCGCTCATTTTGCACAAATATTTTTAACATTTGTTCAATCATAAAGTTATAAACAATTTAATTTTAAAGCATTAATAAAAACTTTGCCTGTTATTTTTGATGTCAAAGATTACAGTAATTTTATTATTGTTTAAAAACGCAGTTTCCGTTTTCTTGCTTATAGCAAAAATTTGATTATTTTTTAACATTTTAACACCAACAAACTAACATTTTAAATGTTAGTTAAAATAACAACTTCAGGGAAAGTGATAACATTAATTGCCATAAAATAAATTAAATTAAATAAAATATCACACACAGAAAAAAGTGATAACTAACACCAAACAGGTTTAATTAAAAAAAGGGAACACGAGTTTGTACTTATCAAACCTGCCAACTTTTGGTTGGTTGGTTACCCCCTTGGCAAGGTAAGTCAATTACCAAAAGTTAAGTAAAAAAAAACAAAAGTTCAAAACCTATTATTTTATTTTTTTATGTTATGACTTTTAGTCGTTGTTCTGGGGCCAATTAATTTTTTTATTATATAATTACTTTAAAATTTGACAATAAAAGTTAATTGTAGTAAAATGGAAAAAGTTGTAAAACCTTAATTCAAATTAAGAAAGAAAATTGAAACTTTTTTAAAATTTAAATACACAAAAAATGAAAGAAAGAAATATTATTGCATGAAATTGTTAAATTTGAAAGAAAAAGTGTTTTGGTTGGTTCAATTTAAACTTTTATCTTATGAAGTGTGGTATTTAAAATTGGCAATGTGGACCACCACAGAAACGTTTGGAGCGTTCAACCATTCCATCAATGAGATTATTAACAAAATCAAAGCCAGTTTTAAGTTGAGCCGTTGCAGTTCCAGAAGTATCAGCAATAACTTTTCGGCATCCAACATTCAACAACGAATCAATTCCAAGGGATTGCCCGGAGGGTTTATTTCGAATGCAAATATTCAAGGCATTGTCAATTGTTGAAGCCCAATCATTTACAGGTGTAATTCTAAAATGAAAATAAAAACGTCAAGAAGAAATAAAAAAACTGTTAATTGTAATTCATTTTAAATGATTGATTTCCGGTTCTTTTTCTTCTTCTCTCTTTCATCAAACGTTTTTCAGATGAACTTTGATTAATTTTTTTTATTTCATCGGTCCATAAATGCCCGTGTAAAGAATCAATCCCAAAGGGACCGAATACTCTCTTTTTTGCTTTCAGACAGCAGCTCTTTTTTTCTTATGGTCGTTAAAAATTAATTAAAAAAGTCAATAAAAATTAGGGAAACTTTTTTTTGAAATGGACATTCAATTTTAAAAAAAATTTGAAAATGATTAAAACGTAAAAAGAACAATGAAGATCGTTGAATTTTGAAATTGGTTACTGTATTTTTTAGGGTTTTTTGAAAAAACTGGAAAAAGTGAATGAAAAAGGAGTTTTAGTACAGTTTTGGCGCAGCTAAGCAAATTTACAAATCGAAATTATCATGGATGAAAACAAATACTACAGTATTAGGGTATATAAAGTTTTGTTAATCGATTCCGTGAATGAATGATTTCTTCAAAATAAAAAACGGAATGTTTTTGACTATTGTAATGGAAAATGAAAAGTGTAATTGTGAAAGTTATTTTCAGTTTTCGTTTGTTTTGTAATAAACCCATGTGAAGAAAAAGTACTTTCGAAACATATTACAACAAAAATTAAAACGCCCAAAATTGACTTTCCGGACAAGGTTATTTTTAGGGATCATCTGATTGTAGGTTTACAAAAAGTATGATTTTTCTAAACTTATCCATTTAAATGTGGTGAATTTGTCAGTTTTTAACTCAATTATGTTTGGTGTTTTCAAAAAAAAGATACATATAAAAACTTACAATTGACGTTTGATATTAGCAACGCAAGCATCAACTTTAGATCCAGAGCCTCCAATAGCTGGTGCACCCCCGCGGGCATTTTGAATGGCATCTTGGATGGCTTGTGCAATTCCGCTGATTCGAGATTTAAGATCTGATCGGGCTTCATTGATGCATTCACATGTGGCAGCTTTGGTTTCCCGCAATTTTGATGCACATCCACCAACGGCTGCAGCATCACAGGCAGCAATCGCTGAAAAATGAAAATTTTGAAATTAAAATTTTAGGGTACAGTAATTTTAGTGATTGAAACAAAATTAAGAAATACTGTAATTGTTATGACTGTATATTATATAAATGTGGTACTGTAATTATAGCAATATCTGCAGAATAACAAATACAGAAATACAGTAACTTTTGCTTGCTATTTTAATTACTGTACATACAGTAATCTTTCTTAAAAATAAAAACGTACCATTGCAATGTTTCTTATAAAAACCAGGGAAAGGATTGGCGAGACATTTTTTGGTTGTAATTGCGCGTTTTGGTTTTCTTTCGGAACAGAAGGTTAAACGGGAATTGATAAGGATGTAATCAGAAATGGAATTAATCCTAAAATATCATTATTAAACATCAAAGATCAAAAGTACAAATCTCAAAAATCTTACACAGATTCTTTTGCATTGAAAGATCCTTCCTCCAAATCAGGGATTTCAGGAACTCCAGCAAAATCGGATAATTTTTTGCGAAGACAGAATTCAGCTTCTTTTGCAATGGAATTTGAAATTTGTTGACGGATACATTTTTGATCTTCTTCTGGGGTTGAAAGTAATGCCTTGATTGCAGAGGATGCAAAAGTCCGACAAATTGAGCAATCTCTCAAGGGTCCATTTCGATCCCAAGCTTTTGAATCCAAATCTGTTAAAGCAAGAACGCAACGATCTTTGGCATTTGCTTCTGCGATGGTTGGAGCAAAGCAGGCGGCAGCAGCTTTTCGATTATCTGATCGAATTTCATCTTCTAGTTCGAGGTAATTATTGTCAACATTATGCTTCAAACAATTAAGATAATTTCCAAAGACTTGTTTTGTTTCAACTGGAGATGAACAGGATTGGGCACGAATGAATGCGATGGCAAAAGTTGAAAGAAATAAAATTTGCACCAGTCTCGTTTTCATCTTTTTGGATTCTAAAATTGTAAAATTGACACGTCAGTGACAATGGTAGAAGAAAGGTTTTTTGGAACAGAAATATTCGCGATAGTTCTATTTTTTGGTAATCAGTGATGCGAGACACTGTAACACAAAAAAATTCATAATAAAGCTTGTTTCTCTATTTTTTATGCTCCAAATGGCAGTAATAAATTTTCAATGAGAATGGCGGAAAGTAAAATTTTTAGAAATAGAAATTCTAAAATCAAAAAACAATAATTAAATCCAAAATTGGTTTTTTAAAGCTTTTAAAATGACTTTTTAGCCCTTGAAAATTTCTAATTCAGGATTTCAGCGGCACTGGCAGTTTGCGATTCCCCTCCGGAATCAATCACTTTAGAAGATCAAAGAGAAATAAACCGCTTTTTAGGGGTGGTATCAAAGAAGCTTTCATCGACTCTATCTCCGGGGTTAGAGGTAATCAGAATGGTGCAGCTCAAAAGTGCCATCTTCAAAAACCTTCAAAAATCCCAAAAAGCAATTTCAAAAAACGATTACAAAAGAAATTTCAGTGATCAGTTTTTTTCAAATTTTAAACCGAAATAAAAAAATAAAGGTGAAAAAATCGAGTGAGAAAGATAATAATTAAAATTTGCGCAACTGAATTTGCTCTATTGACCGCAAAAATCTTCTTATTCTTTTTTTTCATCGGTTACTTTCTTTTGGTTGCAGGCAGGAGAGAGCAATATCGGTGATGAAGGGTGATCGATGTCATCCCGATTCTCCCCCTTCTTTTTTGTTCTATTTATTAATATATTTGGGTAAATGGATGGATAGAAAGACGAAGAGATTATCATCAAAAAGCCCGCCCAAGACAATCAATCGACCTCCTTTTTTCTTCATCTTTTTCTTCTTTTTTAATTAAACTTTCATAAAACATAAACTATTAAAAATCCTGATATACCTATTTTAGTGTGTAATCATTTAATGGATTATTTACGCTTATCTCTTTTTATCCCTTTATCCCATCAACGACATTATTATCCCCAAAATCAAATCAAAGAAATCCAAAAAAATAAAAATAATTTTATTTAAAACAAGTATTTTTTCATCGTAGGCAAATATAATAATAATTATAAAAGAAAGAAAGAAATAACAAAAGAAATTGTGTTTGGTCAAAAAACCAGGTTTTTGGACCCTTTCAAACAAACACAACCATTATAAAAATCACCTTTCAATTCAAAAAAATAATAATAATTAACAAAGAAAGGAAATCTTTGAATTTATTTAAAGATTTTTCCTTGATTGAAGGATTTTCCACCGAAATCACCTTCCCAAAGCCAATATTCATTGACGATTTTTTTGGTATCTTCAGATTTGGGATCCAATTTCTTCCATTCATATGATTCATAATCAATTGTCCAATCAGCACAAAGTGGAAAAACAAGTTCCTGGCCCCGCCAAATCCATACCCCTGAGATTGTGGAGGCATTATCCTTTCCAAAAAGGCAAACCGAACTAAATGCATATTTTCGGAGCTTTTCTAAACGTTGGAACATGCCTAAAAAACTTGATTTGATTAGTCATCATTTTTATTTTTGTCATTGTTGATGATGATATGGATAAATGATAAATCATATCATTAATCATCCAAAAAAAGATAAAGAGATCAACTGACCAGCAATTAAATTACAGCTCATGAAAGTAAGGGTAAGATCTTCGGGATATTTGTATTCCCCGTACCAAATGCTGTGAGTTTCAGGATCAAAATTCTCCCAGAAATATGGGATTGCTTTGGTGGCAGTGTCTTCATTGGAGTAGCAACGCTTCCAGGCATCCATATTGAATGAACTAAAAATTTACATAAATTTATTATAAAGGATACTAAAAATCTGGATTTAATTTGGTATGCAAATCTTTTTGCTTAATTAGATCGAAACATAATGGCAGAGTCTTACGGGGAGAGTTTCTTCAAACTTAAGTTGAAACTTATGCAAATTTTATAAATAAAAAAAAATTGTCGATTTTTGCACGGATCTTTCATTGGCAAAATTTGCATAATTGTATAGATTTCATGAACTCCTTGTTAATTTTATTTTATCTTACCCTGCAGGTACGGTAGCAAGAGGATCAACAAATTTTTCTTGTGGAGTTTCATCTCCGCCTTCAGCTTCTTCAGCAGCCGCGGCAGGCTTTTTCTTTTCATCCTTCTTTTTGGTTTCTTCTTTTTGCTTCTTTGGAGCTGCAGAAGCGGAAAGCTTTTGATAAAGTGAATCATCAAAAGTGGAGACTTTTTCAGCGAGAGAAACTTCTCCAACAATTGACTTTACAGGTTCTTGATGAACAACAGTTAAGAACCATCGAGTAACATTTACAAATTGATCCCGTTCTTTTTGGGTGAGGACATTGACGAAAGCTGGAAGAAGATCCAATGCAACGGAGACATCAGCATATGAGAATCTCTCTCCAACAAGGAAGGTTCGAGTTTGTAAAGTATTATTAAATTCTTGAAGTTTTGCAAAAAGTTCTGTTCGAGCAGTTTCAATTGAGCGTTGATCCAATTTTACTGCCGAAACGGATGGAAGAACGTATGCAAGGACATCAGCTTGAAGGCGATGTTCACCATAGAAAACCCATTGAACAATTTCTGGTGTAAAAGATGTACCAAGGAAATGAGCGGCAATTGCGGTTTCACCAGCTAAATGGGTGCTGCCTTCTTCAAGGGCTGGCAGAACATGGGTTGGGAATTTCTTTTCTGGGGCATTTGTTCCAGCAACTGAAACAACATGTCCACCAATTTTAGCTGCAACAAGTGCCTTCTGTACGCGGAAGCTATTAGCGTTTCCGTAAATTGTCTAAAAATTTGCATAATTATTATGGACTTTGATGATGATGCAATATTAGGGGTATCTTGCATAAAAGTTCAACTTGGGGAAGGAAGCAATTTCCAATATATTTTGGGGAAAGCCAGATAGTTTTTAGCGAGCTTTGGGAAAATTTGAATAAGCCATTGTAATGTTTTTAGTTTTCAACCCTTCAATTTCTCCCAAGTTGTACCCCTTATTTTGTATAATATAAAGTTAAACTTACAGCCTTTGTCATTTTTCACCAAAGTTTGTGACAATGGATTCTGTATTACCTGTAAAAAGTTTTTATGTTAAATTGGATTCAAGAAGGATAACTATAAAATGAGTTCGCGAAAGTTTAATAAAATATAAAATGCATAAATAAGATTTTGTTAATATTTAAAAACTATGTTAGAAGGTGAAGGAAGAATATAATATTCTGCAATATTGTGTAAGGATGATAGTAAAAAACATCTTAACGGAAAAATCAAACTTTTGTAAATTGTAAAAATATATAAATTAAAACCAAATTTTTAGAAGATAAAAATTAAGCATTTTGCAGCGAATAAACTAAAAGTTAAAAAAGTTTGGATCAAGTGGATAACTAAAATCTTGATCAATATTTAGCAAGGAAAAGATTGTAATAAAACAAGGAAAGATGCACTCAAGAAGAGGTATTAATTGCATCATATATCATCTTCTAAAAAATGATTTAGAATAAAAATAAAACTGCAAAAAGTTGACATTTATATTGTCCTTCTCAAAAAACTGCAATTTGATAAAATTGATAAAACCCAATCAGTTAAAATCCAAAGTAAAGTTAGCAAAAATTTTTAGGAGCAACAGTGTAATAAATTTTTTTAGAACAAATGTCCTCCCTCTTGTTTTAAATAAAAATTTTGTCCCTTTCATGTCCTTCTCTCAAACACAGTATGCAATCATTCGTTTCAAGATTCCTTGATTCAATTTAAAAAAATTCGTGGAAAAAAATAATTTTTTTAACAAAAAAAGATTTAATTTTGTGATAATTTTTATAGCAATTTTTCTTATCAAATTTATATTATATTTTTTGAAAGCTTGCAATTTTAGGCTTAAGGGTATTTTCCCCTGGAATGAGCTCATCAACAGCAGAAGCTCGTTCGGGTGGTGGAGGTGGAGGAGGAAAACTTCAAACACAATGGCGATGTAATCATTGCAAAAAATATTTATCTTCAAAGCGATCATATCGAGAACATATGAATGTGCATTCTGAGAGAAGGCCATTTCAATGTGATGAATGCGAGTATGCTGCTGGTATGTTGCTTTTAAGCTTAAACTTGATCCAGTATTTATTTTTAATGAATATATTAACATCGGTTTTGATTCAAAAAATATTTCATCGTATTCCCTAATTAATCAAACATATTTATGCAAATTTTTACGTTTTAACAAGATCAGATGCCATTTTTAACTTTGTTGAGTGGCGCGCAATATCGTCTGCTATTTAAAGACAAAACATGCTGATTTTTGATTTTGATTAATTTAAACACAAAAGTGGCTATAATATTTAATAGTAACTTTCTCGTTTTAATTTATGAAAACTTTAACTTTTCCCTCCACAATCAACTTCTGATCCTATAAAAGTAGTTAAAAATTAAGAACAAACATTTAAAAAATTGTGAAGTACCATACAGTATTTTTCAGAACAAAACTGAAAAAACATGCTATGTACATGTATTAGCTATAAATTTGAATAATCTTTGTTAACATTTCAGCTAGCCAAATGACACTTCGACGACATCGATTGAGGCTACATATTCCAAAATCAGAATGGGGATATTTTTGCCCCTATTGTCCTGAAATATACATGGAACCTGCCAGTTATGAACAACATGTTTCGTAAGATTTTAACATCTGCTTTTAGTTCTTAAATATTAGTTCTTAAATACTTAATTTACTTCAGTCGTCGACATTTTGGTAAATCTTGTACCTATGGTTGCCCGCATCAAAGTTGCAATTTTACATCAAAATCTTCGAGGCATTTCTTAGAGCATATTTCTCGGCATCATATGGTTGTTATTTCTTCTTCTTCACAATCAAATCCTATTCCACCATTCCCGGATAATCTTGCACCAGATTCTATCAAAGCAAGTTATTACTTGATTGATGATGAAATTGGAAGTGGATACGGTAAACCACCCTTGGAAGCTGAAATTAGAAGATATGACGATGTCCTGTCATTATCGGCTAAAACTCGAGCAAAACCAAGTACAAAAGCTAAAACCAATGATGCAAAAACAACAGGTAAAATTATTTTATCATTATTTACAGTAATAATTATTTACTGTTTTTAGCAAAAGTAATATCACCAATATCAAATCAATCTCGAGCCCGAAGGAAAGAAATAATCAAAGATCAAGAAGAAGAAGAAGTTGGTCCTTCTACTACAGTAGTCGCATATGAAGAAGCAGATAACAATGCTGTTACAGATATTGAAGAAATTATTTATGAAGAAGTTCCAGAAATTATTGAAATTGAAGAGGAAGAGGAGGAGGACGATGGAGAAGAATCACAATATTATGAAATTGTTGATGAAAATGGAATATCAATTGATAATCAGTATTATGAAATTGATCCGGAAACTGAATATGATGAAACAGAATTAATTGAAGAAACATTAGAAGATCAATTAGTGGAAATTGAACATGTTCATCAACATCATCAAATCAATGAAGGCATTCCATCTGTTCAAATAGAAAAATGTCATCAAAAACGTCTATTACCAGATGGACAAGTGGATATTGATCTTGATTGAGGATTTTTAAAATATTTTTTAGTTTCTTTTTCCATTTCAGTTACAAATATTACCGTCTTCTTAAATTTCTTGGGTTTTGATTATTAACCATGATAGTTCTATACAAAATTTAATTAGTGGCAAGGTGAAGAAAATTTAAGTATTCTAAATATATCATAATCAACTTTTATTATTGTTATTGTTGTTGTTACTAAAGATTCATATCTTTGAAAAAAAATTCTTTTTTGTACAAAGTCTATTATTACTTTCAAGTTTTGATACTTTTTCTATGCATGAATTTTTAAAAAATTAAATTTTGTTGATGCAAAATATTTAAACATATAATATTTTTTGACGCTGATGTACCTAAACATATTATACTTTTTTGATTCAAAAAGACCCCTTGTCAACAAATTTTTTTTGAAACAGTGGTTTTAAAAAAGAGTCAAAAACCGATTATATCAAAATTTAAAAGTTAGTTTTTCAAACGGATCAAAAGTGAGAGAGTTTTTTTTTCAGCAACAAAGAGAAAGTTGATGTTATTGTTGTTACCAAATGAAAGTGAACTGAACGTGAGAAAAAGAAAGGCGAAAAACCCGGCGAAGAGGAAAAAAGGAGTAGAAAAGTATCGAACAATAAAAAAAATTATGTTCGACAAAATATATGTGTATCGTTGATGAACTGCTGTTGATGCTCTTCTGCTCTGCTAGCGGCGATAATGATTTTTTTTTGGTGGTATTTTTCTCTTCTTTTTCTTTGTTGTTGGAAAAGAAAAGTGAGTGAGTGAAAGTGAGGCCAATTGCAATTGGGATCCCACAATGGGAATGATGGTGCTTGCTGACACGACAGGAAAAGAAAAAAGTTTTGAATGGGGCAGTCCTCCTGCAAGAAAAGCTAAAAAACTTTGAGTGTTGTTATTTAAAAAAGGTGTTTAAAATATAAACTAATATGAAAAATGCTTATGAAATTAGTATTTGATTTAGTAAAATCGAGATTCTTATTTTCTGATTAGTTAATTTTATCTGTCTTCCAAGGTATTAATCGCTGAAAAGCTTTGAGTATAGTTAGCTTTAGGCATATTTTTATTTTGATTACAGTAATACTACAGCACCATTTTAGCAAATAGTTCCATTGTAAAAAATTAGAGAGATTACTGTAGTAATCAGTAATGCTACAGTAATTTCAAATTTTTTAAGGCGCTTTTTTATTGTTTAACATTTTTTTAAATATTGGTGATATTTTTAAAATAAAAATGTGTATAGTTGATTACAGTAAAAAGTACAGTAACCTTTTAAACAATTTTACCTTATTTTTCCGTTCATTTTTTTTCTTTTAAAGTTTTAATTATAACTTCTTTCTTCTTTTTTCTTTTTTCATCAATGAAGAAAAATGAATGAAAAATTTTGCTTGCTCAATTTAAGTTTTTTTCTCTGTTGCTGCTGCTATTTTTCTATTTTTTGCTCTTCTGGAATGTAAGAAAAATGTTAGTCCATGTTTGTTTGTATACATCTACTTATTTTTGGCGTTTTTTTATATAAACCAAAAAAAATTGCGGCAGTTTTTTTTAAAAGTGTCCCATCATCATCATTTTTCTTCTTCTTGGACCACAGAAACATTCCATTTTGCAACAGCTTTTTTCTATTTTATTTTCTTTATTTAAGCTTTCATGTTTTTTATTTTTGCTTTTTTGGAATAGTTGTTTTTCAATGTTATATTTTTTCGCGCGAATAAAAACAGCAAAAATATAAAACATTCCTGCAGCAGAAAAAAAGATACTATTTTTTTGTCCATTAAAAATAGCAGCAGAAAGAGCAAAAAAAGAATAGTGGAAAGTTGTCATATAAATTTTTTATAAGAAACAAACATTCAAAAAAGATTCCTTTTTATTTTGAGCGATTAAACCGTGAGATAATTTTTTATATATTTATATAGTTTTGTTTTTGGTAGTTGCTTTTGTATTGATTAATTTCTGTTTTAAAATATTATGTTTGAAAAACAATGCTATATGTTTGAGGGAAAAAATTTTACTGATAAGAACTTTTTATTGAACTTTGTTTTAATGTTGCATTTTCTGATGTTAAAGTTTGTTAAAAGTTATTTTTTGCAACCGTGAAATCAAAGAATAACTGCAGCTGTTTATTATAAGTTTTGTTAGCTCCGTTAAAAACTTAAAACTCAGACTTAAAATATTTAAACTAAAATTTTTTAAAACTCATTCCATCCAATTTGCTTCTTTTTTCTTTTTTTGCATTTAAAACAATGGACATTCGTTTTCTCTCCGGGTTAAAACTGCTGCTATTTTTTCACAAGTTCCTCGTGTATTTTTTGTTCTGTTCGGTTTTTTCCCTCCCGAATTTTCTAAAACATCATCAAATAATTTGTTCTCCTTTTTTCAATGTCATTTTTTGAGTATTTACAACAGCTTAAATTTTACTTCAAATTGTTGCATATATTTCGAAATACCGAAAAACCTATGACTCGTTGTCGACAAACAAATCTATCTACCTACTTATAAAGGACTATGTTTTCTAATAGGTCGTATGTATTTTGTTTTGTTATTATCCATACACTGAATGAATAGAACTTGTGAAAAGACCTCATATTTTAGGTTGGATTGAGTTTTATGAAAGCTAAGATCGTGTTGCTTGTTAAACCGGTGTCACCTTGATTTGGTGAAAATAATTTTTGATTTGCTCCAAATTGTTGAATTTCTGGTGTTGAACGTTTATTACCATCCATTTGTCGGGGAAATTCATAGGGATACAGTACAGCAAGAGTAATATTGATTGCATTTAAGAAAAAAAACTTGCTTGAAATTTTGGTAAGTAACAACTGTATTAAATGCTTTGGATTTCATTGGATAATTTTTATTTAAAGAATCTTCAACAAAATTTTCAATGTGTACACCCACTCTCATTGTCTTTAAAAAAATAGGAAGAAAAAAGAAGATACGCTTCCGGGAAAATGGTAAAAAATTTTAAAATAAAAAAAATTTTAAAAAGCGTATTGCATCACTCTTATGAATTTCCTTTTTTTCTTTTTACAAAAGAGAATTCCATTTTTTGCTTATCATTTCATTTTTTTTGTTTTGTTAAAACCTGATTTCCGATTAGTCAGTTTTAGATGGCATCAAAACAACAGCAGTTGTTTTTTAAACAGCAACAACAACTTACAGTAACAGGTCAATATCGGAATAAGAGTTGCAATCAATTTTCGGAGCTCGATTTTAATCGAGGTCACGAATGTTTAAACGACGTCCCTTTTGTTCATTCATTTAGCAAAACAAACAGTCACAAACATTTTGGTAAAAATCAAAAACTGCAATTCTACAAAATTCATAAAGAGAAAGCTTTTTGTGCTTATTTTAAGGGTGTCACAAAATTACAATTTTTATAAAATTGCAGCATTTTTTTCAAATATCAGGTTTTAATTTAGCCTATAATGGCCATGAAAAAGGAAATTCATGGAATAAATCAGCAACAAAAGATTCGAGTTTTAAAACTTTAAAGAAACAAAGCTTCAATGTTAAACCAAAAGAACGAGCTCAAAAGCGTTGGATGAATGAAAAGAATGATAGCAGAAGCTCAAATGGAAGTAGCACCTTATCACTTCACATTGCAGCATACGAAAATTTTGTTGAAGATTCTTTAAATAAAAATTATCCAATGAAATCTAAAGCATTTAATACAGTTGTTACTGTATCAAAATTTCAAGAAGCAAATTTTTTTTTCTTTAACGGAATCAATATTAATCATACTGTATAGGATCCTTTTGAATTTCCCCGACAAATGGATGGTAATAATCGTTCAACACCAGAGATTCAACAGTTTACAGCAGCACAAAGATTATTTTCACCAAATCGAGGTGCCGCAGGTTCATCAAGCCATAATCAACGTCCCCCAGTAAGCTTAATGATTAAACTGAAAAATCATATTTAATTTACTTCAATCTTTGTGAAAAATACAAGATATAATATAGGACGCTTGAAAGCTTTCTTTTCTAAAGTCTCCTTTTGTCTTCATCATAATGCCAAAAATTATGTGCTTAGATTAAAGTACACTGAAAAAAACCGGTGACAAAAAAACTCTCACCGGTGACTTGTCGGTTATGAAATCGTCACCGATGGTGACGCTTTCATAACCGAGTGTCGAATTCGAATTTGACACTGGTGAGTGAATTTTTCTCACCGCAGTGATGGTCGATGTTATGAATACGTCACCGGTTTTTTCAGTGTAATTTTTAATAACATAAATTTTTTATTTACGTCAAAAAAAAGCTATGAGATTCAACAATCATAGAGAAATTTTATTGCTGCACAAAATTTAAATTAAACAAAATAGAAAAAAACCCATTTTTTTGTATTTTGTACTTTTGTATGAAATCCCGCCACGAGTCAGAGATATCAATTTTTTACATTTTAAAATTGATGAGTCTTTGTTTTACTGTTAATTGTAAGAATTAGATTTGTAAACCATCATTTATAACTCACTTTCTATAAAAATCGAATCAAGGACGATTTTTAAAAATCTCAAAATTATTTTTTGAGCTGAAACTTGCCAGATGACAGCAGTACAGGAAACAATTCTAGATAAGTGGACGACTTTTTTGGCGTTTGTCCAAATGACTAACAAATAAAATAGTACATTTTTTCAACGTTTATGTTTTTGAAAAAAAATTTGAATAATAATTACGCTATTCTTTTTTCCAATGATTTTGTACTTTTTATATTCCTTAGTTAGATATACATTCTAATGCTTTAAAATGCTTTCTAGGAAGTTATGGCAACAAGTAGGGGTGGTGAAGGAGGAAGTGGAGGTGGCTATGATAATACTTCATCATCTGCAGCAGCAACTGAAGCAGCGGCAGCAGCAGCTCGATTTAATTTACCACCTGATGACTCGGATGATGAAGATGATGATGATTCACGGGTGCTAGAGGAAGCTGAAAATGAAGAGGTGTGTACTTTTTTTTATTTGATTACATAACTTTTTTATGGGCGCAAACATGTTCATTTTCAATAACCAATCCTTTATAAATTTCATTAAAAGAGAACCCATTAATCAAAAATTTTTTATTTTATTTACATTTCTCTATTTTTCCCCCGGTATTAAATCTGTATCTGTACAACTTCTTTTTTATGTGAAACGGATTTGTACATTGTAATGGCATTTACAAAAAAATTATTATTATAAATCTCAAGGCTGCCCTGATTTTTATCTCTTTTTCGTATATAATAATTTTTTATGTAAATGACCTTGATTGTGGTTTTTCTTCTCTCACACATGATTACCCCTTTCATGTCCTCCAAAAAGTAGTGCACATCTTTAATATTTAATAACTTTTATAGATTCGACAAAAGATTAATCTTCAATTAACTGATATCTTTCAAAAGGATTTACATATCTTTCAAACATGTGATGATAATGTAAGTTTTATTATTTTATTATAATTTTGATGGATCTTTCTAATGTTAAATTATGTATGTTTAGATTCAGGAAGAATGGGTACAAAAGAGGCCAAAAATAGTGTTTAATTATTTATTTGGAAATGAAATTGGCAATGGTTCGTATGGAAAGGTGAAAGAAGTGCTGCATTACAAAACTAATGTTCGAAGGGCTGTTAAAATTATAAAAGTATGTTTATTTTTTAAAAATGTAGGGTACTGTAGATTTTGTAATTAATGTCTTAACTTTTTTCGTAAAAATTGTGCATAAACTAATTACTTTAATAATGACTCAATTATAGGATAAGAAAGTATGCAAAATACCATTGGGAATAATAAATGTTCAACGTGAATTTTCAATATTAAAGCAACTCGATCATCCAAATATTATACGATTAATCGAATCTTTTCGTGTTGAATCCAAAGCAAAGCTATACTTAATATTTGAATATTGTGTAACTTCAATGGATTGCCTGCTAGAATCATCTCCACTTAAACGAATGAATGAATATCAAACTTATTATTATTTTTCTCAACTTATCTCTGGTCTTGAATATTTGCATTCAAATGGTGTAATACATAAAGATATAAAACCAACAAATTTATTGGTCAATGAAGAGAATACATTAAAGATTGCTGATTTTGGTGTTGCTGAAAAGCATGAAAATCCAAATGATGATATTTGTACAATGTCACAAGGAACTCCAGCATTTCAAGCTCCAGAAGTTGTAATGGGTGATAATCCAACCTTCCGTGGAAAATGTATTGATATTTGGGCATGTGGAGTTACACTTTATCGAATTGTTACTGGAGGATATCCATATCAGGGAAATGTGCTAATGAAGTTATTTGATAATATTGTGAATGAACCGTTTGAATTACCATCTGATGTTAAGCTAAGTGAAGAAGTGGTGGAGTTGATTTCTGGAATGTTAATTAAAAATCCAACTGATCGATGGACGTTGATTCAAATTAAAGAAGCAAAATGGATGACAATGATTCATGCTTTGGTCAGTTTTTTTATGTTGAAATTTTTTGTAGTGGGTATTTGGAGAAAGGTTTTTAAGGGAGCTACTTTTCGGAATAAATTTAGGGAATTTAACATTTTTGCGCAGATGATGACTAAGTATGTCTTATCATGTTTAAAAATCAAGAAAACTGATTCACCAAATTTCAAAGGCTGAAAGTTGATGCTGGGCGCGGCTAAAATCTATGACTCTTTTTTTATAGTAGATCACATTCCCCTTAAATACTGTATCACAAAAAATCCATTCCTAAATATTTTTCCATTTACTGTAATCTAATATATATGTTTTAGGACAATGAAAATTTGATACCTCTTCCAGCAATTGATAATACCTCATTTGAAGAAAAGTTGCAAGAAATTCAAGAAAATTTTAATGATATCGATGTTGTGGATGATGCAATACCATTTAATGGTTCATTTCCATCTTCTGTAATTGATCGAACCCTTCAAACTCCAGCCTTTAATCGAACAACCGAAGAATATCGAACTGTTAATCTTTCGGAAGAGAATGATCCGGATCATCTTCAACCAATTCGACTTGAATTTGAAACTGGTTCAGATGGCGAAATGGCAATTCATGAAACTCCAACAAATTCTCCATTAATTATTACAACAAATAATGCACCGCCATCATCAACAACCCCTCCAACGACCAATAATGCCACCACCAAAGTGTCACCACCTCGTCGGCATCATCGTCACCGGATCTTTAATTGTTTCCGACCATCAAATAATTCACCAGATTAGTGTTACTTAGTATACTGTAATTACATTTTGATCAATTTTATCTCTCATTTTTATGTTGCTTAAACCATTGTTAAAAAACCATTACTTTTTACAAACATTTTGCTACTATCAGGTTTTGTTATTGTTGTTGCCAAACTTTTTTTTTCTCATCAAAATTGTGATTTTGCTCTCTCTCTGTCTCTTTTGATTCTATCTGTTTACGGGTGTCGCAAATACAAAAAAGAAGAAAAAACAAGTTTTAGCATTTTTTAATTTTATGATTTTAAAAGTGTTTTAAATACACTTGAAATATTTACAATATTTTGTTTTTTACAGTATATTTTAATCATTGAATTTAGGGTTTGATTTACCAAATTTTACGTATTATAAATGATGGCTGTAAATGTATTTGCAACTTCATCAACAACAGAAAATTTAAGTCGTCATGAAATGCTTGAATGGGTTTGTTTTCTATTTTATATTTTCCCTGTTTATATTATTTTTCTTATTCTGTCTAATTTTTAGGTAAATGATTGCTTACAAACACAATTCTCAAAAATTGAACAACTTCATAGTGGTGCTGCATATTGTTTATATATGGATGTGCTATTCCCGGGGGTTGTCCCACTTAAGAAAGTAAAATGGAATTCTCGAAATGAGCTTGATTGGTTATCAAATTGGAAGCTCGTGCTTACCGCATTCAAAGATGTTCAAGTTGATAAAGTTATACCAGTTGAAAAATTGATGAAAGCTAAATTTCAAGTATTTCTTTGGTTTTGATTTCGGTGGTTTAGAAATAAATGAATTTTTAGGATAACTTTGAATTTTTGCAATGGTGGAAGAAGTTCTTTGATGCAAATTATGATGGACATGAATATAATCCCCTTGAAATGAGAAATAATGAATCACTTCCAGTTGATCCAAAGCAAGCTCAATCAACTCCATCTTCAGCATTGAAGAAAGCTTCAAATTCATCCCTCAATCGAACGGTTCCACATTCACGAGTCTCTGCTCCAGTAACTCGAAAACCTCTTGCTCCTGGCTCACATTCAGCAGCAATTTCATCAGCTCCAACATCAAAAGCAAGTCCACGAAGTACTCTTCCATCTGCAACAAGTCGAACCTCAATACCTTCTGGAAATGCCGCAGCAGCAAATAACAATAATGCCCAAACTGCAAAACTCGAAAAAGAACTTGAAGAATCTCGAGCACAAATCGCCGATATGGATGAAGCAATTAGCGCTTTGGAAAAAGAAAGAGATTTTTATTTTTCAAAATTACGTTCAATTGAAGTTATGTGTCAAGACAATGATGCCACAGGGCTTCTTCCAGTTCAAAAAGTTTTGAATGTCCTCTATGAAACTGAAGAAGGCTTTGCTGTCCCAGCTGAAGATGAAGCTTCAAATGGCACAAATGGAGCTGATTCTGAAGCTTGAAATTTCTCTACCCTGATTTCTGAATTATTCAAAAATCCTCAACATTGGATTCTGCTGATTATATTTTTAGCTTTACCTTGCCCTCCAAGAAAGCCTTTGATTCTATTATTTTCAGTTTTTGATCAATTGATTCTATATTTTTTAACGAAATCCTAAAATGCTTTAGCCAGTTTTTATATATTTAAATAAGTACAGGGTGATTCAAGAAATTCCCCCGATTTCAAATGGCTGGCAAATTTATATTATTAAAGTTATCAAAAAATGGACTTCACAGTTAAACTCAGTATGTTTTGCCATTTTGTTTTCAATAAAAAAATCAAAAAAATAAAAAAATTTTTTTTCGAATTTCACGTACTCCCCCCTTTGGAAAAAAATCATTTTTAGAAGAAAAAAATAAAATTTAGAAAAATAATTTTTTTCCAAAGGGGGGAGTACGTGAAATTCCAAAAAAAATTTTTTTATTTTTTTGATTTTTTTATTGAAAACAAAATGGCAAAACATACTGAGTTTAACTGTGAAGTCCATTTTTTGATAACTTTAATAATATAAATTTGCCAGCCATTTGAAATCGGGGGAATTTCTTGAATCACCCTGTATATTTTCAGTTTAACCTTGTTTAAAAAAAATATAGTATTTAATTTTGAATGATGCCACTATGTTGTTTTTTGTTGGCATTTTTTCTCCCTTTTTTGGTAAATGATATTAAATTTCTTAAATTTCCTTTTAAATTATTTGTTTTAAATCTTTATTTTTATTTTATTTGGTTGAATTTATTTTTGATGAATGAATAATGGTGCAATGTTTTTGGTATTTTTTTGCATATAAATAGTTTTTATACGGAAATTATTTTGAGGGGGTTATTTTTATTGGCATTAAATAAATAAACAAACTATAAAACATATATTTGAATAAAAATCATTTGGAATTCTTCTGAAGCCTTTGTTCCAGAATAAGGATTACGGTGTTTTTGTGCATTTTTTAAGTAAGATTACTGTAGATGTTTAAAGTTTCAATAAATAGGATTTGAAATGGATGTACGTTCGAATTGGTTTAAAAATTACAGTAGCTCAAATTGTAAGCTTCATTTAATTCTTTCTTTAAAAAAACAAAATTATTGTAATTGATAAATTTTTTGCGAATACGGTAGTTTTAAAAAATATTATAAACTTTTGCAAAACATTTATTTGTTGCGTTTGTTATTTTTTGAAAACGTCTGAAATTCGTGTCAATCATGTTTGTTTTTGTCTGAGATTCATGGAAGTCTCCTATCAAAAATGCAAAAAATCTGTCAAAACCATGAGGTCTCTCTTTTGTCTACAGCAACATCATCATTGTCACCGTTCCATAATTCGTCATCTCCTTTTTTATGGAAATATGTAATATATTATGTATTGTCAAACTTTTCATTTAAAATGGTGACCTCCTTGCACGTTAAACTTTAATATTTATACGGAATAAATTTTAAATTTAATATTAAACCAACTTTTTTCTCAATGTTACATAAACGTGAGAGGGAGATTATGGTAGCTTATTGATGGCTTTTAATTTTGTGGAATCCCACAATGCGATTACTGTATATTCCAGTTTGTGAAACGTTGAAATGGAAACAAGTTTTTTGGAATAATCTACTGTATGTTGGAGATTACGGTAACAAACAAAGTATATCAAAGTAATTCAACAACATTTTGTTGAAATTTTTCATACTGTAAATATTAAAAGTTGTATTGCTTAAAGGCATTTGAACTACGGTATCTGTTTAAACTATATGTGTGTGATAAATAAATAAATTACGTAATTTTACTCTCACGCAGATTTTTTTATTTGCATCAGTTTAAGTAAAATTTGGTAATTTAAGAAGTTGATACTCTTTTGCAATATTGAACCCATTCATTTTGTAAACAAAAAAATTCCAATTCCATTTTTTAACATCATCTTTTTTGAATTTCTATCTTTAGCCAAAACACCACCTTCTAATTTCATTTCCCATTAATCGTCCTTTCTGTTAATGGAATATCCCTCTCATTTAATTATTTTAGCATTTCCGTTTTCTTTCCTTTTTCAACCAAAAATAAAAGTAGTAACAGGCACGAAAAAAAGAGTAAATAATAATAATTGTTTGTACATTTGGCCATTCATTCAAACTTTGTTTAAAAGTTTAAAAACTGCAATAATTGCTCTCATCATCATCTGCTGCTGCAGTTGCAGTTTTAAATAAACTTAAATTTTAGCCACCCAAAAAAGAACTTGAATGAAAGTTGACATCATTGTTAAATATAAAAAATATATAAAAGTTGCTCCCCCATTTTTTTGATTATTATTTAAAAAATGATGCGTGTTTTAAGTTAAAACTTTTAACACAATTTATTTGTCACCCCCAAAAACTAAACTAAACTTTTGCTTTGTTTTGTTCTTTTTATACTTAAAAGTTCTAGGGCCTTTCTTTTTATGAGTTTTGTTTATTATTAAAAAAAGTAATGATTTAAAAAAAGAAATTAAAATTAAAATTCTGTTCTGTTTTTCTTGTTCTGAAACATGTCATTTCTGAAGATGTTCGCCTTCTTCTTTTTTGTGTTTTCTCACAAAAGTTTCTTTTTAGCCGTTTTTTCTCATTCACCCGGAAATGTTTCGCGTAGAAAATTTAAATAAGCACTTTTTTGGAAGTTTAATTTTGTTAACTTAAATAGATATAAAATTAAATTATGAGAAAATTATGCGGAACATGTGTTTATTTATATATATTTTTTGTAAAGTGCATTCCAAGACCATTTAAAAATTATCGCTTTTTACGTAATTTTTTCAGAACAGAGTTTAAAAGTTGCTTTTAAAAAATTTGGAAAAAAGCTTTTAAAAATTATTATTTTTTTGCTTCTAATTATGGAAATTTTTTGACATTTGTAGGAATGTACTTGTAAGAAACTTCATTTAAATGAGATCTTCGAAATAATTAAATGCCACCCCATTTTTTGGAAATGCTTCTTTTTATTTGAAAGGTGTGTGTTTTAATTTTCACAAAAATCAAAATTCACAGAGTTTCATAAAATTAAAGAGTGACAAACCTTTTCATTTTAATTTGCATAAATTTAAATTTTTCTAGGAAATTATTTATCATGAAACATGATAATTACTGTTGGTTGTAGTTTTCTTTGTAAATTGTATACTATTAAAAATGAATCAGGAATCACAAAAATTGAAGGGACAAACCCATTTTTGTGGCTTAAATTAAACGTTTTCTTTGTATGGAAGTTATATGATAATTATTTAAAATATTTTTATAGAAATTGTATTTCTAATAATAATACTTCTGTAGAAGGATTACGGTAAACCAGCATTAATAATACCCAATAATCCTATACACCAGGAAAATACATTATGTAGCAATGTCTGATATGATCTTGTTTCCACCAAGCCTAAAAGCGGGAATTTTCTTTGATGTTGTTAGTCGGAGTTACAGTACCTCTAATTACGACATTTTTTTTTGTTATTTAGTTGCAGACATTTTAGAATTATGTTTTCATATGGTTTTTGAATATCAAAAACAAAAGTCTTATTTTTCGGTGAAGATTTCAAATGTATTTCCCAAAACTATCATAAAAAAAGCGAAAGTTCAAATCGTGTATCTTTTTTTGCATCCGTTTTCGTCATTCAATGCAAATTCAACTTTTTAGTCTTCCTGCGAGTTATTTTTAAACTTAAAAAATCCTAAAAATAGATTAAAAAATTTACGAGCAAATTTTTAAAATCCTGTCATCCGGTACAACTATAATTTTTAATCTTTCTTTTTTTCATTTCAAGTCCAAAAATCCAAAGAAAACAGACTTTCAAGTTTTTCATTTTGTTTATGAAATTCGATTCCAGAAAAAACAAATTTTTTAAAAATAATATTTTTAAATATCCAAGTTTTTTTTTCGAAAAAGATGAAGTGACTTCTTTTACGTCGAATCCTTCCAAAATAATAATGAAAAACTGATATGCATTTTTCAAAGAAAACTGAATTAAAATATGCAAATGATGGATTGGAAGGATGGAGAAGCATGTCTTCATTTGCTTTGGTAGGAAAAGTATTTAATGTTTTTGTTGTTGTTTTAGTTGTCGTCGCCTTCGTTTTTTTTTCAAAAGTTTCGTCAAATTCGTAATTCTTGAATTTTTAAATACTTGTACTTTTTTAGCATTTTCGTTAACTTTATAGAACGATTTCGAAAATTATAGTATAGTTTTGACGTTATTAAAAAGTATATATTTTATATAAATTTTTTATGTACATGTCTGACATTGATGAATTACGGTAGCCCCATTTATCATTTCAAAAAATACTAATAAATATAAACTTAAAAAATGTTCATGTTTATATTTTTTGAAAATTTACGAGTTTTTTATAGTTTGATTAAAATGTTGTCATTGAAAAATGTGTATCTTTTTGTTATTGATAAATTACGGTAGTTCATTTATCATTTTCATAAAAACTTAAAAAATATCCATGTTTATATTTGTTTATTTTTTTATCCGAAACAAAGCCATTTTTCACTGCGGGGGTTTTTTTTTTGATATTTAAGAAAAAGTTAATCTTGTTTTTTAAATTCTTATATATTTTTTTATAGAAAAAAAACAATTTCTTAATTTTTAAATAGCAAAAAGAGCTATCTAATTTTTGACATTCAACCATGTGGTTTTACCTTTAGTTGCATTTTATTCAAATTAATGGCCTTGCCAAGTTTTTTTGTAAAATAATTTGGAAAGATTTTATTTAATTTTGGAGTAAATTTAATAATAATATCTGGTTAGCCTTGATTTCATTTTTAGCAATGACGATATTTGTCTAAATTTAGTTATCGTGCAGAAAAAATTGGTAATTATTAGGTTAAAGAGGAAGAAGGAGGTTAAGTGTCACGTTTGTATTTTTTTATTTGCATAAAAGAAAGTTGGCAAATTTTCAGGGAATACAAAAAAGTCTTTGTAATGGGTTTGTGCTTCAGCTTCATAAATGTCACATTTTGTTACAGAAATTAATGTAACTAAATGTGACATTATGAAATGAAATTTGTTAAATATGGAATAAAGCAGTTTTGAAGGTTTAACATATGGCAAAAAGCATTCAAATTTTGCTAAAACAAAGATCCCTGAATTTTTGCCATTTTCGATATGACGGATTACTGTAGCTTTGAACTTCAATAATCCATCATGTAAATGTTTTTCCTTCTGAATGTCAAAAACAAACATCACCGTTCTGTTATGACTAACGACAAAAACTGAAACCCTTTTATTTTCTCACATCATTCTTTAATTTCTATTTTTCTTTGCAGAACCAAAATTCCAGTAATCCCGAATAACCTTGTCAACAAAGAAACTAATAACAAAAACCGAATCCTTAAAAATATTTTTTCTCAGTCATTTTTATTTTTATGTTTGTTGATCTTTTAAAAGTGACTACTTGAAAATTTGAGGGAATTGAATGATGTAGTGTTATTTAATTTACATACTTGGCAGATTAGATTATTATGGACATTGCAAGACCTTGAATTTTCTTGAATGTTATGTGCCAAAGCTTTAATTGTTTTTTCTCGTATTTTTAAAGTAGGAAAAACATTGGTGTCTTTTGATTTTTGGTGACTGCAACTTCAACTTGTGAGTCAGAATTCGAGTTGGAAATAAGCGGCATATTGCCTTTGATCTTTTAATTCGAATGACTCCAAATCCGATTCCACCTCAAACATCAAAATTTTAGTGGGATAGTTAAAGTCAAAATTTTCAATACTATTGGACACATGTTTTTTTGGTTTTTTTATTAATTTCCAACAATCTTTTTTTCTGCAAATTTAATTTATTCATGTTTTTTACTTTTTAGACGTTTTTTACACAAAAATGTTTTTTTCTAAAAAATGACAGATGCTAATTTTGTAAATTAATATAAATACGATGATTTAATCTCCCCCATTTCCCCTCTAAATTAAGAAACTACGTAAAAGAAATGTATTTTTTTCCAAAAAAATCTTTTTTTGCATCAAAAAAGCCTTTTTTTGCTGCTTGTTGCAGGTGTTCTGAAATACACATGTATTTTTTGTCGTCGTTGAAAAATAAAAAAAGTGGGTGTGGTGTCATCCATCTCATCTCATCCCCACCTATTTTTAATCCTCCCCTTTTTTCTTTATTTATTTATTTCATGCTTTAAGGTAATAATTTTTATTTCTTTTTATGGAAATTTTTTTTCTTTAACCTTCACGTCATAGATCACTTTTACTTTTTTAAGAATAGAAAGAGAGGGTATTTAAGGAAGGATACCTTTAGGTAAAAGTTTTAGAAAATGAAATTTTTTTAGTTTTGTTGTTTTTTGTGGTTCCTTTATAACTTTGGGATTAATGGTTTTGAAACATGGATGTCTTTTTATGTATGAATGAGTTTCAAAGTCTCGTGGGAAAAGAAAAAAGTTCCTGAATCAATAGAAGAATACTTTGAACAGTTTTGTTTCTGTTTTTTTTCATTTTTGTCTGGATGAATAATGTGTTCATAACCGTTTCTTATAACTCATCATGAAAATCAGGGATTCATCGTAAGTAAAACCATTTGAACGACTTCTATGAATTCCTGAATTCCGAATTTGATTAAAGTTTTGCATTTTATGCAAATTCTTGCAACGTTCATAATGAGCTATTCGGAATACTTAATTTTCGTCATTTTGAAAATTATTAAATAACAAATTAAAATTTTTCAAAGGTTTCTTTCTAAAAGTGCATTCTTCTGTCATATCTTTGATAGTTATACGGTATCCATTCATTAAAAGTAGTGATTCTTTCAAGAATCCTTGTAAAACGACACTACCGTAATCCTTTAACGTTCCCTTTTTTCAAAAAGATGACATCTTCGACTTTTATTCCTACAGAATCCACCCCCAGGGGGATTTACGTGAATAACTTGAAGCGAAGCCAACCTTTTTTTTCATTATTTAACCTTCGACATCACTTTTTGCTCGAATATGAAACACTTTTTTGTATATATATTTATTGAAACATGAATCCATTAATAATTGAAAAGCTTCCACGAATAGGTCATTTCATTTCAATTTTTTTACTTTCATTTTCTTTTATTTTCTTTCCCATTTTTCATTTTGAAATGAAATATTTTATTGGTACACCAACAATTTTTTTTGATGATGGATTATCATCCATTTCCTATAAAATTCCCATCATTTATCCCCATCTACCATTTATTATTTTACGTATTTTTTCTCAAAAACTTAAAATGATAAATTAAAGTTTTTTGTGACAGTTTTTGTTTTATTTCTTCGAATATTTTGAAAAAGAAATTTTCAAATAAAAGCATCCCATTTAAATTTATACATTTGTTTTTCTGTTTCAGACACATTCATTTTTCTCTTTCTTTAAACTTCACAAAAAAAAGATGGCTGCTGGAAATTCAAATTCTTTATTTTTAAATATTTTTATTGCATTTTCTGTAATGATTCTGATATTTTCTTTGGCAGCAGACGCCGCTCCAACCTCCGATTCTGCAAATGCCTACAGAATTTTAAGTAATTATATGCGACAATTTAATGATCCCGAGCAATCCCTTGATTCTGCAGGATATATCATTTTTGATGATAAAAGGTACGGATCGGGTTTAATTTTTAAGGGATACTATGTATCATACAGTATGCTATTATTTATAAGATTACTGTATTTGAAATTTAACAAAAAATACACTGCTACAGTAATCTTAACAACTTGTTCTTATTTGGGATATCTTGAGTTTAGCATATTGTATGAGATAGTTACAGTATATTGGTAACCTTAACACTCTAATACAGTATGAAAAAGTTATAACTTACAGTATATTTATACTGTACTTTAACACGCTAAAATCTTGCAGTAATCTGAGACCTTGTAAACAATTTACTGTATTTTTTCATATAATTTCAATATTTTTGTATTACAGTAACATGTTCATTTTTCAGTTCAATCAAACGTGCCCTTGGACCTCGACCATTGAGATTTGGTTAAACTTCCAAATTTTATCCATGGCTCAAGACACACACTCCCAGAAAAGCAAACGATCTCTTCTTCCTCATCTTTTTTTCTTCCATCAAAATATGTATATGGACTTTAGGCTTCTCCATCCTTCATTTTTTCAATCTAAAAAAATTTTTACACACAATTAAATTTTTTATTATTTAAAATTTATTATTCCTCCGTCAAAGTTGTTGCCGCACTTCTCTTTTTTTTTGTTTAAAATGTTTCATTTAAATTTATAAAAAAAAGTTGTCGTCGTCGTTCCCAAAAATATAATCCAAAAATATTTTTTATATTACTTTTGTGTAAAATTTGGTTACTCACATTTTAAAAATATTATATTGTACACCTATGTTTTTGCCACCATGTGATCTCAAAAAAAAAAGAATTATTTCTTTTATCTCAGCTCATCTTTTTTTATTGTTAAATAAAAAGTTAAAAATTTTAATAATGTTTTGATTTGCAAATAACACAAACAAAAAACTTTAACGATCGAGTACAGTATCCTAAAAAGACAAATATACAAAAGTACAGTAATCCAAACAACAATATTCTAACCAAAATTAAACACACATTTTACAGTTGGAAGAAAAATAAAATAACCTGTAAATTACGACTTGTATTGGTACTTTTAATGTTCATGAAAATCTTATTCTTTTTCACAGTCATTTTTCATCAACACAGTCAATAAATTTAAAAAATTCAAAAAATAGATATTCATTTTGATTCTCAAAAATGGCACAGTTTTGATTAAATTTGATTAGAAAGCAACAAAATTAAACACAATTTATGCAAAAATTTTTTCGTTGAAAAAAACGTACAAAAACGCAATGAAAAATGTGTCTCTCTTTCGTTGTCTGTCGCGAGAGTGCACCGCTTTTTTAACAACCTTTTTTGGTGAATAAATAAATAAAAAATTTATTTTAAAAACCGTTTTCTAGGAAACCTTAGTTTAAGGTAAATAAAAGATCTTGCCCTTTTGTGTGGCTTGAAATTTTTAAATTTTGGAACGCTTTGTTTGCAAAAACAAAGCAAATTTTTAATTTGAATTATTTGATTATTTAACGGATATCGATTTGAGTCAAAATTTTTAGATTCAACTAAAAATTACAAAATTTTGTTCTAATTTAACTATACACACAAACAACTGGTTATCTTTGACTAAAACTTTATTTGAACCACAAAGGGGAAAAATTAAAACATCTCCCACAAACGACGATTCCGATATGTATCTTAACATACCACATAGGGTTGTTCATTTCCCGGGAAATCGAAAAAAGGCGGGAAATTTCCCGGAGCTACAGTAATATTTTACCAAAAATAACCTTATAACCTATAAAAGGACTGTAAAATACTCAAATTAATCATTTTTGACTATTTACAGTGTTTTTATTGCATATTTATTTTTGTTTTACGATATGATTTTTATAAAGTCATTAATATTGAAAAAAACTACTACGTCAACAAAAATCTAATAATGAACAGTTTAAATTAAAAACATTACATTATTAGTAAAAACAAACACAAATTTTTATTGAAAAAAATGTACAAAAACGCAACGAAAAAAGTGTCTCTCTTTCGTTGTCTGTCGCGAGGGTGCACCGCGTTTTTCAACAATCTTTTTTTTGTAAATAAATACAGCAAAAATCTACTAAATATTCGTTTTTAAAAAACCTAAGTTTAAGGTAAATAAAAAATTAATGCCCTCTTTTGTGGTTTGAATTTTTTAAATTTTGGAACGCTTTGTTTGCAAAAACAAAGCAATTTTATTAATTAGACTTAAACGAAAATGTTTACTATTTTACAGCCAAAATTCTTAAACTCAACTAATTGACTAAAACTTTAGTCAAAGATAATTCCACAAAGGGAAAAGTTACAGCAACTGCCACAAACGATATCTACCTTAACATTAACATGATTAACGACATTTCAACCGATATTTGAGGATTACGAAGCTCAGATAAGTAATTATTAATGAAACAATATTCCACTCAAATCTTTCATAAATAAAAATTTAAAACATTCATTTCCAATAAAAAGCAAAAACCTTCTTTGTACAAATAAAATTCAAGAAATATAGAAAAAAGAGAGATCAGAGAAAATGAATTAAGTTGAAGAAGAAAAATAATATGTACATCATTTATATTGATTCAGTTGAAATCATCATCACATTAATAGTTGAAGTTATGGTGTAGGAGCAATGAGAAGAGCAGCACATCCTGCTTGACAAGCTGCATAAGCAGCAACGGCAGCAGCACATGCTGCTTGACAGGCAGCATAAGCAAGAGGTCCAGCATTGATTCCTGTAGAGAAGATAAAGATCATAAAGACGATGAAAAACATTTTTGAAGACATCTAAAAATTGGTAATAATTAAGAAGTTGAAGTAGATAGTGTTGTGTCAGATTTGGGAAACTATAGGATGTGATACTGAGATGTTCAACCAACCAAAGCAAATCCGACACAATACATATATGCATATATACTTACCTTGATTGATGACAGATGATTAAGATATGGATTAATATGTACCAGTTGAAGGAGAACAGCGCAGAGCAAAAACTAAAAATAATCAATTATTAAAAGCGATAATAAATTAAATGTATGAAGCATGAAAATAATTGTAAATAATTTTAGCTTTTAAAAATACGCTTAAAAAAATTCGCGGATTTGCTTGAATGAAATTAACGAGAGGAAAAACAATTTTGCAAAAAAATTTTTTTGTTGCAATTTTTGAACGCGTCGTTGTTCGAGAAAAATCACAGCTTTTCGCTGTTGTTTTAAATCGATTTTTACACTTGGCTGTCCTACACTTACTAAATTAAATCAAATAAACTTAAATTTTACAGTAAACCAAACTTTTAGTATCTAGAAAAAATGTTAAGGAAACCTAATTACAACAGCTTAAAAACCTTACTCAAATGGTTAAAGCTTAAATGTTTCTGCACATTTTTCGTTACAAATCAAATGTGTTTTTTAATGGTCTAACGAAAACTGTACAAACTATATACACGACCTTGCGAACCCCGACCCAACGCGATGCCCTTCCCAACCCATATACACAAAGACAAATTATTATTAAATATTATTTATTATAAAGAGCATTACATATGAGACACACTTCAACATAATTGAATAAACAATTTTTAAGGATTGTATTCAATTGGGAGATTCTTGCGGCGAACCATACCATCACCTTGGAACCATTCACGGCGGAATTGTTTAGCAGCACCATCAGGGGTATTGGTCCATTCAATAGTGATACGATCATTATTGGTATCTTCTTGACCGAATTGGAAGGAATCACAGGAGACAGCCATGAGGACAGCTTCTTTGGGATCAAGGACACCACATGGAGGATCAACACCAAGACGCTTCATATTGGTTGTTTTGATAGCCCATCCGATACGACGACCACCAGCATTGATAATCTAAAAATTAAGCAGATTAGTGATATAAGAAAATGAATGTAATCATATCAATGATAAGTTATATCAAAGACATGGATACAATAGAAAAAAAGAACTTACTTTAATATGATAAGTATGCTTATCATCATATGGAGCATTGAAGACAATCTTGGTGCCAGGTTGAGTGGTAATATCACCAGGAGGAACAGATTGAGCCATGTTGAGAGAGAAGAGAAAGAGACGACGAGTTGAGACGAAGTGAAAGCGTTAAAACTGTGCCTTTTTCGATGAACATCGCCGGCTTTTATTCATTTTTAAAGGGGATTGTTTGAATGATGAATGCTAATTTTAATGCAAAATTATTGCATGAAAGAAAAGAAAAATTGGTGTTGTTGAAGTTTGACATTGAAAAAATTACGGTGGTACATTTTGCCAAAACATTCGGTTTTGAACAAAAAAAATTTTGATAGAAAAATTGTTTGGAAGTTTTTCAGTGTTTTCTAATTTACTTAGCGACTGTCCAGATCTTACGTAGGATTTTTCCTTTGATCTTTGCCGCATTCAAGGTGGACTATAAGATTTTTTCGTGTTTAAGATTGAGCCATAAGACTTTGTAGACACGTTAAGTATGATATGAGCTACAATATGGCATATTTGGCATCTTATAAAACTTACTGTTAGACATTTTATAGACACATGAAAATCGCCAAAAACGGCAAAAATGGCATTTTTGATACGGGGGCAAATCGGTGCCAATGAATATTTTTTGAAACTTTCTTCGCGAATTAGCTTAAAAAAGCATACTCAACAACCCCTGATTGTTGGTTTTTTTAAAACTTATCGAATGCAAATTTTTTAAGGGTGAGTCTATAGTTTTGTGGAAGTAATTTTTGGCATTTTGTGGAAAATTTCGACAGGTTTCAACGGCTTGACATTATTTTCCGTATATATAGGTTTTCGAACATGCTGAATCCGAATCTGAAACAATTAAGTTAATTCCGCCTTCTGATTCTGCGGATTTATGCAATTATAGGGTTAGTCTATAGTTTTGTGGAGCACTGTATGGCCATAAGAATCGTACATTTAAAAACGATAATAATTTGTTTTTGTCATTTTAAATCTTTCACGTAAAATTTATCGCACAAAATTACGATTTATAAAAATTTTAATGCAATTATGATTTCATTTCACTTTGAAAATTTTGCTCAATTATTTTGGATTTATATCTGTGTAATCGTATCAACAATGGTTCAATCAGAACATTCAACGTGAATCAAAGAAAAGGTGACCTCGATATTTTTGTGGTAATTAGTAGTTTTTGGATTACTTGTTCATAACATAAATGTAGTTTTTAATTTGGTTAACATTTGAAAAGGTGATAACTGAAATAAGGTGTCAATTTGGTACTGTAGTATAAATTCCAAAAATGACAAAGCTCAACTCCGATATTTGTGGGTTAATTTTGTCAAAAAAATAACATTTTTTTCAAGAATATTTTGGGACATCAGATTGATTATTTTTATTTGCTTATTATTTAACGAAAACATTGAAATCATGCAGAAAAAAAACATATAAACGTTTTTTGTTGAAAACTGCTGATAACAAAAATATTGGGATGTTTTTTGAAAAGAAATTAAAGAAAACATGTTGTATCGCGAAACATTGAATTATGCACTGTGTTTTCTCATAACTTTTCATTCCATGCTTTAAAATGTTGAGTGCCTTATTGTTTTACTTCATGTAAACAAAAATTTAAAAAACATTGATAGTGATATAAGACGGCTAAACGAATTATGATTCTCGGGGGCCTTAAAAACGGCAATTTTTTTAAAAAAAATACATGACCTTTTTTGGACGAAAAACACTACTGTTTTAAAAATCTGTCTCACTGAAATTTTAGAAAACAGGTTTTGACAAATTTGCATCAAGCTGCCTCAAAAAAATTTTTTTTGAGGCAGATTCATGAAAACAGCAATAGTAAAAACATCTTCTGAGACGATTTTCATAAGAAAGCAGTTTTTATGCGTTTAGGACCAAATTTTTAAAAACCGATGATTTTTAAAGATCTGCCTCAGCTTTTTTGCAACCTCTTGGACTTCGCGAAAATTGATTTTGTTCATTGAAAAAATAGGATTAAAATCAATAGTTTATAGGTAATAATTAACTAAAATATTATTTAAAAAATTATTAATTTCGCTTTTTAGCACTTTTTTCTGCTTTAAAAACATGAGATAGGAAAGAATAGAAAAGTTTTACAAAGGCTTAAAAATTTTAAAAACGATTGAATCTTTTTTTCAGCAATTTTTTAGTTCATTATTCACGATTCGATTTAGTCAAATTAGAATCACATGAAAATATCATAGAATGGCAGTGAAACATTAGAAACAAAACTATTTTAATATTAAAAAAACTGAAAAGTATCAAAGAAAGTTTCCTCGTGATGAAATAAAAAAATGTTTTCCTCTTTTGCCATATAAGACGGCTAAACGAATTGTGATTTACGGACTCAATAAAAACATGACGTTTGAAGTCGTTTTGGACCAAAATTTTTTTTCGCTATACTAACGCAAAAAACGTCTCACCGAAAATTTCCAAAACTTGAAATCAGTTTTTATTTCAATTCTGCCTCAAAAAAAATTTTTTTGAGGCAATTTGGACGACCAAAGCTGAAGCGGATATTTTTTTTGTGGACTGAGGCAGATTTTAGAAAATGCTAGAGTTTGTGTAAATACAAAATTCAAACAGTAAAATAGGTTATTTTAAAAGATTTGCCTCAGCTTTTTTGCAACCTCCTGGATTTCACAAAAGCTGCCTCAAAAGTGAGGCACTTTTCGAACTGAAAATTGCCTCAAAAGTGAGGCACTTTTCGAACTGAAAATTGCCTCAAAAGTGAGGCACTTTTCGAACTGAAAATTGCCTCAATTTTTTGCCCCGCCGAGGAACCGAACTCTAGACCTCCGGATCCAAAAACAAACGCGCTACCAACTGAGCTATTTGGTCAACACAATTGTGTCCTTAAAAAAGGTATATTACATTTTGCCAACGAAGAACATTTTCTCTACAAATTTTTTTTCTTTTTGGCAAAATGTAATATACCTTTTTTAAGGACACAATTGTGTTGACCAAATAGCTCAGTTGGTAGCGCGTTTGTTTTTGGATCCGGAGGTCTAGAGTTCGGTTCCTCGGCGGGGCAAAAAAATTGAGGCAATTTTCAGTTGAAAAATTGCCTCACTTTTGAGGCAGTTTTCAGTTCGAAAAGTGCCTCGCTTTTGAGGCAGTTTTCAGTTCGAAAAGTGCCTCACTTTTGAGGCAGCTTTTGTGAAATCCAGGAGGTTGCAAAAAAGCTGAGGCAAATCTTTTAAAATAACCTATTTTACTGTTTGAATTTTGTATTTACACAAACTCTAGCATTTTCTAAAATCTGCCTCAGTCCACAAAAAAAATATCCGCTTCAGCTTTGGTCGTCCAAATTGCCTCAAAAAAATTTTTTTTGAGGCAGAATTGAAATAAAAACTGATTTCAAGTTTTGGAAATTTTCGGTGAGACGTTTTTTGCGTTAGTATAGCGAAAAAAAATTTTGGTCCAAAACGACTTCAAACGTCATGTTTTTATTGAGTCCGTAAATCACAATTCGTTTAGCCGTCTTATATGGCAAAAGAGGAAAACATTTTTTTATTTCATCACGAGGAAACTTTCTTTGATACTTTTCAGTTTTTTTATTATTAAAATAGTTTTGTTTCTAATGTTTCACTGCCATTCTATGATATTTTCATGTGATTCTAATTTGACTAAATCGAATCGTGAATAATGAACTAAAAAATTGCTGAAAAAAAGATTCAATCGTTTTTAAAATTTTTAAGCCTTTGTAAAACTTTTCTATTCTTTCCTATCTCATGTTTTTAAAGCAGAAAAAAGTGCTAAAAAGCGAAATTAATAATTTTTTAAATAATATTTTAGTTAATTATTACCTATAAACTATTGATTTTAATCCTATTTTTTCAATGAACAAAATCTTTTTCTTGTTTTGATTCAGACTTGCTCAATAAAATCTTTTTGTGACCTTAATTCTAATTTGATTTACCGAAAGCAATTCAAATAATGTTTTTTAATTTATTTGATTTCTTACAAAAATAAAATTTCCCCTCATTTGTCAGTGACTGTTTATCGAGGGAAGAAGTTTAAAATAAAGCCATTATAGAATCAAAAAATGGTTGATATCAGCCGTGAAAGCAGTATCGAAGTTTTGGAAGGATGTTTTGATGCTTGTGAAAGCCTAGAGATGGATTCTATGAATGAATATGAATTCTTGAATCTGAATCAACAGTTTGGTGCTGCCATTGTAAATTCTGACGAAATTACTCACAAAGAAATTGGTAAGTTTTAAAACAAAACATGATCCAAATTAATGTTTCTATTCAGATACAACATCTCCTAGAAAAAAGCATTCTCTTGCTCGTCTTCGACAACAATCTAATCCTGATAATTGTTTAACACTTTGTAAAGTATCAAAATCTGAACCTTTGTATCTCAATATTCCTTGTCCAAAATGCCAAGAAGGTGATTGCTTCTGGCATTGTCAGAAATGTTCTGAAAGATTGCGTTTTAAAGAAAACATTATTTTTTGTAACTGTTCCACAGGGATTATTCAAGATTTTGAATTTTGTTGCATTAATAAATGCTCAGAATTTATCCCTTATGAAAACGACAAAGTGAGCCCAGTACTCGAAAGATTAACTTTGTTAAAATCAATAAATATTTTGTTATTGGGTTCAAGTGGAGTAGGAAAAACAACATTCATCAATTCTCTTGCAAATTACTTAACCTTTGAAACACTTGAAGAAGCAGAAAATAACAAGTTGCCATGTTTGATACCTACATGTTTTCAAATTTTTGATCAAAATGACCAAAAATTTGATGTAAAAATCGGCAAAGAAAATGAGTGCGAAAGCTTTGCCACATGTAAATCAGCAACACGCTCTCCTCAGCTTCATTCAGTGATTTATAACAATGTTGTAATAAATCTTATTGACACCCCGGTAAGTTTCCAATCTGGTCAATTTCATGATTTCTTTTTTTAGGGACTTTGTGATACATCCGGAATAAACAAAGACAAAGAAAACTTTAATCAAATTTTAAGCTATATCTGCAGTTTTCCTGAGTTGCATGGTATTTGTATTATGCTTAAATCAGATGAGTGTCGAACAAATGTCGAATTGAAATATTGCATCAAACAATTGCTGCTACATTTTCACAAAAAATCTATTAAAAATTTAGTGTTTTGTTTTACTCGTTCTCGAGGAAAGGTTGCCCAAAATTCGCCTACAAGTAAAATAAATCTATAAAATAAATCTATATGAAAAAATATTTTAGCTGTTAGCGTAATGCTTGAGGAAATCAACAAAGACAACGGAACCAGCATCGAATTCAGTCGCGAAATATCTTACTCACTGGACAATGAGGCATTTCGGTATTTATGCGCAAAGAAAAATGGTGTTTCTTACGAGAACCAAGCTAGTCATGCTTATTGCCAGGATGCATGGGACAGAAGTCGAAATGAAACTTTTCGTTTAATTAATCATGTTCTATCAAAATCTCCTCATCACACAAATGAAACTGTTACGCTAAACACCGTAAGATCTATAATAATTGGATTAAACAAACCACTGGCAATAATTACAACACAAATACAGGTTTGTAAAAAAGTTAGATATTGCACAAATAACCTCACCTTTCAAAAAATGTTGCTATTACAACAAAAGCAACAAATTTTTAACTCTCCTAAACAATATGTAACTATTTGTAAAAAGAGATATATTAAATTTAATAATAATACCCAAACAATAGGTTACTATTTGCAAAAGAGATATATTAAATTTTAGAAAAATAAGTTCAATATGGAATCACAAAGATTAGAACTTCAAAAATTGACTGGAAAAGAAAAGGATTTTCAATCAAAAATTAAGATCTCCCAAATTAATACAGAAAAACGTCCACTGAATCACTGGGTTGTAGTTTGCAACAAATGTGCCCAAGTGAAACGAGATAGTTATCAAAATGATTATAAAGTGTATTCCAAAGTATGCTGTTTCAAATGTCGAGCACCTTGGCTTTATTTTTGTGCTGAATTAATTTTTCACGGAAAATGTCGTGTAAGTTTTCAAAGAATCGTATCGAAAAAATCCACTGTAAACACCTTTCCCAAAGTTTCTGAAACCACGGGGGATATGTTTCTTTTTTTAATTTATAAGAGTTTAGTAATGAATATTGTTGGCACCCTAAGGGTGCATAAATGATCTCTGTCGTCATTAATATGAACCCTTATAATATTCCAAACATATAAAAAGTGCACCAAATTATAACTTTTAGAAATGCTCATGTCCAAAAAGTCATCATGAGCATATTAATTATGAATATGTGGAATATAAAAAGTATGTCGAAGACGAAGAGGCAAAGAAAGAGTTGGTCAATGTCACGTCAATAATTGAAAAAAAGAAGAAAGTTATTGAAAGGATTGAAACAATTTTGGAAGAATTAAATGATGAACAAAAACTTGTAAACAAATGTGCGGCGGAATTTTCAACTTATCTGAAGCTAAATTCTATTCTTTTGAACAATAAATCACATGAAGATTATTTAAACATGGAACTAGAGAATGCAAAATTGATTGGAAAAACTGAATATATAAAGCACTTGAAAAAGGCTCTCCAAGATTATATCGAGGAAAAGGAGATTTTGGATAATCAACTGCAAAACTCAAATACAAACTCCTCTTCCACCGAAATAACTGCAGAAGACATCCTTGCAGCTCGAGATAAACTGTTTGCCTTGAAATGGAATGGATCAACATTTCGAAATATTTTTGACAAGGAATTAGCGGATCCCATCGTTCATCACGTCAGTTCAATACAGCAAAGTATTAATTTAACACATACTAAAAAAGGTAAAATTTAGGTGAAATGAACCTATATCGACAAAACCTTTCAAATACATTTTTAGAAAAACCATGGTTACAAAGAACACAAGAGGTACTTGCGAATGTCTTTACCAATATTTCTCCATCGAGCTCTCGAGGTATGTGACTTTGTGATCCCGTAGTTATATTTTTCATAATTTCTGTGTAGAACGTCTTCCACGAATTGATGACTATGGCAGAGCTCTTAGTAGATTTCCAATAAAGCAGTATAATGATTTCTGATATTTTTATAAATTGTTCATGCGGTAGTGTTGGATCGAATGTCACAGTTATGTATCTTAAACTGCGCACATCATGCTTTTATTTTTGCCTTTTATTTCTTATTTCATTCTTTGACCACTATGGTATTTTTCCGAGAAAAATCCGTCATACACTAAGAAGACATTTTCGTGTCGAAACATTTTAATGCGTTTTTTTCTGCATTTTTTTCAAGCTTGTTTATTATTTTGGCTATTCTTAATTATTTAAAATAAGAATAATGCTTTTTAAATGAATTAAATTGGTCTAGTAGTTGCTGAGATCTGCAAAAATGGAATAAAACGGAAATTTTTTGTTGTAGAAAAAAATTCATCAAAAAGTTTCGACGCGAAAATGTCTTCATAGTGTATGACGGATTTTTCTCGGAAAAGGAAGAAAAAATTCCATAGTGTGACATGAACAAATTAACAAAAGTTTGATTTAGAAAATCTAATAATTTTTCGCCTTCTTATAATTTATTTTTTAAGAAATAAATAAAATGAAATTTAAAAAAATTTTAACTAAAAAGTATCTTTTCATTAATAATAAAAAACACAAAATTTTAAAAACAGAATTTATTAAAAATCAAACAATGAGAAAATGAAAACATAGCAGAAAACAACAAAAATTTTGTACTATTTACCGTAAATTGTTAATTAAAATTTTCAAGCATCAAATCCAAATGTTCAACAAAATTGATTTTATCTTCATGACGAATTTGTAAAACTAAAAAATAATAACATTTTAAATTTAACAATACGAGCAGACAGTATGCAAATAGAATTAGTAGAAAGACTTACTGTTAGGATCAAATGAATCACGAGTAACTGGAATATGTTGACGTTCAGCAACTTTTCGAAATGCAATTGGAAGAAATGATTTTCTATCAGTTTCACGAATCATATCAATATATGGCATTGCACCCGTAACAGTCCAAAATCGACCATTTTCATCACTGATTAATGAAGGAATAAGAAAGATAATTGGTTTACTTGAACGTTTCTTTGATTTGGACTAAAAAAGATTGGGTTTTAAAAATTATTTTAAGCAATTATAAAAACTTACAGTAGCAAAACCAGTAAGAACAAATTGTACAAACATATTTAAG
Organism: Panagrolaimus sp. LJ2414; assembly: GCA_024447195.1. Lineage (NCBI taxonomy): Eukaryota > Metazoa > Nematoda > Chromadorea > Rhabditida > Panagrolaimidae > Panagrolaimus > Panagrolaimus sp. LJ2414. The sequence goes on from JAMRXY010000278.1 coordinate 864,877, forward strand.
AAATGCCTTGAAGATAAATATGCAACATCTGGAGAATTATCAAGAGTAAGAACATAAAAATTTTCAGCTGCTGCTGTAACCAATGAATGCCGGAGGACATTAAAAACTAAGCCTCGAACAGCATCAAGACCTTTTTTATAGAGATCAATTGCAGGAGGAATACAAGTATCATGTCCATTATTTTCAAAAAATGTTGTCAGTAATTTCTTTGCACCTTCTGCACGTTTAATAAGATCATGAGTAGTATGTGCAAGTTTAAGCTCAAGTTTAGATGCAATAATTCGAGCAAAATCAACAGCAGTAAATCTTTGATGATAACCATATTGAGCAAAAAATGTTGCAAATTTTGAATCCAAATGTTTGTTAAGAATATCAAAGATTTCTTTTCGGCGAGAAATTGGCAGAGAATCAAAAGATTGATGACATTCTTGAAGGGTAATTCTAAAAAACGAAACTTTGTAAAAATATTTCTACCGTAATACAAACCCAATAGAAGCTAATGTATGTTTTAAAACAGATTCACCATTTTGACTCCATAAAGCATTTTGACAGCAGAAAATTATGTCATGAATCATTGCATTGTATAAATCCCATTTTCGATAAAGTGGAAGCAGAATTCTAAAACAATTAATTAATAAAGCACTTCAAAATTGTAAAACCCTTACTCTTCATCAAAATTAATATTCATTAAATCACCGCAATTCTTTTGTTTTTGACTGAATTTTGCAACAAATGGTTTCATGTGATCTGTACAGACAGAAGCATATTGATCAAATGAAATTAAATGATCTGTGAATTGGCTGGATAAGGCAACAGCAGCACACCAAGCAAAATTTGCATTTGATTTTCCCATTGAATGTGCAAGTTCAAGTAACAAAACTGCAGATGGAACAGAGTACCATGTTTGGGAATAATAATCCCATAAAATATCACCACGCTTTCGACTCCATTCTGCTTTTGCAGCATTTTTAATAATTCTTTGTTGAACCATCAGCTCCCGATTTTCTCCATCATTTTCTTCATCAGAGGAAGAATCAGATTCCATATAAATTTGTTCAATTTTTGGTAAATTCCATGATGCAATTTCATTGGAGTATGTTAGAATTGAAACTTTATTGGAGAAAACATTATCAAGATGAAAAGGTCTTCGAGAATCAATAACAAAGAATTTATGCTGAAAAGAAACAAGTATTGCAACAGTGGCTTACAAAATATTTGTACCTGTCCAAGTAATTCTGCATCTTCCAAACTTAAATGTCCATAACAATTAATCAAAATAACATTTTTTGCAGAATCTGTAAAACCTCGAAGTCTTGTCTCAAAAGTGGTTGGAGAATCAACATAAACAACAGTGTATTGAACATCATCCATATTAAAAGAATTCTAAAAAACTTAATCTTAAATTTAATCTACAAAACAATATAAATCTTACAGTAAGAATCATCAAGGCACAAATAGCATCCACATCCATGTTAACCATTATTACAGGATGCTAAAAATATACGAAACGGTTATACTTTGTTTAACAGTTAAATAGAAAAAACTTACAGAAGCTTTAACAACATCATAAAAGGTCCGAAGAAAGTGATCTTGTAAAAGCATGTTTAAAAGTTGACAACTTTAAGTTGTTGTTAAAAAGTTATAGAGTTATTCCACTTCACTTAGAACAAATAATTAATGAAGAATTAAAAGATTTTGATGGAATACAGAAAAGAAAAGCGTAAATTTTAAAATTCGTTTTGGCGCATTCAACATTTGGCAATAAAAAAGTCTCAAAGCGAATCAAAGATTTTTGTACAAACATTTTTTTCAAAATTTTGCGATTCTTTATTGCATCAAAAATTTTATGAATCTACATTAAAAATGTAGATTTGAACCAATTTTTTGGATTCATGCTTCAGGGATCCTGTTTTTACTTGTATGGAATGTTTATTCAGCATTTTTCGAGCTATTTATTTATCTTTAATAAAAAAAGGTTTATACGCAAAAAATAACATCAAAAAATCAACAAAACTTTCCAGCAAATAAAATTTCGGTTAAAATTTGTTCTTTCATTGCAACAATAAAATATAAAAACGGATGATCAGCAGTTAATGTTTTTACATTAGTTGGACCACTCATAAATGCAATTGTTGATGCTGAAACTGCACTTGCTACAGTACCATATTCATCTACCTGTAATTTTAAAATTTAAATTTGTAGTTAAATGGGTACTACAGTAATTACTTGTATCATTGCTTTATGAATTGCTTTATCAATTTTATGTGGACCATTTAGCATTTCAGAGAGATTACAATTTTCAAATAAGTGCTTCAATCCAAGTTGAGGCAAGCTTTCTTGTAAATCATAATTTTCAGAAATTTCAAACATTGGCATTGTAAGTTGAACATAACCAGATTCAGTTCTGGAAAAAAATTTAATACGATGCATAACCCTAAAAATAATAGTATACCCCTTTTGTTGCTTCTATTAGTAATGAAGAATCCAAATTTTTAATTAAATTTTCTAAATCATTCTTCTTTTTTGGCAAAACAATAAACATCCAACATTTTTTTTCTCGATATGGAATTCCAACCGATTTCCATTCTTCGCCTTCATTAAAATAAAATCCTTTCAATGGTCCAATTCTCATAAATTTGATTTCACGAATCTCACTTGGAGTTGTATAAAATTTTTCTTTAATTTTGAAGGGAAACGTATTTTCCCATTTACCAATGAAATAAATTGCATTTATTAACATTACAGAAGTTTGGGGGGATACATCAGAGGATTGAATAATTTCTTTGATCATTCCACGGGTTGCTTTTTTAACATATTCATTAATGATCTGCAAAAAATCGATCATGTTATTTATAGGATATCATACGGTAATTTGATCCATAGTTAAAATTTAAAGAAGAATACATCGAAAAACTTAAAATTATTAGAATGTTTTATGCTAATTTTGAACAAGATAGGATATTAGAAGAATGCGCAATGCTGGGATCTATCAAATCAAACAGATTATGATTTACCTTTTTTGCTGCTTCATTATTAAAATCAATTTTTCCAATTTCAGCATCAAATTTCTCTTTTAACAGTTTTTTCTTGATTTCGATTTTTTCATTCATAAATAACCGATTTGCTATTATCATTTTTGATGAAGGTGTTGTGTCTTCTTCTTCTTCTGATGAACAATATTCATCATCTTCATCATCGTCTTCTTCATTATCGGCATTATCCACAGATTTATCTGTTTTATCTTTTCTATCTTTACTCTTTTCCACTTCAAGCTCTTGTTCAGCATTTTTTTTTAAGCTTCTTTTCTGGTGGTGGATCACATAAATCCTCCTCCTCCTCAACATCATCAACCAAATTCAATTTATGCCATTTAAAAACATTTGAATAATATTCAATGATTGCTGCTTTAGTTTGATCTTAAAAATTTGTCAACTGTTAAATTATTTAACTTAAATACAATTTTTTATAACAAAGAAAAAACCTTTTCCAATAATTTTTGATAATTCTTCTGCAGTTGCCCCATTTGAACCAATATATAACAATGCCAAGGCATTCAATAAAGAAGCTGGAGAATAAACTGATGATTTTTTGGCATCTAAGGTTTTTAAAAAGTTTAAACAAAAATTTATTTCAACTTCTAAACTCATTTCGGGGGGGGGGGGGGGGGGGGGGGTTTAAAATTTAAATCTTGCAATTTTTGGAAAACCATAAGTTCGTGAAAAGATTTTTATACTTTATACTTTGGATTATATTTAAAAACGTTAGATTTTTTTAATGCAGATAAACAGGTTCCTTCAAAAAGTAAAGGGGAAGTTTAAATGTGAATTTAGAAATGAAACCATCTTCATCAAACTTTACACCTCACCTTCTTCAAAGCTTAATCAGCTACAAAGTTTAAAGTTCAAGTTTGTAAATAAATATGTTTTATTATTTATTGAATTCTATTACTGTGTCATTGAATCTCGTCATTTAATTTAAAAAAAATGTATTTTATGCTTTTAAAAACTTGAAGTTTATTTAAAAAAGTTAAATTTATTAAACTTTATGAATATCCAAAAAAAAATAGAACCTCAAGAAAGACACATCATCAAAAAAAGAAGATAACTCGTTCCCGTTAAAAAAGTGGGACATTTCTAACAAAAAGAGATCCATCAAAAGTTATGATTTTCTTTTTTCTTTTCCCAAGAAAAAGGATATTCATTATTCATATTTCTTCGACACAAAAAATTTAGGTGAAAATCAGGTTACATTTAAAATATTTAAAAATGAAACAAAGAAAAAAGGCGGAGATTTAAAAAAGCGAAGGAATCAAAAGTTGTGACGTTGAATAAGAAAATTAGGGATATAAAAGGGATATGGGATTTGGGAGATTTTAACATGATTGTTTGGGTTCACCTTTTGGGATTCAATTTGATTATTTGGAAGATAACTTAAGTTTGAGGATTTTTAGGAAGCCATGACAAAAGTTGCCGCTTTCACCGCGGGAGCCCTTGCGGCTGGAACTTTCTTCATAATCATTGTTTTCGGAAAAATGATTGCCGAAACAATTCAAGATACTCGTGAAACTCTTTACGAAGAAATGAGCGTCTTCCGCGTAAGTTGAATTTTTATCCTTGGATTTAAGTATTTGAAAATGATATACCTTTGAGCTTTTATCAACTGCAACAAAAGATCAAAGGGCTTATTCCAAATCGGCATTTCTTGAATATCTAAAATCCCAAAACTTATCCACTTCCATTTAAGGCTGAATCAGATGCTCTCTGGAATGACATGGTTAAACTCAGCGGTAACAATCGTATCCGTCGTCAATCTTACGGTGGATATGGCGCATCTGCTCCTCAACCTTATGGCGGAAATACTGGTGGTGGAAATGGTGGCTCACCACAATTCCCATCTGGTCCAAATAACAATGGTCCAGCACAGCCCGGCGTTGGGGTCCCACCCCAATTCGGTTCACAATCTGCTCCTCCACAAGGTGGTAGTGGCGGCCCACAAGGTCCCTCAGGTGGACAATCACCCAACGGTGGAAAATGCAACTGTGCTGAAACTGAAAACACCTGCCCTGCTGGGCCTCCTGGTGAAAAAGGTTTCCCTGGCCACGATGGTCTTGATGGCCTTCCAGGTATTGATGGTAAAGATGGTATTGATGGTGAACATACCCAAGCTCAACGACAAGAATACGGTGAATGCTTCACTTGCCCTGCTGGTGCCCCTGGCCCACAAGGACCCGCTGGCAGAGCTGGTGGACGTGGAATGCGGGGATCTCGAGGACAACCTGGAACCCCTGGCCGCGATGGAAATCCAGGATTTCCAGGATCTCTTGGCCCCGAAGGACCCGTTGGCCCAACAGGAGAAAAAGGACCTACTGGAGCTGCTGGTGAAGGTAATAACATAATCATTAAACTTTCAAAAATATTTAAATTCTTTTAGATGCTACCAAACTCGTTGGATTACCCGGTATCAAGGGAGAACAAGGACCCCATGGCCCCGTTGGAGATATCGGTGCCCCAGGAGAGGAAGGCCCAGTGGGTCAACCTGGCGAGGAAGGACCTGCTGGTGGACGTGGTGCCCCAGGACAAAATGGTGATAACGGTGATGCCGGAGAAAGCGGTGAATCAGGTGAACCCGGGGTTGACGCAGAATATTGTCCTTGCCCTGCTCGCAGCAATGACAGCCAAATTGGTGGATCTGGTGGTCACCAAGATGGATATGGCGCAGCTGCTGGCGGATCTCCTTCCGGTGGTCGTGGTGGACAACAACATGGCGGACAAGCCGCTTCCAACGGATACCGTCGTCGTGTTTAAACACTTCCAAATGTTTAAATAAACTTAATTCAATTTAAGTTACTGTAACTTTAATGTGCAATAGTGTTTACATCTTTTTTGTAAACATTTAAATCTGTTGTAACGCAAAATAAAATTTTACTTTTGTAATTTGAAACAACTAACTACAATACATATGTTTAAGACGAAAGGCCACAAAGATAAGAAAAAACAGTATTAAAATTAAGGATTATCCATATGTGACATCGTCACTATTTCCTAATTTTTAAAGGCCACCTCCCAATCCAACATCCATCTGATTGAGTCATACTCAAAAAGTCTGTCCCGTGTAAAAAAGATATATAAGAATGAGAAACAATATAAAAAGATATAAACCAATGCAGCAGTACTGCAAAAAGAATGCACAAAGTAAATAATTAAATTAAAATTTTATTAAAACTAAACACAAAAAAATTATACATCAAAACAACAAAAATAAAACAAGAGGTGTTCTTATACATTGTGTAATGTAAGACACTACCAATGTAAAATTTTCGACATTAATCCATTCAGGAAAAGCTATTTTGGTTAATATTGTTGCCATATGATAATTACCGAAAAGCTTATTAATAATAAATTCAAGCTCATCAGCTGATTTTGAAGAAAACGATGAATTTCCATCAAAAGAGTTGACATCATGTCATCTCTTTTTGATGGAAATGTCATTGACATGCAATCAATTACAATTACAATACACTACCCAATTCAATGACGTATTACCATTGAAACATTGACAATTAATTGCAGAACGATGGATGAATCCAGCTTTTAATGGAACCACTGGACAACCAGCTTGCAAAATAGAATCATTTGTATGTTGAGTTTGTCGAAGCTTTGGATCTTTTGAAGAACCATTATAACCAACTCTCAAACAACGTTCCAAAAACGGTTTCTCAGCAATGACGGCATCAGGAATACTAAAAAAATGAGTCAACTCAATGTTGTCAAAGAAAATCATTTTACCTAATGCAGTATCGTTTGGATCAAGATCATCAGAAAGCAGTTTATGCATACCATATCTTAAACTTTCAATACAACAACTTATAGCACCATCTTCAACAAAAAACCAAAGATGAGCATTTCTAGCATCACTTCCACCAGGCATATTTCGCAAAAAGTAGAAAAGGTATTCACGATTAGACATTGCAGCTAACAAAGTCAAAAAATGAAAAGTCGTGGCGAAATGCAACAAACATCACAACAAAACTTTTATAGGCATAAATAAATTGTCTTCCTTTTTAAAAAGCTTTAAAAATGTATTTAATCAAAAAAATTTTTTATTACACTTTTATTTCACACAATAACTTTGTATTCAAAAACTTTTTAAACTTTTAACAATTTTTTGTAGCCTTTGTCGAAGGATTGAATTAAAGGAAAACATGATAATTGGATTTGAAGAATTATTTATAATTACAAGCCAATTTTGGATTAAAGTTGTATAGAATGCTGTATTTTCTCCGAGAATATTTCCAAGTTGTGGAAGAAGTGTAAATGCCAAAGTTTGAAATTCAAGAATGGCACAAATTAGCATTCCTTGCATTAATAGATTATGTTCTCGGAATTTTCGGGAATCTGTAATTGAAATTCGTCGTGGGATTGTTGGAGAAGTGGAAGTGAAACGGAACCGAGGTTGGGATGAAATCGGAGTAAGGGTTGTGGTACCATCAAGGGCTTCAGTGGAGTTACTGTTTCGATGCCTGAAATTAATCTATTATGAAAAGTGCCAATGTTTTGAATGGCATTTTTTTATTATCTTATTTCAAACTTAACTTACTTGATCGTAAATCTTTCATCAAATCCTATAAAAGTTCGAAGATACAGTAAACACATAATTGCAGGAATACCGTAACTGGCATATTTCAAAGAATTAATTATTAATTTTCCAATGTCATTTTTTGCGCCACAATTATAAAAAAAGAAGAATTTTGTTTGACTAAAAGTTTTTGCACATCCAAATGCATGTGAAGCTAGGATAATTGCCATCAAGGATATCCAAGATCCGCCAATACAAAAATATATCTTTGGTTTTTCAAATATCTTAAATCCCCAATGAAGATAAAGGACAAAAAATCGATTTATGCAAATTATGAATGAAAAATATAAGCCTGCAATAAAGCCAACAGTATCCAACATGGAAATAATTTGAATAATTGGGTTTTCATGATAGGATTGAAGTTGGTCTCGGGTACCTACCCAGAGGGTTGTTGGAATTGCCACGGCAATTTGGGATAAATGAATGCAAAAATCAACAAAGAGAAGTTGGGAGGCGATAAAATAAAATGGAATTTTGCCAAGTTGGGCCCAAGTTTGATAAAAAATAATTGCAAGAAGGATATTTCCAAAGGACCCGATAATACAAAGTAACAAATAACTGATACCCATAAAAATTCTTTGTTCACTAAAATTCATTACGGTAGCTGCCACTTTTCGGGTTGAATCTTCTGTAATAATCGCAAAACCGGTGGTGTTTATTACAGTATCTGCCATGGTTTTTTTAAAAGCACAAAAATCAAAACAGATTTTTATTCAAATTTTTGTCAACAACAAATCCCAAACAAATTCTTTAAATAATTTAACAACTGCAAATTTTTAACATCTAAAAACATCAACATTGAGTAATAATAAATAATTTTCTAAAGTTGGTTTATTTTAAGTGTAAAAAATAGCAAAAGTAAATAGTTAATCAAATTTCAATTATTAAACTTTCAAGTATGAATGGGAGTTAATTTGGTCGTGGTAAAAAGAAAAAAAGACGTCAGCAAAAAAAGAGTACTGTAATTGGGCGGAAGTTTATTTAACAAAATTAAAGGAAAAATCTGGAATGTGGTGGGATAAAAAATTAATTAATTGTGTTCAAAGTTTGTTTCACAATTGAATTAAAATACATTAATTATTTAAGTAATTATTAAAAAAGAGGTTTCGTTTGATGATTGTTGGTGATTCTGTTATCCAATTATATCAAATTATCAAAACTAAAATGCCGTGGCACAAATTTTAAGGTTGATAGAAAATGATTAAATCAAAGTAAATCTTTTTTAAAAATTTTAATTAATAAGTTTTACAAAAAAAAAAGTTTTGTGTGAAAACAGGCAGAAATTAAAAATTAATATTTCACACACAGAAATATTAATTTTCAAAATCACAAAGATCGCAAACTTTGTTTCAAATAAAGGATAAAAAAATTTGGAATAAACATTATTCTAAAATTTCAAATTTATAACTCCCGATACTGTTTTTGGATCAAAAGATTAATAGCGAATGCACGAATTTTTGAAAATCAACATCGTTTTAGACAAGCATTTTTTGTAGCTTTAGCTTCATCTTTTTAATAAACAAAAACCTTAGAAGATAAAATGATGAGGTTTCTCCCAATTAAAGGATTAACGTTTTCTTCGACGCCCAACTTTAAAAAATTGTGCAGAAAAAAGATTCAAAGGTTTATAAAACTAAAAGCTTTTTTTACACAATTATTAAGTAATTATTAACCAGAGACTCCAAAAAAGTGATTCCTGTCACATGGTTGTTTCAGTTGCAAAAAGTTTTTTTTGCAGGCGTGTGAAAATGGTTTCAAGTTTTTTTATTTTTAGCGTGAAAATTATATTTCTGTGAAAATAGATAAAAAAACTGTTAATTAAAAATAATCATACACGCAATTCTTATTCAAAACTATAAAGCAAACAGATACAGCTATTTGTTATTCTTCTTCGTCCAAGATTCATGAAAAGTTTCTTCAACATTTGTCTAAAAAATACAGTATCCCGTACATAAAATAATGCAAAGAAAATATAACTTACAAAACGTCCAATAAACTTTGGGAATCGAATTACTTCATTATCAATTGTGAGATTTGAAACAATCATAAATAAAAATGGTTGAGTTAAAGTAATATCTGCTTCCAAACCTAAAACATTAAAAAAACAAAAAATTTACATAAACACTTTTTTAATAGGCTTACGGTATTCTGGCAAGTCATTTTCTTCAAAAATTCTTGGATGCTTTTCAGGATCATGTTTAAAGCTGCCACTTATTTCATCTTCAATTGTAACAGAATGTTTAAAATTTGCCAAAGGATTGAAGGTTGGTGGATTGTAAATACTTTTATTTAAATCAGGTTGAGAATTTGAAGGTGTTCCAGAGTTTATTAATGCTTGTGCTGCTGCACGAGCACGGACGCTATTATTATTTGGTGGAACTAAAATCCAATATTAAACTTTAATTAAACACATTAAAAGCTTTTAAGCATGTTTTTTTAAAGTTTTTTTTAAACATACCAGAAGGAGCAGGATCGTCAGGATTCAAAGCTGCAGGTGCTGATTCATTAGGTACATGTTGTGGTTGTAAAGGTACTTGAGGTCCTTCTTCTGCTTGTTCATTTTGTCTTGCAGCATTCCCTAAAAAAAATTAATAATTAAACAAAAGCACATTATTATTGTCTTAACATACCATCTTGGGGTTGATCAGGATTGGGATTGACAGGGTCTTCAAGACGTTCAAATTTCATCTAAATATATAAATCTCTATAAATTTTAAAAGTACAAATTTAAATAACTTACATAACACCGAAATTTGCAATAAAATTCAAACAATGGAAAAATAAGGCATGGTTCAATCGGTTTTCCAATAATTTTTGAAAATTCTGCTTTAAATGGACAAAAAATTCGAGGAATACCCAATGGATCAGCAGATTTAAATAAACTTGAAAAGAACGAAGTTTTTTGATTCAAAATTGACCGTAACCCAAATGAACCCGGAATTGCCAGTTTTGGAATTATCACTTCTTTTTCTTCAAAATCACCAGTCAATTTTTCAATAAATTTAAAAATTTTAGCAGCAGTTAACTTTTGCAAAAATTGAGATGAAAGTTTTTCAGTCTTTGGCATAAGAATTATCAAAGTTTCATTTTCATTTGTGGTTGCAATTTCAAAGACGGAACAATTAGAGGAGGCAGTTTCAAAACTTCGAATAGAGATTTTTACTTTAACATATGAACACTAAAATATTATTACATACACTTATTCAATTTGAACATGATTAAGGGATTGTTCAGATCTGATGTCGGGTATTTTTAAGGGAGGATACGGTAATCCAAAATCTGACGCTCACCTTAAACGCGGCAAAGATCAAAGGAAACAAATTCACGCAAGAAGGATTTGAAAATACCCGACGTCAGTCTGAACAATCCCTTAGCGGCTGTCCAGATATTATGTCATAAATAGCCGTACCGCCTTTGATGTAGAGGGGTAAAGCAGAATTTAATGACAACTTAATATCGGGACAGCCCCTTACAGTAATGTAAACAAAAAAAACATACCCAAGATTTATTCCCTTCATCAAAAGAATCGAAAAAATAACCAATTTTTGATTCAGGTTGAGAAAGATTTCGAATTTCAAAATTTTCATCTGAAGCAACGGCCAAAAGAAATCTTGCCCTCCAATTTGGAAGTAAATCCGTTCGAATTACTTTCTTTATTGTTTGATTTGTTGCATTCTAAAAATTCTTATTACAGTTATAAAATATTAATTAAAATGGTAAACAAAAACATACACAAATTTCAGCATCAATTTTAGATTTTGTAACTTTTCCAGAAGGATCACATACAAAATTACATTCATGAAGGACATGTCTGGGATTGACCACAATATTTGGTGGAACGCCTTCAGGAGCTGGTGCAGGTGCAGGTTGATTGTTTTCAGTGCTAGCAGTTGGATCCCCTCCGGCAGCAGGATTACCACCTCCAGAAACAGCAGGATCAGCAGCAGCTGTATTAGTAGGATTACCAACGGGAATAATTTCTTCAAGAAATTTTTCATCCAATTTTTGAATAATTTCATTATCAAATGGTGTGACATCTCTTTGTTCAAAAAACATTCGAATCGCATGTTTATTATTTTTGCAATTAAGATTTCTGGCATCAATAAAAGTTTGAATTTTTTGATAACATTCTTCCAAATTCTTTGAAGTTGATTTACTTCCAAAACATGCTGAAAAAAGGATTTATTTAACGAAATACACAAAATAGCTGTTAAAAAGTGGTACAGTAACTGCTCCAAAATCTTACATATTTATAATACTTTGTATTTACTATCATATTTGCAAACATAAAAAATCTTACCATAATTCAACAGTTTTAGAATTTCTTTCTTTGTTTTTCCATCAGAAGAATATCCAAGTGCCGCAAATCCACGAGCAATTTCAAGTCCATTTATAATTGCATTTGTTTCTTCAGTTGTATTTCGATGATTTACCTTAAAAAACAATTAAACAATGTTAATAAATCAATAATAAATTCTTACCAAATATGGTTCATAAAGATACTTCCAATTAACTTTCCTTGAAGGTAAACGTCGCAAAATTTCCAAAGAAAAATCCAAAAATTCCATTCCAACTTTTTTTGATTACGCAAATAAATTTTAAAGGAGTAAAATTTTTATGGTAAAAATACGACATCTTCGTTGATGAACAACAATGAATTATGCAAATTTGTTGAAATGATGATTACAGTATGCCTTTGTTTTAAAACAAAATTTTGTTAAAAATGTGTTAAAAATGCTGCCCATTGATTGATTTTTATTCTTTTTATTTTTTAAAAAATTAATTTTTTTTATTTTATCAAAAAACAATAAATATTGCTTAAAAAATTTTTCTATGATGTTTTGTAATTTTTTGTACGTTTTATTTTATTTAAAAGTAACAATCAATGATCGAAAAACTTTCACTTGCTTCTCCCTTTTTTTCGCTGAAGAACAAAATCAAGTTACGCAACTTTTTTTATCCTTTTTTTTTGTATTATTTTTTGATGGATTTTCATTTATCCGATTTTAAAGGTAGAAAACCTGTTTTCTCTTTTGTATTTAAAAGAGATCCAAAAAATATCCCGTTATTGTCAAAAAGAAAATGCTCAATGTTTTTGAATAGGCTGTTTTTGATTTTTATTATTACTTTTTGTTACTTTTGTTTTGTTTGCAATGCCGAAATTGGAGCCTTTGATGCGATGGCAAAAAGTGCCATCGAAGGTGCAAAAGATTTTATGGAAAGAGTAATATAAATTAATTGTTGCTTGGATACTGTAATTGTTAAAATTTTAGATTTTGGTACAAATTAGAATACCAAAAATTGTACAAAATCCCTCAGGGCCTGGGATAAGCTTTCAACTTGATGATGTAATTGTTTGAATTACTGTAATTACAATCTAATTATTCAAATTTTTCAGCCTTCTGAAGGGAATGCCCAGATTCCAGAATGTAAAGAATGTCGAATGAATTCTTCACAGGCTTTAGTTGGGACATGGCATGTGGTGTTATGGTCACATAACTTTTTGATTACTGTAATCTCAGATTTGAATATGCAAATTGATAAACTTGCTGCGAATCAGCCATTATCAGATCAGAAAACTCTATTTGAATGGTTTGCTGACCCCCCGGGGGTTATTTGTCCTCAACTTGTTGGTGAGTTGTTGTTTTCGGAGATATTGCATTTTTATGCAAATTTTATAATCTTGCTTAAACTGTCACAGCTGGAATACTTTAACGCAAAAGTAAATGTTTTCAGTTTTATCCCCTGCGGAAGCAACAAAATTCGAATTTGCATATACAATTGACCCAGGACTGAAGCCCAAATCAATAATTAATAAATGGGATCGACAATTTGATGGCAGCATTCTTTGGCACTTGACTCCAAAATTAAAAGTTCATATTTGTCCAACTTTCATCGAAAAAGATATAATTGTTCTTCGACAAATTGATTCTTTTCCCCGGTGTAACAATTTGATTGTTTTGGTTCGAGGTGATAAAAAGAATTTTGATAAAATTGATGCCATTCGGGATATGATCGAATTGGAAGATCGACACACCTTTGGCACAAATGCCCTTGTTCGAACTCGATGCAACAATTTTTTATAGATGCCATAAAAAAAGTTTTATTAAAATTTATTGATTGATTTTCTGTAAAAACAAATAAAATTTATTGATTTTTAAAATTATTAAATAACTAAAAAAAGATATGTCTGAGAATATTTTTTATGCAAATATTTTTTATTGGCGTCTTCGGGGTGGAAATAAATGATGATTTGAGGATTCTTTGATTCCGCCATTTGAAGTGCTTCCGGTATTATTTGCCGTGCACAATGGCATCAATGGAACAAGAAGGAAACAATTTGCATGCATTTCTTGTAATCTCTCTCGGGAAACACATGAGGGATCAGCAAGGGTTCCTCTTCTGAAAGATATAAATATTAATATATATGCAAATTTATTCGACTTTGGTAATTAAGTTGGTGATTTATTGCAACGGACGGAAGAAAAGATTTGTTTGATTATACATTTTACCAATTTTAAAAACGAATAAAATACAGTAATTTTTGTTTATATTCAAAAATGTCGAATGATTTTTGTAAAGCCCGGGTATACCGAAATTCGAGCCATCAATGAATTTGGAGAAAGTGCCATCGAGAGCGAAAAAACCTCACTTAAAAAAATTTGCAGATAAATTTTTTGTGTAAAAATCTGTATTAAATTAATTACGGTAGCCATTAAAAAATAAACTTTGCAAAAACTACGATTACTGTTTTTATTGAGCTTTGCTTGTCCAATAAAGATGTAATATAAAATGGGTTACTTGAAAAAGGCTTTAATTTAAAATGGAAAAAATAGAGATTGACGAAATATATAAAGTTAACAGTTTTTTGTTATAATTTTTTTCAACGAAATTGTTCATGTTTTTATTGCATAAATAATGTTGACGTGATTTTCTTAGATAAACTTTTGCAACTTTTTTGAAACTTTTTTGTGCAACTTTTTTGTTTTGTTATAAATCTACGCATTTTTTTGTTTACTGCATATTTTAACAGCCCTTTTGGGAGTGATTCAGCTTTGTTTTTAACAATGCCATTGCCAAAATGTCCTTTTTTCTCTTTCTAGTCTGCTTCGAACAAAAAAGTGCCAAAGTAGTAGGAAGTAATTGGGAAAAAATGATGCTATTATCTTTTATTAGCTTTGAGATTTTAGAAAAACCCCATTCATGGGTTTTTGTTTTTATAGATTAATGAATGTACTAAAAAATTTGAATAATAGCTTTTCTTAAGAATCAAATATTTAAATTATTTTTAGCACTAAGGCTCTTAAAAGCATTAAAATTTGCATATTACTATTTTTAGAAAAAATGCCAAACCTGAATGGAGTTAAGTTTCTTTGAAGCAAATGCCGTTCCAAACTTTTTCGATACAAAATTCCCATTGATGGATTTGGAGTAAATTTTTCGAGTAAACCCATTTGATGTTGCCTCCGGACATTTGTTAGCCAAAACATATCATCCTTCAAAGCCCGACGATGCCGTTTTGACATCCAGAAATATAGCATCGGATTTGAGACAATTGAAGTCATGGCAATTGCGTGAACATTTAAAAGCTTGAAATACATTTGTTTTTCGAGATATTTAGGTCGGATATCCCGAAGAATATTGACAATTGTCAAAGGCATCCAAGAACCCATGAACATGGCAACCATCAAAATTAGCATATACATGACACGTCGTTTTCGATCAGAAGTTTGGGCCTGTTGGGCTTCAGTCAGGGCAGATCCAGTATTAATAATCCAATCTTGCCGAACTTTTTGTAATATTTTCCAATAACAAAATGCCATTATAACTGCGGGAATACAGTATTGCACAACAAATAAACTGATACCGTAACCAATTTTGACTTGCGTATCTGCCCATGCATATTCACCACAAAACTAAAATGATTAATTACAGTATTTTTGAATAAGTATCAGTCATTTGAAATCTACAGTAATTAAATATTCGTTGCACAACCTTTTTGGTTTTTATTGATTTTTTAATTTTCAAATGTAACAACTAATTTTTATGTAATTTAAAAAAGTCCAAAAAAAACAAAAAAAGCAGTAACAGAGTAAAATTTTAAAATCAATTTTAAACGAATTTGAATGTGATTCAATAAAATTTTTCCCAGGCTAAATTTAGTTTTCTAAAATAAACATTTTTAAGTTATTTTTAACTACATTTTTTTGGTTAATCTTTGAATCATGCGAATTATCGGATATGTGGCCATGGATATTATAATTTGCATAAAGATGATGAAGTAATCATAATTATTAATTTTAGGTTACTATCAATGATAGTAACAAATAATCGATTAATTTCACCTGATAGTAACAAACTAAAGTGTTACTCTCAAGTGATAGTAACAATTTTAACATTTACTGTCAACAAAAATAATCCCTTTAAAAAAGCGCTTTGAAATTTAACACACGTTTTCGGTCAAATTTATGTTTGCAAGATTATTAATAATTTTATATAAATAGGTTTATGCAATCATCACACTTCCAAGTAATCGTTTGCAACAACTTATTTCAAGCATAAAAAATTGTTTCATTCTCAAAAAACTCATCTCAATTTTTTAAAGATCCAATTTCCTTTTTCAATAACGACTTTTTTTAAAACTTATTTCTTCCTTCTCTGTTTTTTTTTGTTTTTCTTGGGGTTGATAAAAATAGGTTTTGAAAAAGTTAAAAAAAGAAACGTAAAATGTATTTTTAGAAACTTGAAGAATCTTAACCCCAGAAAAAAAAGTACAGATTCCACGTCATTTCCTGCTCTGCCCATCTTCTTCAAAACGAACTTGTTCGTGTTTATTTCAAAAAGTGGGAGTTAATATTTGTTTTTTTTATAAAAGTACAAAAAAGTTGAAGAAGCAAAAACTTACTTCACCACAAATGGTCAAATTTCCAATGGCAATTTGCCGAAGTCTTTGAGTAATAAAAAGTGGAGATGAAATTGCAATTGCACCAACCCAGCAAATTATCATGAATAATTGAGCTTCTCGAAGTGTCCATGGCACCTTTTGTGGAGTTACAATTGATCGATATCGATCAACGGCAATTAAGCACAGACAATAACTTGAAATTAACACTAAAAATTTATAATTTACATAATCTGAGAGTAAATGAAATTTTAGGTTTTTTTCTGATAGTAAAGTGGATAATTATTTTGAGTAACATTTTCGTCATTGCAACTCTATTTTTAAGTTTCCTTGATAGTAACATTTTAAACTATTGTCTTCAAATGATAGTAACACATCAAACAGTTATTATCAATGATAGTTACATTGTTACTTTCATTTGACAGTAACTTATAAATGTATTACTGTAGCTTGACACTAACACTTCAAATCGTTACTCTCAAAACGATAGTAACAAATCTTACTATAGTTCATCAATCTATCTTTTGTTCCTTTCTTATTCATTGTTCCCTATCCTTTTTCTCTCTCTCCTGTGTCTTGTTCTTCTAACTTAATTTCCTGTCTCTTAAACCGATTTCCTGTTATTCATTTCTTATTCTTGTCGAGACATCAAAAAAAGAGATCACTTTTCTTGAAACAGCCAATTATTAGTTTTTCAAACCTATGTTTTTGTCTTTAGTTAGAATGAATTTTACCTTTTTCTTTTTTGAAGAAGAAATGGATTTTTTGATAATATTCTTTTTTTTACTTTGCAGTCAAATGGAAAAACGAATGTTTAAATATAAATAAAATGTATGATGGTGCTTTTCGAAAAAAAAGATGCCGAAAAAAACGAAGAAAACCTAATTTGTTTGTAAAACACTCGTCTACGAAGAATATAAGAGAAAAGCGCACAGGGGTATTTCAAAATTTTTTTCATATCAAAAAAGAAAATGCCGAAAAAACTGAAGAAGTGGAAGAAGAAACCGAGGGGAAAAAAAGAAGATTACTTCAATTGAAAAAAATATAACCACCAAAATTGAAGTAAGTTTGAAAAAATAGCCCCTCTCAAACAGAAAAAAAGTTTTCAATCGAAAATTGATTTTTTTTTTCGTTTTTGAAAGTCACGTTTTTGTTACAGCTTTTTAAAAACGTGACTTTAAACAAAAAGATATATAAAAGTTCATAAAAAGTCCTTTTCATTTAATCAGTGATTACACATTTTCAAGGATGTGATCGAAAATATTTTTCAATAAAACTTGATGTTTTTGTCAAAAACATTTTTATTTTAAAAAACATACCAGAAATTCCTTGACAAAGTGGAACAAGTTTACACATGGCAGAACCGAATTGCCAAGTTTTAACAAATGCCAAAACAGGAGTGATTGGGAGAGCGGTAATACATAAAAGCTAAAAATAAACAATGTTGTTTTTAAACACCTTAAAAGAATGTAAAAAAAATGCGTACTAAATCAGAAATTGCAAGATTAATTAAAAATACATTTGCTACAGTAATCCGCTTTCGAATTACCATTGTTCCAATTAATAATCCATTACCACATATTCCAACAACAAATATTAAACCATAAATTAGTGAATAAACAATCTATAAAAATTTTAAACATTTAATGAAAGATGAAGAAATTTTTAAAAAAAGGTTGCAAAAATTACTTTAAAAAGGTACAGTAACTAGTTACAGTAATCTCGAAAAAACTATTATAAAAATTAATAGGTCTAACAAATTTTATTTATTACCATTAATAAATGTTTAAAAAATATAGTAATCAGTAAGTTTGAGAACCATCTACAGTACATCGTTTCGATTCTACAGTACTTTTTAAAAAAGTGATAGTAACAAAAAACTTGAAAAGTAGCAAATTTCATTTACTATCTTTGATTACAAAAAGTTAACAAATATCGTTGAAAGTTATTCCCCCACACAAAAATATATCTACCGTATCACATAAAAAATCTTTACCTGAACATCAAGCCTTAAAGTCCAATCCCCGACCATTCGAAGTAATTTATTTAATTTTGCACACCCTTCAACATGATCCATAATATCATCGTAATAATCCATGATTAAAATATTACTATTATTTAAATAAATAAAACAACACTGATTTCTTTAAAAATACAGGGTGGTCCAAATAAATTCGAAATGGCATTTTTGATGGTAAATCGTTCGCAGAAGGTCCCAGAAGCTCATATTTTGTGGGAAGGTCACCAACAAAGGGGAGCATCTTTTGCACTAAAAATTTTGGCATTCTGAGACATTTTGCCAAACCGCGCCAAATTCAAATCTTTTTGAATCTAAACGTAAGATATTGTATGGGCAACATTAACTGAGTGATTATCAACAATTTAAGCTGCCTAGGACATCAATTGGGTCAATATTCATCGTTTAACCTCAAAAATTCGAAAAAACATTTTTTTCATTTAAACGCCTAATTTTCGGTTTGTATAGGTTTTCGATGACGGAGAATTCGATTCTGATATTTATTTTCATTGGTTTTAACATATTTTTAGTTTAAATGTGGTTTTTAACTTTTTTGTCTAAAAATATCGATTAAACTAAAAATATGTTAAAACCAATGAAAATAAATATCAGAATCGAATTCTCCGTCATCGAAAACCTATACAAACCGAAAATTAGGCGTTTAAATGAAAAAAATGTTTTTTCGAATTTTTGAGGTTAAACGATGAATATTGACCCAATTGATGTCCTAGGCAGCTTAAATTGTTGATAATCACTCAGTTAATGTTGCCCATACAATATCTTACGTTTAGATTCAAAAAGATTTGAATTTGGCGCGGTTTGGCAAAATGTCTCAGAATGCCAAAATTTTTAGTGCAAAAGATGCTCCCCTTTGTTGGTGACCTTCCCACAAAATATGAGCTTCTGGGACCTTCTGCGAACGATTTACCATCAAAAATGCCATTTCGAATTTATTTGGACCACCCTGTACTTCTTTAATAAAAACATGCAAAATAAAACTTTTATCGTTGCCTTCGTTTTCTTCTTCTTCGTCGGCGATGATGATGATGGAATGGATGGATGGAATAGAATTGGGTTGGTGGTGTTCCACTTTTTTACTTTGCCCTGCCTTATGCCTGTTGTTTTTTCTTCTGTCTATATTTCTTTCTTTCTTTTTTGTTATTGAGCCTGTGAATCTTTTCGTTTTCACGCTGTTTCTTTCGGGCTGCTGCTGCTCCGCCCCAGAAGAAGCAACTTTTCTTTCTTGCTTCTTCTTCATCAAAAAAAGATACTCCAAGTTTTTTTTTCTTCGCAAAAAAAAAAGAAATAAAAAAATCTTCGTTGTTTTTGCTTTCTTTTTTTGGCATTCACCGATGCCAATTCTGATGCCGATGTTGATGAACAAGAATGAAGAAGATGTTCCAAAATCTTTTGCTGTGCCCTTTTTTCTACGGCATCCAGAAAGAATATTTGTTGTTGTTGCTTTTTTTCATATCCCGATAATTTTTAGGCTTCTTTAAAAATAAAGATATTTGTATATTTGAATGTTGTATCCTCTCTTCAAAGTTGTCAAATTTATTAAAGCTTCGAAGGAGCAGAAACCAGGTTTTTCTCTCTCTTCTCTCATTCTTTCAATATTTTTTTGCTACAAAAAAACCTTTTTTAATGATTAATTTTGACATATTAATCATGCCTGAGGGCGTTAGATATTAAGATGAGAGGAGAGAGAGAAGGATTTTCAAGCTTGGGCCAAAAAGTCAAGCTCAAAAACAAATCTCAATTTTTTTTGAGAGTTGTTAAACTTGAAAAATAGCAAAACCAAAGGCAAGAAAAAAAGGAAATTGAGAAAGGCAATGAAACGCAAAGAAAGAAAAAAATATTTGTTGCTGCTTCAATTTCCAAAAAAAGAGAAGTTAGATTTTCTATTTTCGATGTAACTTTTTTTGGGACTTCTGTTTTTCAGTTGTTTTGTTTTTCTGTTTCTGTATACTTACTTCCAATGTAGTAGCAATAATACTCGAATAAGCACTCACAAGGGAGAAATATACTTTTGGAAATGCCACTTCTTCTTCTTGCAACTTCTACTCTAACTCCTACTGCTGCTGCTAATCAATCACTGCCATTTATCTTCTTCTTCAATTATTTTTTTCTATTAAATACTTTTTTAATGCAAAGACAGATGTTTTTTGGAAATTAATAAAGATGCATTATAAATAAGTTTAAAGAAGAAAAAGAAAAGCAAAACTTAATATAAATGTAAATCAAGAAAAAATAATCTAATTTTAAATAAATCACTTTCAAATTAATTCAATACAGTATATTTTTCTTGTTAAATAACAAAAAATTGGATTACAAGATTTTCCGGCGGAAATTCTGAATACTTGCAAAAATCATGGACCTTCAAATAATTGCTTTTTTGAAACCAAAATTGAGTCTAATTCAGTCCAAGAATACTGTAACATTTTTACACTTTCAAAAGATAGTTTTGAAATATCGTAACTCGGCTACAGTAATCCTTTACCGGAGATACGACGATCAACAAACTCTTCAAAAATCAACGCTTGAAATTCCATTTTTCACAATTGTCAGTATGATAAATATATTTTAGAACAGATACCGTAATTTCAATCTATCTAATTTTTCAATACAATATATTTTATACCAAAGAAAAACAAAGTTAATACAATAAAATACACAAATCAGCACAAATATATATTTAGTATGAAACAATTAAAATAATATATCTAATAAAAAAAATAAAACACCGAAACAAAACATAAATATTATTCTTCTTATTTATCCATCCAGCCATCAAGAGAACCATATCCGACCATCTTTCCAAAGCAAGAAGGTTTAATTAACCCCAATCATCTTGGCTACTGTATTTGTATGAATGTTTTGGATTGAAAACAATTTTTGGTGGTTCAATTCCAGCTCGACGTAAATCATATAAACCTGGTTTACCTAAAAATGAGCAAAAGTTAGTACAGTTTAAAAAAAAGGTTTTCTTATTCAAAAATATGTAAATTAAAAAAAGCTTACCAGTTGCACGGAAAAAAGTTGATGAAAATTCATCTCTGATTACTTTTGGAAGTGATCCGGCACTACCATATGATGCTTGACTATATGATGAAGATTGAGCAGTGCAACATTCAACAGAATTTTCATTATTATTGATTGCAGCATCCGCTTCAGGCATTATTGGAGGAGGTGGAAGTTCCGAAGAAGATGCAGTTGGTTTTGGAGAAAGTGGTGGTGAAAGTTCTGAAGAAGGTGGAAGAAGTTGAGCTGGATTTTCAATCGGAGGAGAACGAGTTGGTCCATGACTCAATAAACCACCACGGGCAAATTTTCCTCGACTTGAATAAATTGCAGGTGGATGATATGTTGGTGTCATAGATGAATGATCTTCTTCTTTAATATCATTATTGACAGATGGTGAAGGAAGAGGAGGACCAAAAGAAAGGGTAGTAGTAGTAGTAGCGACTTGAATTGGTGATGATGAATTTTCTTGATCATTGTTGCTGCTCAATGTTGAAGGAGTACTTGCAGCAGGAGGTTGAGTTGCAATTGATGTTTCACGTTTTAATAAAAGAGTTCTGCGTGGAGGAGGTACAGGTGGAACACGAGTTGGAGTAGCTTGAATTGAGATTGCAACATTTCCTTGTTCAATGGGCAAAGATCGAAGAGTACTTGCAGGAGCAGTTGGAGTAGCTTGAGCTAAAATTGCAACATTTCCTTGTTCAACAGGCGTAGATCGAGGAGTACTTGGAGTAATAGAAGCAGTTGGATAAGCTTGAGTTGACGTTGCTGCATGTTCTCGTTGATCAATGCTTGATGGAGGAGTACTTGGAGAAGTACAAGTTCGAGTTGATGCTGGTTCATGACTAAAAAACTATCACTTAGAGATATTATTAGAAAAAGAAACATATACCTTGGTTGATTATAAAATGATGTTGAAGCTGAAGTAGGATAACATGAATTTCCTTCTTCTTGGACATTTTTGATAATTGCAACATTTTGTTTTTGCTGTTGAGATAATGGCATTGAAGGCGGAACACCAAAACCAGAACCTGCAGTTGTCGCTGCTGCAGCACTTCCATGTTGATCATTGCTGTTAATTACAGGTTGAGATGGCTTTGCTGTTGCTGCTGCTGTTGAAGAAAGAGAAGAAGCAGAAGTATTTGTATAAGAAAATAAACAATTCGTTAAACATTTCTCTTGAGCAAGTTTCTTCAACATTCCACGTTTATATGGACGATATGGACTTGGAGAATTTTGAGTTGTTGCAGCAACATTTTCTTTATCATTATTGCTGCTCATTTTTGATTGAGAGAGATGAACACCACGAGAATATTTTTACAATATTGAATGAAATGATTACAAAGTACTTTGGAGGTATTTATAGAAAAAACTTTTGTGAAGCGTGTCAAAAAGTGTTAAAATATGCAAATTCCAATTGTTTCTTGCAATTATTGCTGCTGCGACCGCGGTCGGTGTAGTAATAATATGTTAATTTACATAGTTTTAGTGTTCTTTCGCGAGCGAATTGCAAAGTTTGTTTGTTTTTGATCGACATTTTTTATTTAATCAATTATTAAAATTAAAATAACCAGTATTAAAAAAAAATATAGTTTATGCATTGAATGTATGATACTTCATTTGATGTTGTAAGTATTATTATTTTTTATTAAACATCAGCTTTCCATGTATGCCATTTATTCCCTTTTTCATGTTGAATAGAGTCATAATCTTGTTGTTGTTGTCCTCTAAAAAACAATTTTTATTAACAATCGTTTAATCTTTGATAATTAAATGTAAAATGCCATTCAAAAAGCGCCACGTCAGAAAGACCAAAAAAATTATCGCATTTGCAACGGAATTATAAAAACCCACTTTTTGGCATTTTTTTGTGCCATTTCTGATTTTAACGATGCCAATGAGAGTATCAAAGTCTATTAACATTTTTGTATTTGATTTTGGCATTATTGCAATTTTAGTCAAATTTATTTTTTTGGCACTTACCTATTAAATTCACTAAGCAATTCAGAGTGTTCTTCTTCTTGAATATCAGTTAAACAAGTAATATCATTGCCAAAAGTAGATTCATCTCTTCGAATATTTTTTTCATTTTGTTTTTCTTGTTGTTCTTTCTTTGCTAAATTAATCGTCATTTGAACAAGGAATTTACGGCGATTTTGAACAATTGCACCAAGCTGATCAAAACTTTTTTTGCCTTTCCAATCTTGTGAAAGCATGCCCGTGAAATTACTTCGAAGACTGTTTGAAACAATTACGATGGACCATTTTTCAAGATTATTTGGAGGGAATTCTCGAAATTTCCCAGATCTTTTATATCGAAGTCGAAGAATGGCACGGAAAATCGCTTTTCGAATTCGATGATCATTGAACATGTAAATTGGAAGTCGAAGGGCACATCCAAAAATTGTTAACTGAAAACAATAGGAAATGATTAGTCATCGAGGATTAAAGTAAGTTGTTATGGTCAGGAATGAAAATCGGCAATGGCACAAATATGCATGCCATGGCATTTGTTGTACATTAATAAGGAATATTTTAGATGCCGTTGATACATTCTTTTATCTTTTTAATGATACCATCAAATTCCAGCCAGTTAGTTAATCTCGAAATGGTAAAACTTTGTACATCAATGATAAAAAATGCCATGGCACACATTTGTGAAGAAAGAAACAGCATTTGTACCCATGTTACAAATGAAGATTAAACGTAGAAAGTGGTACAAATTCCATTTTTATAAATATGTAAATGCCATGACATTTTACCTAGTCATACATAACAATGTCCTTTTGGATGTACGTATGCATGAGGTAATGAAACTACACAACATACAGGATACATGTAGATTATCCTTTTGCAGTATATCCTCTAAGAAGAATACAAAACAATTTTTAGTAAAACAGGGTTAAGAGATTAGACGAAATGAGGAACTTTTTAAGGATACTTGGACTTAAGGATATAGAGTGATGTCAAAGCTGCTTGTTTTTCTTGGCATTCACAAATCAATGTTCTAATCTTTTTGACTAGGCAAAACAAAATTTGTCTCGGTTTTAATCAACTTTTTAATCTCCAGGAAATTAAAGTTACAAAAGTTTTAAGAAAATTAAAAATTTATGCAAATTCTTGGTACATCCTGTCTCACATAAAAGCTACAGTAATCCTTGGGGAAAATGTACTTACAAGTGCTGCTAAATCCGATGCCACTAAATAATTGTAATAATGTTGATATCGGAAAAAATATGGATCAAAATATTCCCAAATATTTATGATAGTTGTTGCCGTATTTGCAATTAAATAACATCCAACCACCATTGCCAAAGTTCGGGTTGCAACTCGAACACCCTTCTTTTCACTGTATTTATTTCGAAATGATCCCCTAAAAAGCAATCAATATAAATTTATTGGTCTTAACAGGAATATGCAAATTGAAATTTTGGTGTGATAATATGCAAATTTGCATAAAACGATATCTGTTTTCTCGTTTAAGATCTCAAAAAATGCCGGAATTTTTTTAGACAATTTTCAATTCCAGAATTTTAATGGACAAAATATTCTTAGATTAGATCGATTGATTGAGTTATGCAAATTTGCACATTTCCTCTACACACTATAACTACAGTATACCTTTTACTTGGGCGTGCGGATCTTCGAAAAACTCCATTTGCAGCTGCTGCAGTTGCAATTCTCTGAGATTGTGTAACAATTTGATCGAATTTTCTTTTTCTCTTTTTTAAATGTAAAACAATATGCAAATTACAGGCTGCCAAAACAAAGAATGGCACAATTACGGTAAAGAATTTTCGGATCCAAAATCTTGCAGCTTGCCATTCATCATTTCTTTGAATCCAAATTGGAATCAAGGATTCTATGGACGGACAATGTTCAAGAATTAAAACAGCTGTCTCAAAATAGAGGGTGCCTTTGAAGAGAATCGATAAAATAATTATTATCGTAATTACAATCACTTTATTCTTTACCATAAATACTAATAAACGTTTCTGAAAAAGCTTTATGATTACCATTTTTGATTACGGTAATTGAAGAGGTTTATGAAAGTTAAACTAAAAAAAACAAGTGCCATTCAAAAAGTGCCAAAGTCAGAAATGGCACAAATATCCCAAAAATGAAAAAACTGAGCATTATCGCGTTCATAATATTGTTATTAAAAAATCAATTTTTGACATTTTTGTGCCATTTCTGACTTTGGCACTTTTACGATGCCATTGAAGTCAA
This sequence comes from Panagrolaimus sp. LJ2414, assembly GCA_024447195.1. Classification (NCBI taxonomy): domain Eukaryota; kingdom Metazoa; phylum Nematoda; class Chromadorea; order Rhabditida; family Panagrolaimidae; genus Panagrolaimus; species Panagrolaimus sp. LJ2414. Next base: position 890,682 of record JAMRXY010000278.1, read on the forward strand.
TCTTTAGCCGAGATTAGTGCCCCCTTATTACTCCAAAAAACAAACCTCAAAATAATGTGCTCCATTAGCTAAAAATCTTTCAATGGAAGCAACAACAAGAATAAAATTTGAAACAGTTAAGGCAAAATGATGCAAGCAATATGCAATCCGAACATAGGTGGCCCAAACTCGAACAACTGATTCCATTTGATAATGATATCCAATCACTTGAACTGAAGCTGATAAAATATAACAAATTGAAACAATTGTGTCAAAAGTTGCCAGAAGCAAAGGATTTGCATAATTTTGACGGCGAAGTTTTCGAGATGTTGAAAAAATATAAAAAATTATGGCATTTTGTATTACACTTAATGATGCCACAAATGACCCAATAAATCCAACAGAGATAACTCGAAAATTATCAGCTAATTGGGTTTCATTTAGCAAACATTGATGGGTTAAATGATCATCAAGTCGAAAAAGATGCATAATATAATTGATAAAAATTTGATTAGATCATTCGAGGAAAAATTTTGCTGAAATGGATTGGGATTAGAGGTTACGGTAATGGATACAGTATACGATTTAAATGGTCGAGGAAATATTCAAAAAAGTGCAAAAGTCGGAAATGGCAAAAAATGGCGCAAACGTATGAATTAATGTAAATTCAATAATTCAGCGTTGAAATAAAAGTGCCATTGAAAAAGTGCCAAAGTCGAATGTGGCACAAAAAATGGCAAAAATATAAAAAAATAAAATTTATTGTGTTTAAAATTAAAGAATTCAAAAAAGACCGCTTTTGGCATTGCCATTTTTGTGCAATTTCCAATTTTGGCACTTTTACAATAAAACAAAATTATCACGGAAAGTAATTTCGCGAACCTAAAAAATTGTGCAAAAAAACATCTGACATGAAAATTAAAACCCCCGCTTTTTTACTGTCATAATTTTTTTATTACAGCCAAAAAAATGCTAAAAACATGCAAAAAAATAACGGAGAACAAAAACTATCAATTTTAAAATTGCCTCATTTTTAATTTTATTAAAAAACCGGAACAAAATAACCTTCATCTCAAAAAAAGAAGAAAAGGGAAAAGAATGGCATCAAAAAATGAAAAAAGAAAAGTCAAAACCCAAAAAATTCTGCTTATTTTTTTTCTAAAAAAGAGACTTCCAAAAATTACATATTTTTCATCATCAAAAAGAAGAAAGAAAAAAATGAACGCGCAATCTCCTTTTTTTCTTCATTTTTTTTCAAAAGGTTCATTTTTGCTGCTTCAAAAAAAGGCTGAATTTAACTTCCTCCATCTTTAGTATTCCATCACTTTTTCAGGAACATATAAAAAAACTGCTGTTCTTTTATATAACTGTGGAAACAAAAAGATGCCGAGTAGTTTTTTTCAAAGGCGGCATACCGCAAAGTAAAGGTTGAAAATTGGCATCAAAGAAAGGGAAGATAAATGTACAATTTCCTGACAACCTTTTACTTTTTTGGCGGTGTCTTTGACCAAATTTTTTTAGTTTAGTAATACCATAAAAAGTTACCATTATTGAAAGTTTTTACAGTAAAAAACGGTAATGGCAGTTTTTATAAATGCATATATGTTTTAGCTAAAAGTTGTAAGAAGAAGGTAAAATGCAAAAAGGACATCTGCGCATATTGTAGAAACTTGAGTACTTTCAAGATAAGGCATTATTCTGATTCAACCATTTTCTTCAGAATATGAAATGTGGCCTAAAAAAGACGATATTCAAAAAAGCAACGAAAAAGAAAAAATTCTTTGCGCATTCAAAAGAAAAAAAACGAATGCCAAAAACCCCACAAAAATGGGTACTTTCTTCTTTCATCTTCTTCATTTTCATTTTTTTTGGCTTAATGACTGCCCCTGACTGGCTATAATAAATCTCTTCTTATTAATTTTTTCTCTTTTGGGGATAAATGTTAAAAATGAAGATGAAGAGGATAAGCCGTTTGAGATAAAAAAAATGAAAGGTAACAAATATTTTTTATTATTATCTTCTAATAAATTTTATCATTAATAAAGACATATTTTAAATACGACACGATGAAAGAGAGGATTAAAAAAAGTCAAAAATGACCAAACAAATACATGTTATAATAATTTCAACAACAACAAAAAAGGGGGGATAAAGCTGTCATAAATCCATCCTTTCAAACTTCCGATACAGAATGCCGAAGCAGAAAGAAATTTGAGGATAAAATATATTCTTTTTTTTCGAAAGTTTTGTTTTTCAAAACCCGCAAAGCTGGAAGGAAAAAAACTATTAATGAGTAATTTTTTTTTGCTTTTTGAAGTCGTCTGCTCAATGGCATCCTTTAAGTTTTTTTGAAGAAAAAATATGAAAAGGAAAGTTTTTTAGTTTTACAAGAAGGATGGAGGGGAAAAGCAATTATGAAGCAGCATTTTTGTGGTAAAAAATCGTTTAATATTTTGGTAAAATTTTACAAGGTTACGTTAATCGAATTATTGAAAAATTACTAAAACTGAAAAACTGAACTCTACTAAAATATGAATAAATGAAGTATAATACTGTGAAATTGAATATGGATTTTCAGATGTTTTAAGTTCAATTTTTCATATATCTTTTTTTGCCCAGAATCAGATTAACTCTGAAAAAATTGAAACCTGGACGAAAATGGCGGATTCAAAAATGTTCAAGTTTTCAAAAAAATTCCGGCATATTTTAAATATAAATGCAAAACCGTTGTTAAGGAAGAAATCAGCGGAAAGTCTAAAAGTCAAAAATGACCAATTTTTTAGTAAAAATACTGTAATTTTTTAAATGACACACAGTTTTTGCATTTTCGCAACCAAGATTATGACGCTAAATATAGGATAAAAGTCAAAATTTACAAATGATTCCATACTTTTAAGAAGAAAATACAAAAAACCAGAAATTTGCATCTTTCTTGGAAGCCACCCCCATTTTGTTCCATTAACTAACTAGACATTTTTTGCAAAATCAAGCATAAGAAAACACAACTGTAACAATCTATCACTAATTTTTTACTATCTTTTATTCAAATATAAATGTGCCAATAAATTTATGGCATTTTTAAACACAAAAAACATATTACTCCGAAAAAGGAAAAAAATACAAAAAAAAGTATTACGCAAAAAAACCAAAAAAATGTCAAAAGTTTTTTAATTTTGAGAAAAAAACGCAGTTGGTCTTTTGAATTTTTTTTACCTGAAAAAAATTAAATTGTGAGACAAAAAAAATTTAAAGGAACAAAAAAACATTTATCCATTTTCTAGAAAAAAGAAAAAAAAAGAGTAAAAGTTCAAAAAAGAATTTCTAAAGTTGTTATAAAAGAATACTAATAAATACAAGGATGACACATAAAATACGATACAATGAAGCAGAAAGAAAAAAATAAGTAAATGCATGGAAAAAAAGAAGATAATATTTTTGACGTACAAAAAAAAGATAATAAAAACAAAAAAACAATGAAAGTTTTTTTAATTCATTTTGATGAATATCAGAAGCATTGTTTTGAATTGAAAAAAGTAATGTTTTATAAATTTTAAATTTTTTTGGATAAGCATGTTTTCGTGCGAAAATGAATAAAAACTGTTTTTGGAAGAAGTGACATTTTTGAATGTTTAAAGAAGTGGAAATAATTCGAAAGGTATTTCCCCAAAAAAACGTGAAAAAATTTAGTTTTGAAAGATGTTTTGACGTTCGGGAATAATTGAGTTACAGTAATTTTTGGGTATAAGGAAATATGTTTTTAAAAAGGTTGAAATGGTTGCAAACTTTTAGCAGACAAGACTAACCTATAAAAGTAGTAGTTCAAAGATATGACAAAACATGAAAATCAGGGATTCCTTGGAACTGATTATCTTAGATTTGCAGAATAGAACAAAAACCGTTCCAATCTAATAAATTCCTAATTTTCAAGTTTCATCAGAAAAAAAAGTTTATTTGCATAAAAAAGTATGAAAAAAGCTATCAGATAATTTTAGCATCAAAGAACCAAAGTTTGAAAGTAACAACGCAATTCCGTGACATTTTTCAAGAAAAAATTGCAAAGAAAAGTATTACTGTAATAAAAAAAAGAAATAAACTTTGCACATGCGTAAGCAAGAAAAACAAAATTGCCATTGTTTTTTTTGCTGTTAAAAATTGATGGAAAAATTTGATAGCGTTTCAACACGCAAAAATTTTTTGAGAGCTGCGAACTCGTTAATCGGCGCCCTTTCACGCTGAATTTCTTTTTTTCAAACAGCGCTAATCATAAATCAAAAATGTGAAAATGACATTGCTTTTTAACCTCAAAATCTCTATAAAATGAGAAAAAAATAGAAGATTAAAAGGGCAAATCTTGGTTTTTTACATTTTTACCTACTTAACTGAAGATAAAAACTTCTAATTAACAAGCAGCAATAAAAGGACATTCGATTATGGCATTTTTATTCACAAGAGATTTGAATATATTAATGGCACTTTATGAAATGTCAATCCAAATGAAGAGATTCGGTCTAAGTAAAATACAAATTTCTTTGAAAAGTTACTTTTGTTGTTGACTATTTTTAATAAGGAAGAGCTCAGAGTCATTCTTGTGCCGTAAAAGGAAAGATAATTTTATATTTTTAGTGCCATCGAGGAAGCTGGTAAACGAGCAGAAAATTTTAAAATGATCTGTCATTTTGTTGTGTCAATTCTCACAAATTCAAAAAAACAACAGAAAATAAAAGCTTTTTTTGAATTTTTCTAGCCAAACAAAAGGGATAAAACTATATTCAAGCAATACCCAAAAACACATCATAAATTTTTTCTATTCTCCAAAAAATGGCATTTATGAGCATTTCCAATGGAAACGACTCTTTTTTATTTTCTTTGAAAACAAAAACAAAAAATGATTCAAAATTTTGAATTCAAAAAAACAAAAAAATGAATGCCATTAAAAAAAACGAATATGGGCAATTTAAACTTTATATATTTTTTCCATAAATATCCGAACATGAGTTTTTTAGGAAAAAAACCAAAGTCTCGGAATTTTATGGTTCTTTTGTTCTTTGAAAAAGCTAAAACAAATCATAAGATTTTGGCTGGGAAAAAAGAAAGACAGTTTCCAAGGAAAATATTTTAATTTGTCTTCCCTGGCGAGCAAGCTACAAAAATTATCCATTAAAACTTTTAAAAGATATAAAAACAATTTGTGCCAATAATTGTTTAAAAAAAGAGAGGGGTTTAATTATAATTTAAAATTAATGTTTTAAAATTTGGAGCTGAAATTCACACACATGGAGTTTCTTAGGATTGCTTCGTATACAAAAAACATCAATTTTTTGTCCAGGAAGTTTTTTAAAAAATTTAAATAATTACAAAGCTACCAAACTAAAACATAAACTATAACAGTAATTGAGCTAAATTGTAAAATATTACGTTACAATAATCGAACACTTAAAGAACTACGTGTAACCACACCTATTACAGTAATCAAATGAAGCCAAGTTATTATGCAAATTTTTAAAAATACATATTACAGTAATCTAACATACTTGTTTTTTTTGTAAATTTTTTAATAGAATTAGTTACACATTTGACTACTGTAAAACAACAGCAAAATTAAAAATTAAACTATTAAAATCCCAAATATCGTGAATCCTTTTATAAACATTTTTTAGCAAACGTTTTTTTGAAAAGGTTAAAAAACCAAAAAAAGTCCACCTGCTTTATATTTTATATTTTTGGCAGAAACCACATTTTTTATTCAAACATGAAAGGTGAAATTTAAAGGTTAAATTCAATTAAATATTTTAAAAAAATGGAGGTGGAAAATACAAAAATAAAGTAAGTAGGTCAAAAGTGACGTGAAAATGTTTGAAGGTGGGGATGTTGTTAATGTTGTTAAGGATGTACTTTTTTGAGCTAAAATAAATTAAATTCTTTTTTGCTGCTAAAAATATGTGGACAAAAAAATGTGTTATATTTTTGAGATTGGTAAAGTTCGTTATAGTTGCACAAAATATGATTAATGTAGGCAATAACAAGCAATAAAAATCAAAACATGTTTTACAACACAAATATTATTCATGTTTTTGTGGAGGAGGTTGCTCTAAAAGCAGCCATAAATTTATTGTTTAATTTTAAAATTTTATGACTGCTTATAAATTAAAAAGATATGTTTAGCCTAGGCTTTTGCAAATTTAAAAAATTTCGTAAGAATATTTTGAAATTCAAAACAAAGCAAAATTGCAAAAAAACATGTTGATTGCGATTTTGTTTCGAAAAAAAATAAGCAGGTCTATCGACAGATATATAAAATTAAACTGATGATGCAATATTGTTGTCGAGAAAGTTTTTTGCTTTCAGCATTTCTCGATGTCTAAAGGAGTTTGAGCAATTATTGCATCATTCTTATATATCAAGAACTCGGCCTGAAATCGAATCAAACCATGCAGATTAAAACTAAAATATTCAGACTATAAAAATTCTTTTAACTAGATTGACGGCACTCTTTTTTGCGCTCTTCTTTTTAGTTATTTTACGTTTTATTTCTTTTTAAAAAAACGTAAATTTTGATATTTGTTATATACAGACTCCTTTCCCTATATGAAGACCAACATCATGTAACAAATAGCTTGATTAAATTTTTATTATTAAGCAATATTAAAATTAAGATATTCGATACGAAGTTTAAACAATACCTCATCAAAGTATCTTTTTCAGATGGCAACAAAAGAAGATAGGTTATTTTTGAAGCAGCAACAGAATTCTGTGTTTGATCAATCACATGTTCACAAAAGCACCAAATTTTCTGAGCTTAATTTAAATCAAAGCCACAAATGTTCAAATGATGAATCATCACTTCATTCATTTAACAAATCAAACAAGGACAAAAATTTTGGTAAAAAAAGACAATTGCAATTTCACAAAATTCGTTTAAATTATTTTTATGTGACGTTACTGTAGTAGTTTTGTGACTTGATTTGAAAGGCAATGAAGAGACAAAAAAGAATGTTTGTAAAATTGCAACAACTTTTTCAAATATCAGGTTTTACTGTATTCCCTGAAAAAAGAAATTCATGGAATAAGTCAGCAACAAAAGATTTGAGTTCTAAAGCATTAAAGAATCAAAGTTTCAATGTCGAATCAAAAGAACGAGCTCAAAAGCGTTGGATGAATGAAAAGAATTGTAGCAACAGCTCAAATGGAAGTAGCACCTTATCACTTCATATTGCAGCATATGAAAATTTTGTTGAAGCTTCTGTAAATGAAGATTTCCCAATGAAATCTAAAGCATTTAATACAGCTGTTACTGTACCTGTATCCAAGTTTCAAGCAAGTTTTAATTCATGAAAAACAAAATCAATATTATTTATACTGTATATAGGATCCCTATGAATTTCCCCGACAAATGGATGGTAATAAACGTTCAACGCCAGAAATTCAACAATTTGGAGCAGGTCAAAAATTACTTACACCAAATCAAGGTTTCAAATTTAACACGTGCTTCTTTTTATGGTTACTGTAATATTATTCAATTTTTAGAGAAACCAATTTTAACAAAACAAGTTTGTGCATTACCGTATTATCATGGCTTACTTCCCCGAGAAGATATCAAATCAATGCTTAAACAAGATGGAGATTTTTTGCTTCGTATCACTGAACCAACTGCCGGTCAGCCTCGTTCTGTTGTCCTTTCAGTTTGTGATCCAAGGGATAATGCCCGGCATTACGTTATTCAAAGTGATGGAACTTCATGCTTCATTGAACCACATCAAAAGCATCCTGATGTAATCCTTCTTATTCGAGCATATCATCGTATCACCCTTGGCGGTACTGTATTACTAAAAAATCCAATTCTTCGTCAACCATGGGAGGTAAGAGATATTTATGATAATTGAATGCACAAAAAAGATTGGTGAAGGAGCTTAAAAATGTACACTTTCTTTGAATTGATTTTGCAAAATGGAAATGAGTTTGAAGACAGAAGCCTAATTTTTTGTAATTCTGTGTAGGAGCAAAAAATTCAAAATTAGCGCCATTTGGCAATGTGTCTCGGAATGACAAAATGTTGTTTTTCTGTTTTTTGTAAAAATCAAAAACGATCAAAGACCAAAATTACTGTGTAAAAATATTACTGCTCACATTTTTAGCTTAATCATGAAGATATTGAATGCACAAAAAAGATTGGAGAAGGAGCTTTTGGAGAGGTTTCACTTGGTCGCTTGCAACTTAAAGGTGAAAAGGTTGAAGTTGCAATTAAGCTTGCAAAACTTGAATCACTTACAAAAGAACAAATTAAAGAAATTATGTTGGAAGCAAGATTAATGCGGATGTTTGATCATCCAAATATTATTAAATTATATGGTGTTGCTGCAGGGCAAGAACCTTTGATGTTGGTTATGGAATTGGTATGGGGATTTTGACTATTTGTATTATGATAATAAATCATATATTTTAGGCTGATAAAGGTGCCCTTGATAGTTATCTTCAAAAGAATACAATTTCAAATGAAAAAAAGATGGAAATGTGTGCTCAAGGTTCGGGGAGTATTAATTATTGATTCTTTTTATTCAACATTGCTTTGTTTTAGCTTCATTTGGACTTGAATATCTTCATCATATGAATGTTTTGCATTGTGATATTGCAGCTCGAAATTGTCTTTATGGAAATGGAAAGGTATGTTTGGCTACAGTAATCATATAAGCACGTCATTAACTTGTTTTTTAGGTTAAAATTAGTGATTTTGGTTTAACTCGGGAAGGACAAACATACGAAATGCTTCCAACCAAACGTGTCCCGATTCGTTGGCTTGCTCCTGAAACAATGGTCTATTATATTTACAATCAAAAAACTGATATTTATTCATTTGGAATTTTATGTTGGGAAATTTGGCATAATGGTAAGCGGGTTATTTTGGAGCATTTTTTGGTACACCGGGGTTGCAACAACAACCTAGAGTTTACCATAGAAAAACGCCCTGGCATTCATATTTAATTATTAAACTACACTTTATTTCTTTTTAGGTCAAGAACCTTATCCCGGGTTTACAGTTGCAGAAGTTCATGGAAAGGTTAAAGAAGGATATCGAATGACGCTTCCACCACAAATTCCAAATAATGTTCGAATTGTTATTCTTAATTGCTGGGGATTACCTGATAAGCGATGGTCGGCAAATGATGTGGCAAAAAAGTTTGAAGAAATTTCTGGCCTTAAAATGCCTGATTATCTTGCAGCAGAAGAGAAGAAGAAGCAGCAGGCCCAAGTTTCATCTTCATCAAATGGACCCGGAAAACGAAAGAAATTAAAGACTCGTGAATCCCGAGATTCTGTTGAACAAGAACCAATCGATGAAAAGCCACAACGAAATAAAAATTCTGCTGGTAATAGCAATGCTGGAGGAGGTCGTCGAAATCGTTCTGCATCTAATTAAATCTATTTTATCTCTTTTGTGTGTACTGTAATTGTGTAATTTAAATTTTCTTTATTAGTATATATATCTTTAAAATATAAAAGTTATAAAGGCAACAGAAAAAGATATGGCAGCTTTGATATGTACAAACACACGTTTTTTGTTTAATGCAAATAAGTATTTTTTAATAATAAGTTGTTGTTTTGGAATGATTAGCATTTTGTTGATTGAATTCCATCCAAGCCACTACCGTATCCATTTAGCATTGCAACATCACCAACTTTTGCGGATTTCTTTCGATACCCTAAAAAAGTTGAACGATATTAGTATACTGTAGCTTTCACGCTCAACATTGGTAATAACAAAGGCTACAGTATGCTCAACGTGCAATTTAGTAATATTGGAAGAAGTAAACTACAGCAGACATATTTTGAATAACGGTTACGCATACAACGCATATTGTTAGATATACTGTAATATACACTACTACAGTATACTTTTGATATACTGTAGCCTCAGATTTACAAAACAAAAATGACTCCAAACTTTTAAAAATCACTTACCCATATTCAAATCAAAATTTCTTTTATCATTTATTACGGTAACAGCTGCTAAGAAGAATGCCACGGCACTTATAATTAAAAGTGCATTTGGAATATAAAATGATTTCAACAATGCATCAAAACGTGACTTTGGATCTACATCATCTCCTCGAATCCAATCTGATACCACTCCAATAATATACGGCCCAGAGGCATCTCCAAAAAGATGTGATAAAGTAATTTGCCATGAATTTGCGGTATTTCGTTTTCGTGGTAAAATAATATACAGAAGCATATCAACATTAATTGCCCAATTTAAACATAAAAATGTAATTGCAAAAAATATTAGCACCCATGATGCAATTCTTGAAGCAGTAATTAAATGCATTCCAAGAAAGAAGAATGGAATTGCTACAGTAGAACCAATGGCACAAATAAGTGCATCAGCACGTTGATTTTGAAATCTTGAACAAAAGAATTTTCCTTCACGCCAAAACTAAAAAAAGATAGAATTACGGTATTTCGAAATTATAGAGTTAGGATAGGCAATGATAACTACAGTATCCACAAAATTACTTACATGTGAAGCCATGACACCGGATGAAACTCCGACAATACCACCAACACATGTAATTGCACCGAAAGTAATTGAAACAGTACTTTTATCACTATCTGTTAATTGATCAGTATCATTGAAACTTTTTCCATCGGCAACAGAATATTGAATTGCCTAGAAAAAAATGGAATAGTTACAGTATAAAAAAATGGAATGGCATACTGTAGGGGCCCACCATGCAAGTGTTCCTGTAACAAATACCACAGAAGTATATCCCAATGTTGCCCAAAGATATGTTTTAACGGATAAGAGATATTTGATATCTTCAAAATAACTGGTTTTCTTGTCATTCATTGCATTTGTAGCACCAGCAAGTTGTTCAGCTTCACCACGGACAGGTTCTTGAATAAAAAATATCAGAGCAAGAATACACAGAAATCCGAAGGCAGGTGTAACTCGAACGCCCCACTGCCATTCACCTGCAGCATTTGCAACTGCTGAACCAACAATATATCCGGCACCAGAACCAACGGGAATAGCAAAATAGAATATCATCAAGACCTGAAAGAGATGGAGATTACTGTAATTATGGAAAAGTGGAAAAAGGTGTTTAAAAAATTGATATTATTATCACATTGATTAAAAATCACAAAAAAATCTAAAGCTTATCAACAATAATAGTAAAATCAATTTTGTTACTTTCACCCTTTTTCAATTACTATCATAACAAAAAAGCGCATACCCTTGAACGTGTTGTTTTTGTAAATAAATCTCCAATAATTGATGGGGCAATAATTGCATATGAAGCTTCTCCAATTCCAACAACACCACGTAAAATTAAAAATAAAGCGAATAAATTTTTTGGCACAAATGAAGAGGCAAGAACAGCAGAAACCCAAATCGCTAATCCAGCACACATAATCCATTTTCGATTTAAACGATCACCAAGAAATCCACAAATTGGAGCAAAAACCATATAAAATATAATAAAAACTGTTTGTAAGAAGCCACCCATTGCATCACCAATACCATAATAATCTTGAATATCTGATAGCACACCCGCTACAGTATATCGATCCATATAATTTAATAAATTTATTATAAATAATATTGCAACACATAATACTCCACGCCATGTAATACTTGAATCTCTAAAAAATTTAAGGATAAGAAAATATGTTTTTGAAACATCAAAAAATTATTTAAGAGAGAATTCGTGGATACTGTAGATTTCTTCGGTTGATATAAATCTTGTGTCGTGAAGATCTCAACCGATAAGTACTACAGTACCTTTTAACATCTAAACTACAGCGGATCATGCTTTCAAGTAAGAAATCCCTTTTTTATCTTAATATTTGCCTTGAAGAAAAGTAACTTGGCTTAAGGATTCTTTCCTCAACTTGCTGTTAATCCTTTTTTAAACAGCAAGTTGAGGAATTTAGAAAGATGTATCAAAAAAGACTTACGGATTTTGACATGATGCTGCAGTTCCAGCTCTCTTTCGGCTATCTAATGAAACTTCATCCAAATCAAATGATTCAACTTTTGCAGGTGGACCAAATGTGCTTACACTTGCTGGAGATTCTGTAATTGGTGCAGCAACTGACGAGGCTGCAGATGATGGAGCTTGTGAAGCTGAAGATGGTGCCATTTTTGTTGATGGTGAAGCTCCAGCGGGACTCGCCGCTACCATTCTCGTCTACTTCTCTTTTTTGTTACCTGAAAAATAGAATTTGTACAAGCATAAATAATCAAAATATTTTTAAACTACAAAAAAATATTTAATCAATGTTAATTACAACAATCACGAAAAATCAAAATCAAAAAAAATATGTACATTAATGTTTTCCGCACATTTTTTTTCTCTCCCTTCCTTTTTTTATATTTTTACTGAAACAAAAAAAAACACGCGTTAATTATCCATTGTCAAACACACAAAAATAATGATTACTTTTTTTTGTTCACTCTTTTTTTATCTACCTACCAAAAAAATACTCCAAAACTTTTGGACCAAAAGTGAAAAAGATAGGAAAGAAAAGGAAAGAATTGTTTCTAGGATGATTATTGACACATTTGAGTGAAATAAAGCATGGTTTTTTCTTTTTTGTCATCAAAGCCTTTGATTCAAAGGTTTTGATTCAAAAAGAATTTATGTCTAAGTAATAATTCTTTTTTTGGGCATTCTTAAACATGTTCCTCAGAATTAATCACCTGTAAAAGAAATATTGTTTTTTTTGCTTGATTCATCGGTTCCAAAATGGGAAAGTATTTGTCAGCAGCGATGAATCAAATTTTTACAGTGAGTGAACTTTACATAAAATTTAAAGTTTTTTAGGAATAATTAACTTAAAACTACATTCAAAGGTAAAAAAGATTGTTCGAATCAAATTTTAAAAAAGCTTAAACTCAATTGATCCTTATTGTGCTAGAGACCAAAAAATATGTGTTTCAGAACACGGAAACAAAGATGACAATTCGGTTTATCTGTGTAATTACTGTAGAGTCAAAATTTTAATCGGAATCGTTCAAATTAAAAAGCGAAACAAAAATAATGCCAAATAATGCCGCTTTTGAGTGCCAAAGTTAACTCCAACATAGTAATTCTGGCTTTGCTTTGGCAGTCAAAGTTACCGATATTAGATACAACAACAATGCCTAAAACTGCGAGATTCTAGGGAAAAGGTGAAAAGGGAAAACTTTCACACCCATATTTACTCAAAAAAAAAGAAAATGAATTTGTCGTTGATGATTTCTTTGAGGCATGGACCAGATGCAAAGAAGAATCGATCAACAACAAATTCTCTTTCCCGGCCATGAATGGAATTTTAATTTAAACATGAAAAAATAAAACATGCATTTTTCATCAATTGAAAGGTATTAAACCTTAAAAAATAATATCAAACAAATTTATTTCGATGATTCACCATGGAATTAAAAAGAGAAGGAAAAAAGGTGTATTCGAAATAGACGCATGTGAGAGGAATAGGCATTTCAATGAGGTGATCATCGATGACATTTTTAAATGAAAAATGCAAACAACAAATATTTGAAGGATTTTTTGGGAAAATTTTTTAAAAAAGTGACGGGGGTTTTTTGAAGTAGAAAAAAATGGGAGAGGAAACTGCTATAAAACGATAGCGTCAAATAAAATTTCAATGTTGAAAAGAGGATTAAAAAAAGCTGAAACATGATTTTTTTTAATACTCCAAGAATGGAAAGTCGGAAAGGGGGGAGACGATAAGAACAATGATCATTATCAAAATCATCGACACGAGAAACTCTGAAAGTTGAAGAAAGAAGAAGCCTTTTTTGCAAAAAAGAGAGAGAAAAACTTCCCACGGAAAAATGATGGAGGATAGAATAAAAAGCAGTGTCATTCCAAATGCAAAAAGCGGATCAACACTTTTTTTATCGTTGTTAACAATTTTTAGGAAACTTTAAAAAATAAAATTATAGTGGAGCGAAAGTTTTATGGCTGCTAAAAATCAAATATGGCTCAAATAAAATCATTCCTATTTTCAGTTTACAATTTCAATGTTTTACTGTATTTATTAAAGGTTTACTGTAGTTTCATTACGTTACAACAATAAATGTTTTAACAGTCTTTAAAAGCTAAAAATTTGATTCAAAATATCCACTTGTAAATTTATGATAATTTGAAACCTTTTGAAAAATATAAATATGAAAGTTATTTTGAAAGTACAGTAACCTTTTTACATCACATAACATATTAGACAATATTTTTTTCTTAAAATATAAAAAACTCAACACATTTACAATAAAAACAGAATAAAAAAAATACAAATCCGAAATTGATTGTTTTTCAATCTCTCTTTTTTCCTTTCCTTCAGGGTTCGGGTCGGTTGGTTGACTGTTGTTTTCAAATGTGAAATGAAATTATTTTTGTACAAAATTCGTTCCAATTCTTTTATTTTTGCGCAGAGCTTTTTCCGTTGCCGATATTTATTGACAGTCGTGTGTCTCTTTTATTTCTTTGGTCATTCTTTCGTGTTTTTCATTTCATTTCTTTTGCTCTCTCATTTTTGCTATGTTTGACTGAACCTGCATGTTCTATTTTTTTGCGCAACAAACTTTTGTTGTTTTCAAACACAAACTCAAACTACATCATAATAATATCTCATTCCATTCCATTTCATGTCCGCAGGCAATAAAAGAAAAAGAAAAGATGCAGTACATTAAAGCTAACTCTTTCTTTCTCTGCCCTTGTTTCTGCTTCTTCTTTTTGTTTTTGCCTGCTGCCGGCCTGACAAAGTCCATTTATTTTTTGAAAATGAAAATGAATAAATTTCAAGCAAGAAAAGAAAGAGGGATGCCAGAGTTTTTAGAAGAAGAAAAAACATTGGAGAAAAGGCATCTCTTGAAAAACAAAACTAAAAAAGGCAACAAAAAAACAACCTCCCCCAAAACAGCGGTATTCCAACAGCAAAAAAGTGTGTTGAAAAAAAAGAAAAAAAGAGTTCTTCCATGTCCCTTTTTTTCTTTTCCGTTGCCATTGAATGAAAAAAAGGAAGACATTTTTTCACGTGAAAAAAACGGAAAGAAAAAAATTTGAGACTTTTCAGTTTTGGCATTTTTTTCATTATTTTTGATAGTGCTTTTTTACGACTTCATTCGGTTGTGTTTTTTTGACTTTAAAAATAACTTTTATTATTATTTAAAAAAATGGAAAATGAACTAGAAATTTTATTACCTTCAACAACAGCAGTAAAAAATTCGTCATCGTCTTCATCAACGCCGTCATCGACTTCTGCATCAACGGCAAGATTGCCAGATGATGATGATGAAGAAGAAAATAATAACAATAATAACAATGATATTAATGATATTACTACACCTGAAGATGAAGAGGAAGATGAAATGGAAGAGGATGAAGTTGTTTTACCAGAAACACCGAATCCGCCAACAACAAAAGTTGTCAGAGTTAAATCTTCAAAGCGAAGGATTTTGTATTCTGAAAACAGGTAAATATTTTCAAAAGTTTAGGGAAAAGTTAGAACTGTTCAAGTTCGAAAAAACGAAATTTTGATGAAACTTTTGCTGGTTTTTTATTAAAAAATTTGGATTGAAAAATTTAGCATAATTTATGCGCTATTTCTATTCCGAAATTTTTTCAAAATACTTTAGTTAATTTGGAAAAACTACAAAAAAAACTTCCCGAAAGAAGAAAACCGTAGTTTTTTTTCATATAAATGGGGTTACCGCGGTAATTGGCGACTCTCCAAAGTCTATTAAGCCTTAGATTTCTGGCAAACCGTGCTACCAACTGCGCCACCGCGGCGAATTTTTAAGGCCCACAAAATCGTATATGTTGGTTGTGCTTTTTTTCTCTCCGAGTACGATCAAAATTGAAACAAAAAAGTCTAAAAAACAAAATTTTGGTTACACTTTTGGAATCAGAGTTATGTTTTTTCAAAAGTTTGTGGTTGTTTTGACCCCAAAAATTGAAATCGAAACAAAATTTTTCGATTCGAAAAACGAAATTCCGACTTTTTCAAATGTCAACAATTGTTTAAAACAAATCAATTTTATTGCCAATTTTAATCCCCAAAAACGAAATTTCAGCTATGGATTATTAGCCCGTGGAGGAGGTCGTCACACAAATCATCTAACAATTGAATGTTTAGTTTCTGTTCCGGCGCAGGTTTTAGTCTATGATGATGCGCTATGCGGATTTTTGCCATTAAGTGGGCATACAATTTGTAATGTAAATCTTTTACAACAAATTACTTGCCAACAAACTCTTTCCCCATCTCTTATCCAACCAGCAGCAAGAAATTCATGGAGTGCTGATCATTCTGCAAATGTTTGTTACTACTGTATTTTTGAATAATGATTGTTAATGAATGATTTTAGAATACATTGGCAACACCATCTGTTACAAAAGTGACACCAATTTGGGAATATTCAATTCAATGCCAACGAAAAAGTGATTCAAAGGTATTTTTAAAATAATCGTGTTTGAATTTTTTCATCACAGTAAATTTGCATGTTTTGCGATTACTGTTACCTAAAAATTTATATTGATTGATTTTCCGTTGCATTACCTAACCCACTATTTCAGACCCTTGTGGAATGCACTTTGGCCCCACATATGACTTACATTTGTTCACTTCCGACATTTCATCATTTTCGAATTGGCGATCGAAAATTCGCTTTATCATTTGGCTCTGATTACAGTGCCTCAAAATTTCATAACAAAATTCAAAAAGCGTTGAGTCATCTCTCTCGACAAAGTAAATCAAGTAAGTATCCTTTAATCAACCTTCAATACCCAAATTCGCATATTTTTTAGCTATTGCTGGTTCAGGTGACAGTAACCTTGATGCTTCAGATGATTTAGACGATGACGTTTTTGCCACAGATTCAACTGAAACACCATCAATAATCCGACAATGGCCACAAAAATCAATTCTTTCAAGAAATTTCACGCCAGTTTGTCCAGCTGTTTCAGTCACAAATCACATGAATGAAGAAATTGATTTTTATGCCGAAGATGATTTGGCAATGCCATTGTGTTCCATGCGACCTACAACAACAGGAACTACAACAACAACAACATCAGCAATGTCAAATACAGTATCCACAACTATATCTGATATTGATGGACCACCAATGGATCCTGAATCTGCAAGACCAGATGTTTTAAGTTTAGCTACAGTAAGCCCATGTGTGAATTGTCATAAATGTTATGGATCACCAAATTTTTTGTCTTCCATCTCGTCATCGATTAATGATTCAAATTTGACTGGATCAGAACCAAAAAAACTTAATTTAACTCCAAAAGGCAGTAATGAATCGGAATGTTTTAAGGTAAACACGAAATTACTGTAATTTTAATATATTGCCAAAAATTACTGTAACCTTTGAGGCTAATGTAACTTTAGCATCAGATTACTGTAGATTTTAAAATTTATTGCAACTGATTCATATCACAAATTCAAGTTGTTCTTTTGATAACACTAATTTTAATATTACCCCAAATTACTGTAGTTTAAAAATTACTGTAACTTAAACATATTTTATTTTTTAGCCAAAACTTGTTCAATCTTCTTCTTCCGGGGCCACATCAGCGCAGGAAAAAGCTTTGAGATTTGCAAAAATGCGTTCAATTCGATCTTCCTCCAATCCAGGCTCAATTATGCTAATTCAAAAACTTTCTGCAAAAAGTAGTCGAGATGGAGAGATTTCAAAATCCAAATCCCTTTTGGAATCCCATCTTCGATCTTCTTACAACACCAAAGAAGCAGCATATTCCCTTCGAAATGCCTCCTTTGAACTGGTCCAGAGGGAATTTTGTTTTTATTGTAATCAATGGTACAATGTTAAGGATAACAAAAAAGGGGCTTGTCCGTAAGTTTTGGAATATCGTAGTTGTTTTGATTGGATTCGATAAATTGAAAAATTTTAGGGAAGCACCAGATGCAATTGAAAAATTTATTAAAAAAGTAACACTGTATTCTTGGGCATCAAAATTTGTGAATAAAAAATTACAAACAAGACAAAATGATCCATGTACACCGGTAAGTTGTAGCCGATTTATAATACCCCGGGGATTTCAGTAGGAGGGGCTGAACATTTTTGGGAGGGGCTTTTCTTTGATCTTTTTCCGCGTTCTAGTATCGGCGGCAAAAGATCAAAAGGTTTTGTTCATTTTAATAAGATCCTCAGCCCCTGCTAGCGAATCTCTAAATAAAGGTCTGGGTAGGTGACCTCTCCAAAGTCATAGAAATTCTTTGATCTTTTATCGCTGTCGGCACGAGATCAAAGGAGCTTCCTCCTTGAAATGCCCTCGGGGCCTGTTCTTAATTTATAATAACATAAACCCTAATTTCCAGGTATGTGATCCATCATGTTTTACATCAGAAACAACCCAATCCTTCCGACGAAAGGCCTGGTTCTCCTTGCTCGCTTGCCTCTTCCCCTGTTTATGCTGTTATGTGCCATTAACAAAAATTTATCACAGTGAAGCCTTTTATGCCGTTTGTACTTGCTGTGGTCGATGTTCTTGTGCATCACCAGTTTCACAACCAAATAATCATGGTCAAATTCCATCCGCAAATCATCATCCCATTAATCGACGAAATCATCGACGACATCTTCTTCGAACTTCAAAACATTTTCCAGTTTCTCAAAAACTTAATAAATCAAATAATGGAAATAATTCAAAACGGCATTTTGATCAACTTCATTCTCGAACATCAAGTTCTCAACAAATTCTTAATGATTCATATTTGAATTTTAAAACTGTTTCGGGATACGGTAGTCTCATGCAGGGATCACTGGATGGTGGCCCAACTGGAATTTCATCTGAAAAACCTTCATCTTCTGGAGTTATTATTGGGGGTACTGTAAGTGGTGCAAGCGGTGCAGGTGGAAGTAGTAGTGGAATTGGAAGTGGCAGAGAAGTGTTACCACAATCCAACAGCAAATGTACTCGTCGACTCGTTTCACGTTTATCATTTTAATTAATTATTTATTCAATTTATATTTATTTGTGCATTATTTTTTTGTTTGGTATTTATTTATATATTTTTGGTTTAAAAATTAATACAGTATTTGAATACAGTATGCTATCTATTTTGACAATTGAGATTTTACAAATCCTAAATCAAGAATGGGCAAAAGTGAAAGTCAATTTTGGGTTTTTCAAATTCAAAAATACTATTCAAAATTTTCGTTAAAAAACAACGAAATCGAAATTATACTTTGCGCGGTTGAAATCAATAAATCAAAATTTTTATTTTTACAAAATTAAATCACGTTTTTTTGGATAACATCAAATTTATTGATAAAAGTTTGCGCAGAAGGATTTAACTCTCTTTTATGCATTTCTTACTTATTTCTCCAAGAAACGACAAATTTTTCTGTTGGGTTCTTTTTTGCTGCTGCAGTTGGATGGAAGAAGGTCTGCTGACTGACTTGACGACTTTTCTTTTCCCCTCCGTTGTTTTTCCCCGTCCTTTCCTTTCCTTTCATCTTTTCTTAGAGCAAGGAGAGCCGAGCTGCTGCTGCTGCTGGGTTGTCGGCATATAAAAAATTTTTCTTTCTTCTCTCGTCTACTACTTTACTTCTTCTTTTCTCTTCATATACACGCAAATAAAACCAAAAGTTTTGTTGTTATTATTAAAAAGAATTTTAAATGTGGATGTATATAAATTTGATATCATTGTTATCAGTGGTGATAATAAAAATATAAAAAAAAATATAATCATGGATCCAAATAATTATTTTACTTTACCACAATATCCAATTCAACAACAAATTCCAATTGAACATTTAATTGCTGCTAATCAACAACAACAATATTTTAGTAATAATTTATTTGCAACAGCAACAAATAATGCCGCATCATCATTATTAATGCCAACAACTCTTACCCCGATCACAAATGGAGGAATTTTACCGGCGGCAAGTACTTGTTTTATTCCAAATACTCCTGTTCTTCCTCCTCCTTCTGCTGCTGCAGCAGCAGCAACAATCATTGGTCCGCCTTCCACCTTTTTGTATAACAATAATAATAACAATTTTGGCGGGAATAATATCAACTTTTCATCTCTTTCGAGCAATAACAACATAACGTCTTCTTCTTTTCTTCAACAGCAGCAGCAACAACAATCAATTCTTCCTACTGCTGCTGCAATATCATCATCCCATCAACAGCAGCAACAGCAACAACTTCCTTTTCAACCTTCGACACAACCATTTGTGCAAATCTCTTTATCACCATCAATTCCGCAACCTATTTCTGTGATAATCGAAGGTCAACAATATCTAGAATTTCCATCCTCAAATCCTGGTGAACAATCACAATTTATCCCGCTACAGCTATTTTTACAACCACAAAATTATATTTCTCAAACATCTGCTGCTCCAACGTCTGAAATTTATCCAATTCCATTTGCATCTGCAGATTTTACAAATCTTCCACCACCCCTCCAAGCAGCAACAACAATGAGTTTTATATCTTCTCCTCCTTCATCACAACAACAACAACCTGGAATTAATATATCATCATCATCAGCTTCACAGCCTTTTGTCAAAATGGATCCATCATCTTCAAATTCTCCTCGAACATTAATTTCTCCACCATCAAAAACTCGTCGAACTAAAAGTCCACGAAAGAAAAGTACATCTACAACACCACAAACTCAAAGCTCTTTGCATAAATTTTTTTCTCCAACTTCACAAACAACAACACCTGCAACAACGATGAACAGTTCATCATCATCTAAAAAAGCTAAACCAGTAAATGATTTTAGCGATGACGATGATATTCAAGTTGTTAATGAAAATGTTACAAATACAAATAAGGATATTCAAAATCCATATGATTATGTTGAGATTCTTGATACGTAAGTATTTTTATTCGTACATTGAAGGCAATTCATACTAATGTTGTCCTCGATTCCAACTTTAAAATAGGTCTTTTGGTATGAAGAAGTTAATATTTCTAGCTAATTTTTATCTCATTTTATTACTAATATCTCTGAGTCGAGGGTAAGCATGGCTTTCCACTTTTTGAAGGCTCGGGCCTTGGCGGGCCCGGCCCGCGGGCCTTAAGCAAAATTTTTCACATTTTTTAAAATTCGAAATTTTTAATTTTTTGGCAAAGAATTTCTAAAAAACCTGCACGGCCGCGGGCCGAGAGGGCCCGCGGCCATGCTTAGTCGAGGGACATTCTATTATTTTTACCGATTTATCAGATACGCTTTGAAATATCGGGCGCTAAACTTTAAAAGAAAAAGGTATCTGATAAATTGTCAAAAAGAAAGCGCCCTTCGATCCCGAGATATTGGCTATAAAATGAGAAAAAATAAGCTAAAAATGTTAATTTTTTCATACCGAATAGAGCTTTTTATAGTAGTAGGAGGCCGAGTGAAGCACAACACTGATTTAACATTTAATTCATTTATATACATACGTTCTTGTTTTGTCGGTTGTGTTCGATTCTTTTGTAGAGATATATGTTTACATTAAATTTGAAAATATTATATCCATAAATTTTCAGGAGTCAAAACACTATTAAAGGCTCTCGGCCATTAGCTGCTGCAAAATCTGCTTCAAAAATGGGTAGTAAAGCTTCTGCCACTGCTGCTAACAAATCAACTGAAGATATTTCTATGACCTCAGCAACAACTTCGCAATCTTCTGCAGCGTCTATTTCTTCTTCATCAAAACCATCTTCTTCAACTGCAATCAAACGTCCATCTGTAACAGTAGCATCTTCTTCAAAATTTGCAACCGACTTAAATCAATCATCTAAAAGACCTTCTTTATCGAAAACAACAACCGCTTTTGCAAGACCAAATTCTTCAACTGCGACTGTTGTACCACATAATGCTGAAGCAAATATATCTGGAACTTCATTCATTTCTGCTTGTTCAACATCTTCTGATGCTACGTCTTCATCACTAACAAATTCTGCTGAACAAATGATTACAACTGAAGCTCCAGATCCATTGGAACAAAGATTACAACTTCGTTCAGCTTTGAATTCTCGGTCCTCTCCAGCATTTGATTATAAAATGACAAGTGAAATTATTCGAGAAATTGTTCCGATTATTCTTGAGGTAAGTAATATATGTACTATATGTGGGGCCATTTGTGGGATTTTTTAAGGACAATAGGTTCAGCATGGGATACTGTAAGACACTTCTTACAGTATCCTCAAGCCAAGATATTCCTCATCAATTAAAATACCGTACTATGAATTCATAATTAAAACACACATGTTTTAGGTAATCCCAAATGCAATTATAAATGGAATTGGACCTGCTTACCATGAATGTGGATCATTTTTGAATCTTGCTTTTGATGAAGAAACTCACGAAGTTGTTTTTGTTTGGTTCTTCTTTTCTTTAAGTATTATGATTGGTGATAAACAAACGAAACAACTTCAAACACCTGATCCAGAGACTCTTAAAAAATGGATAGAAAAAATTGAAACAAGATTTGAGGAAGAAAAAATCGTTCAACATTCTGTTATTCGAATTCAAAGGGTATGCTTTTGTGTTGTTAGCATTTTGATTACGGTAATGATGAGATTTTTAGGGCGCTCAGAAGCTTATCTTTGAACATAGTAAAATTAATGCAAAAGTTACTCTTTTATTTTGTGCTGCAGATGCATGTCGTCGATCTCAAATTATCCGGCTTTATACAAGGTAAGAGATTTCATATATCCTTTGATATTAATAATAATTTATGGTTTTTGCAGATTTTATCCTCGAATGATTCAAGTTGCATATCTTTATAATACAATGATTCTCTCAAATCCTGCATTGCATTTATTCACAAATACTCCACTCTGTTACATGATTATTTATTTCCTTCAACAAACTGATCGAATTGATGTTATGCATAAAACTGCTGCCTCAACATTGATCGATAAAATTAATCTCTTTGAACCTCCAGATTATCGTCCCGAAGATATTGCATATTTACAAAAACCAAATCCGAAATATATCAATGATTCCGTTGCATTTTTAACCTATGAATTTGCAAAATTCTATGCTTCCTTTGATTATGACAAAATTATTATTGATATTTCACAAAAAGAACCCCGGTATTGGTCAAAGAAGGACGCGGAATTGAAGAAACCGATTGCAGTTCGATGTTGCTTCTCTGAACGGAATCTTGCTTCTCAAGTTTCTGCTTTCTGTCTCTCAACTTTCCAGTCAAAGATGAAAGAAGTTGTTGAAGCTTTTAAAGCCGGCAAAGAAACTACCGTATTCAAATCTGATCTCGAAGATTTTGCTAAAAAATTTGATCATAGATCCCAAAGATAAATTTATTTTGTATGTTTCTTTTTTTGTTATAAATAATATTTATATTATGTAGAGTTTATTAAAAAAAAGATTTTACAATTTTAAATACGCTTTATTTATATAATACATATACATATAATATAAAACTTTTGCAAAAAATGATTTAAATACAAAAATAATGATTTGAGCAGTCATGGATAAGCACTTTTTTGAAAAGTTAGTTGGTTAATAATATACTGTAAAGAATTTGAGAAATTCTACAAAGTGAAGAGAAGAAATATGAGCAAGAAAGATTATTTGCGAGATATTTTCCATAATAATTTTTGACACCGTATGTATTCAGCAAGATGGGTTGTTAACTAAAAAATTATATGAAATTTTAAAATTCAGTAATAAAATGGATTTAAAAAATTTAAAACGAACCTGTTCAATAGCTTTCTTCTCCATATTAAAAGTAAGCCGTTCCCGATTTGATTCATCTGGATGAGAATTTGGTTGTAGAACACGGGATACAGTAATCATAAAATCATTATGATATTCACCAAAATTGATCAAACGATGAAATGGAAAAGATTTTAGTAATTCAAGTTGATTTGAAAGCAAATGAATACCATTTTCATTGATTGCAATAAAAATTCTTTTACCATCAATCTTTTGACGAGCTTCTTTAACATAAGAACCAAAGAATTTCCATTTTCGAAGAACAATAAGAATAAGTCGAACACATTCTGTGACATTTACACCTTTCAAGAGGGTTTTCCATTGTTGAAGAACATTTGAACGAAGCGAACGACGATTTGCAACTTCTAATAATTTTGCTGGATAAAATCTTGCAAGAATTTCATCAATCAGTTTATCATCCATTGAATCGGAAGCATCACCGTAACACATTTGAGCATATAAAGCACAAAGTTCTTCAGCTAAATCATTGCTAAGAGGTAAATGTCCTGCAACAACTTCTTCTGCCAAGCGTTGACAAAGGAATAAACGTTCAGTTGGAGTTTCTTCATCAGCCAAAGAAGCCCAATAATTTCGAAGTCGAAGTTGAAGCTTAATTGCACATGCATCAGCAGTAACCCTTCCTGTCTTTGAATCTTTCATTTGCCGTTCCCAAAGTGTTAAACAATCACAAAGTTTTTGTTTTCCTTTCAGAAGAATCAAATCATTGACTGAACCCATTGGATCATTTGCATAAAGGGCATATCCAGAGAGTAAAGCTGGACGAATACCAAGTTTAAGGCAAAGAGAAGATAAGCATTGTCCAATTTCAGTTGAACCATCAAATTCAATAACTTGATAATCACCAGTTGGAAGCCGGATTGCAATTGAATATGGCAAAACATGAGTCATTGGATCACGAGTTAAGATTGAAACTGCTTCAAGTTTTGATGGACCTTCAAGTCGATCACCAACTTTTTGTCGATTTGATAAAGCTTGATTACAGTATTCTGCCATTTGTGCCTCAGTTCCAATTCCAGCTTTCCGAGTTCGTTCAATATGATGTCGAAGAAGCCAAAGAAGTGAATATTGCTTTGGTAAATATAATGGAATTGCCTAAAAAATGATAAACGTCAGATAAGCTTAAAGCAACTACTTGTAACTAATTTTTTAAAAAGAACATAAATCCCTAATGCCCTTGGCATTGATTCCTTGTATAACAAATCCTTACCATTGAAAGTAGCTTCCATGCTTGATATCCAAATTCCATTGAACCAGATGTAAGCCGAATTAATTGTGCATAAATTTCATTTTGAAGTGCTTCATGTTGTAAGGCTTTGGTCAAAACATTTTGTGAGAGATCAACATGATATTGAA
Organism: Panagrolaimus sp. LJ2414; assembly: GCA_024447195.1. Classification (NCBI taxonomy): domain Eukaryota; kingdom Metazoa; phylum Nematoda; class Chromadorea; order Rhabditida; family Panagrolaimidae; genus Panagrolaimus; species Panagrolaimus sp. LJ2414. The sequence goes on from JAMRXY010000278.1 coordinate 915,750, forward strand.
TTGCAATTGGACGCATCTGAACTGCTGTAAAGAGGTAACAAGCTAAATCAATTTCAAGTGCCATCTTTTTTAATTCTGGATTATCAATTGTTGTGATAGTTTCGGTTTGATGTTCTTCAACAGTTTTAAAGAGCAAATCTTCCCAAAGAAGAGAATCCAGTGGATTTGGATCAGCCATCAACCGTTCAATTAAAATTTCAAATGATGTTCCACGAATTGAAGCATCTCTTGCTGCAAGTTTAAGATAATATAACCAACGATCCTTGTCTTCACTGGATCGAAGAATAAGATATTGTGGATCAGAGTCAACAGCTTCAATACAAATAGAATAATCAGAATCTCCACAGCCATTATAAATTGCTGAAGCAGATGATGAACAATTTGCAGAGCCTCGAATTGCACCAATTTCATTTTGTTCATCTCCAGATGAGGAAGAATATTCATCAGAAGAGGATTTGGATTTCTCAGAAATTCTTGCACCACGTAAATTTTGATGTGAATGTGGGATCTTTTCATCTGGCTTTTTAAAGAATACTAATTTGTCATCAATTATTTGTGTGAAATATCTCTTTTGATGCCCATTCTTAACTTTTGTTACCCAACCAGAAATTTGGGGATCAAGAGGAAGTGAGCGTTGTGAAAGATCAGTTATTGTTAAAGTTTTTAATTGTTGTGTAAGCGTATTATACCATTCATCGGTGACTTTATCAGCTTCGGCTTGAAGTTTATGGCTTTCGCCATTTAACATAATCTAAAAAAAATTAGAAATAATTCATAACAATGAAAAGATTGGGTTACGGTAGCCCAAGTCGTATAAAAAGCGTCACTGAATTTTATTAGAAAATGCCAATCAAAAAACTTACTTCAAAACCATTTCCACCAGATTTTGACGAAACTTTTGTGACATTTTTAACATCTCTCAATTTTATTGTCATTGTTGGATTTTCATCACGAACCAAATGTTTTTGAGTACGATAAAATTTCATTTCTGAATTCTTCAAAACAACATATCGTCTTTTCAAAGATTTTAAGCGACTATCCGACATTGCACTTAAATATCCATTCATTTCAGCCTAAAAAGTTAAACATGAAAAAAGTTTTTAATACATATTAAGCCGAAACATACATCAGTTTGAGGAACAATACTGGCCCGTAAAGCAAGTGGTGAAAGACCAATATTACTTTCATGATCCCGTCTTGGAGTTCTCATTGTTCCAAAACGATTGACCTCTTCATGCGGGGGAATGGCATAATCACTTGTGGTTGACAATCTTGAACATGATGAGGTTGCTGCTGCAATTGAATCTTCTCGAGGTGGATGTGTAAGGACCATACAATCTGGTAACTTTTCAGGCAAACCATTTGATGGTACTCTTTCACTGCTGCATCGGCCAAGCCCAGAATCCGGATTTGATTCTCGAGACGGGATTGAACCAGCCGAAGAACAAGGATGTCGGCGAGAATTATCTGATGTCTAAAAAGAAAGATAATTGGTTAGAAAGAAAAGCGGGGCAGATGTTTTGCCGAAAAAGGGTGGAAGAAAAACGAACCCTTGAAAATTTAGTCGATAAAAATTGAAACGATGGTTCACCAGAAGTTGATGGATTATCTTCAATAATGCTAAGGCACTTTTCAGCAGTACGAAAAAGTTTTTGTTCAAATTGAATCAATGGTTGATGTTTGGGGATTTCTGGCACAACTTTTACAATATCCGAATAAACATGCGCGGAATCTTTGACAACACAAAAATCTGAGAGATTAACGTAATCTGCTCGTGCCCGAGAAACTGCTGCAGGAGATTCATCAATTATTTCATCAAAAATCTCATCTTCATCTTCTTCATATTCACCGTAATCATCTTCACCAGCATATGAATTAAGGCTATCTCGTTCAATCTTCCGTAGAACAACTGGACAACCATCACTATGTTTCTTTCGAGGTGCTGGAATTGGAGCCTTTGGCTTTTCATCCCATGGCGAGGAATCTGTCGTTGAAGGGGATTGATTTTCTCGTTCTGATGCTGTTGTAGTTGGTGGAAGCCAAGAATCTTGAATGCCAGTACCATTTGAAGACGGATTTCGGTAATCCTTGAGAGTTGTCTTTGGAAAACCATTAGGTCTTCGAGGTTGTTGTCGAGGAGAGCGTTTCATTAAAATTGCTGAAGTAGATTGGGTCATTAAATTTGTTTTTCCCATTGTTGTTGCTGCTGTAGTTGTTAGATTTTCTACACCAGAACTATTATTTGATGACGAAGATGATTCTCCTCCTGATGAAGTTCCAGGTGATTGTTGTTGATGATGATGATGTGAATAAATTGATAAAGATGTTGGTGGAAATCTTTGCTGATTGCTGCGTTCTCCAGATGTTTCGTCCGATGTTAAACCACTATCATCAGATGTCCGATTTGGATCATGCATATCAAAGGAATGAAATGGTAAAACACCCTGAAAAAATGGAAATTAAAATACGTAAATTAACGAGTTTTTAAAAATATAAAGCATTCTTTCTTTATGAGTCAGTGAAAGGAGAATTTTTTGAGGGACGAAAAAGGACGGGGAGCACGTTAGTCAAACGGTTTTCTTATAACGAAAAAGCACCAAATAAGCAACTAGTAAAACTGCTGATGTTGGGGATATAGATTCTGAGTTAGAATCCTTAAAAAATTGATGTAAGATGTACTAAATAATATTTTTACATGTTCTAAACCAAATATGAGTGCTTAAGTTTGTATATACGCTCACAGGATCGACTAAAACTAGAAAAATCATCGCTTATTTTGTTTTCCAAAAAATTTGTTGCAAAATACACATTTTTGCCTCGTTATTTCTCGGTAACGGTCAATACGATCACCTGAATTTGTATTGTAACACTTAGAATACAATATTAAGAATATTTGGACGTTTTGTTTTTCAAGAATGGAGCAGCGGTTTTTGTTTGAGATGGATTTTTACAGCAAAGAATGAAATCAACGTCGCAAGAGATGTACTTATAGCAGTAAAAACAGAAGTATTCATCAAAAATATCTTTCACAAAATTCAGCTTAATCATATTAACATCCACGAACACAAAAAACTCGATGTGAAACAAATTTTTATATTCATGTTTATGGTTACCAACTTCAAGTACTACTGTAAGTCACTTTTCTTAAAATTTAATATTTGTAGTCATGTCACATATATATTACTGTTTGTAGTTGTTTATTTATGTATTTAGAAGGTAAGCTAACATGTTAAAAAATATATGATACATGTCTAATGAATTGTTAATACTTAAACAAACTGAGACATATGGTATTATATATAAAATTCATAGCTTTGTTCAGTAATGAGATTTATTCTTTAAATACTACTTTAACATCTTCGAAATACTTAAATAAGCAATTACAAACGTAATATATATGAGTTATTGTCTTCAACATACAAATTTAACAAAGTTAACTTACAGTATGCTTTGTGGATGTTCATTGTAAACTTGAATATGAAAAATGTGTTTCAAATGGATTTTTTTGTGTTCGTTGATGTTCATATGATTGAGCTAAATGTTGTGAGAGATATTTTGGATGTATATTTTATTTTCTGGAGCAATATGGACAGCTCTTACTGTGTTGATTGCTTTCTTTTCCATTAAAATTCTTCTTAAATAAAATCCGCTGCTCCATTTTCCAAAAACAAAACGTCCAAACATTCTTCATAATGTCTTTTGACTGTTGGATTATAAGTTTTGATGATTGTATAGACAGTTGCAAAGAAATAAGATATATAAAGTTCAACAAAAACAGTGTATTATTTTTAAAGCGCAAACGTTTGAACGCAGAATCATTTAATGTTGGTGATCCTTATATCATTTTGTAGCCCTTGCTTTCTAGTTTATATTAGATAATGATAGGTTAAACATAAGCAGCATATGAGCTGTTAATGTTAGGGTAAATATATGTATTTCTGCAAATACTCAAACATCAAAAATTCATAAAAAGCAAATGAACATTTTGCCAAACAGTTGACTGTTTGACTAACGTGCGGGGAGGTAAAAACTAAACGAACGAAAAACAATTAATCAATCACATCAAGAAAATATAAAAAAATCTAAGAGCTCAAGGCAACGAAAGTCTCCCTTCCAAGTTTTGCTGCTGCTGCGCGAACACATTAATGTTGCCGTGAATGAGGTATATTTTGCGATTTTTGTAACGACATTTTAGAAAAACATGAAGAAGAAGAAGAAGAAGAAAATGCAAAATATCAGCGGGACATCCTTCTGTCTTCTATCCCGAAGTAGCAGGAATAACAACAAAATTGTCATTGTTCTTGTTGAAGTTCTTGAGGATGGATGAAAAAGAAAGATGATACAAAAAATAACCTTCAAAAACAAAAAAGTAGAAGAAAATTAGCGCCTTAAAGTTTTTTTTTAATGCTCGCATCAATCTTCAAAATGAGAGGAGACATGACTCGACTTTGTCGTCTCCAGATTCTCAACATTTGAAGCAGCGGCAGTGAAGACAAAGATAGAAAGAAATGCATGAATTTTCGACTCCAAATAAGTTCTACAAAATGATGCAAGAAATGAGAGAAGAAAGAGATCAGTCTTTTTTCGTTGAATTTCGAAGAAAAAACACGCCAAAAAAATTGCAGCTGCTGCGCGAGTTTTTTTCGTTGAAGAAAAACCGCTTTTGGCAAAAAAAGTATCAAAAAAACAACACTGATCAAGTTAAAGTTTTTCTTACACAATGTTGCATAATCATTTTTTAATGTTGGAGCAATTAAAGGCCTTAAGGGCATCAAATTCTAGAAACCTTGTACAATAAAAAAAAGTGGTAAACATTTTTTTCATCGTAAAAGGTGAACTTTTAAAGTCTTTAGAAAATTGAGGTAGAAGATTAAATCGAGTTTCGCGAAATTCCTAATACTAATACCTATTTTTAATGCTTTTCTAAAAACAACAATTACAAATATGTGTTGCATTTTCTTTTCTTTTTGTTATGTTATTTGCAACATTCCAAAAAAAACAAAAACGTTTAAAAATTCCTTTTTCTTCCAAAAAATAGCAAAAAGAGGAGCGTCTCTCTCCATAAATACCTAATGAACCCCCCTCCAGGCTGAAGGCTCCAGCAAGAATTCTATTTTTTTTTGAACCATCAAAAAACAAAGAAGAAAAATGTCGAGGCTTCCGATGATGATGAACTGAACAGGAGCAAAGAATTCTTCTGAAGGAAATGTGCATTCCATGAAAATTCCTATCATCTTTTTTTGTTTTTTTCACGCATTTTTTTATTGCTGCTAAAAAATATTATTGCGCAAAAATTATTTTTTTATAATCGAATTGACAAATTTTTTTATATTCCGGGAAAAAATGTATATTGCCGAAATAAAAAAGAAATATTTAATATATTGGTTGAAAGCGGCCCGGCAGCGACTAGCACTTCTTCTCTACTTTTTTGATGATGGTGGGAGAAGATGACTTTTTAGAAAATAGAAGGAAAAAGAACTGAATGAATGAATGAAAAAATATAGGGAAATATTGAAGCGGCGCTTAAAAGCTTCAACGAAAAAAATTGATGGAATTTTGATAAATCGGCATATTTAAAATCTTTTCGACGTTGGAATAATTAATGATAATTGAAATTCGTAAAAGAGATTGAAAAATAAATTACAGTAATATTAAAAAATCCAAAGTCTTGATTGATACTTCTAGACTAGAAGTTCTAGTTAAGGTTAAATTACAATTTGGCACTTCTAATTAGATTAAATTAGAAGTGCCAAATTGGAATTCCGCTAGAGTTTCTTAAATAAAGATTATGCAAATTTTTCAATGATATTTCAATGAGTAAACATTGGGGATCGTTTCAAGGTAAATAAATGGTTAAAAAATGTTTACTTCAAAAAATGGCATATTAAAAATAGGTTTTTAAAAATGCCCTAAAAACAATGAAACTTACAGTAACACTTTGAGAAAGCAAAGATTTCTGCCAATTTTTATTCTTTTCGGCACAAGTTGTTAAAGCTTTGAGTTGATTGGTGCATCGACGATTCTGTTCTCGTAATCGTTGATTCTGATTTTCAAGCTGAAAACGGTTATTTATTTTAATGAATTTAATGAAATTTAACTAAAATGACTTTTTTTTAAAATAACATAAAAGACAAAAAATGATGGCAATAAAAAATTTGCCATTTAGAAACACTTTGAATGAAAATTACAAAGAGAGAAAACTTTTTTGTGGGATCGGTAAAAGGAAGGGAAAATAAAAGACAAAAAAAGTTTTTATAAACACCCCAGATGTGGGGGTCAAAATGTGTGCGCGATATTTTTTCTTTAATGATGGCTTTGGTCTTTATAAATCTAATACTTTTTTTAGGATGATGGAGGGGCAGTTTTGAAAAAATGCCGACAAAAATTGATCCTTTTTTAAAACCCTTTTTTTCCATTTTTATTTAAGTAAATTGGCAGTTTTTGCCATCTTCGTTGGTGGCCAAAAAAAGATGGAAAAATAATGAAAAGCAAAAAAGTCAAGAAAGAAAGAATTTTGGCATCAATAAAAATGCCAAAAAACGGTAAAGATACTACTTCTTGGGAGTTCTATTCCTTTTTCAAACTCTTCTTTTTAAAAACCCCTTAGGAAAATGAAAAAACAAAACAAAACACAAAAAAAAACAAAGTAAAAGTTAAGTTTTGGAATGGCAATTTTTGAAAGAGAGACAGTTTTTTTCGGCATTTTTTGGGGTAGTTTTTCCGGGGCATCATTGCTGATGGATTGCTGACTTGAGGATTTTTTTAACAAAAGCTCTTTTTTTGGCATTCAAAAATTTCGAGAAAAAGCAAAGCAATTTAAAAACACAAGAAAAAAGAACCTTTTTACTTTTGGCACTGAAACTGACACATTTTCTTTTTTTTGCTTGCAAAAGGCCTGCAATTGCTTTGCCTTGAATTTGATGCAATGAAATGAAATGAAAAATGCCCTTCTCAATTTCGCTGTTTTCTTTGCTATGGAAGAGTTACTTAAAAAGTGACCAACCGGAAACCTTTCGTTTCCCCCCTTTCTTTTTTGCTTTGGGATTTTTGTTTCTTGCGCAGGCTAACTTACTTTCTTCTTTCTTTTTTGCCATTCGTGTTCTTCCTTCTTAAAACCTTCAAAATCGGGGTGGATTGTCTCACGTTATTATTATTATATCCCTCCTGCTTATTTTTGTTGGGAGAAAAGCTTCAAGAAAAGGAAAAGCAAGACAAGACAAGTAATCGAGCTGGTACTGCCCCCTGGACATTCTCTCTAAAATGCTGCTGGACCATCAAAGAAGCGAATAAAAATGAAAAATAATAATCTTCAAAAAAAGCTTGAAAGAAAATAAAAGAAAATTGAAAGCTTCTCCCTTTCTTGCCTTTTTCTAAATTGCGACTTCTTTAAGTGAGAAAAGTTATATTTAAATCCCCCTTCTACTTCTAATATTTCATCATCATCAATGAAAGTAAGTATAAAAAGTAATGGTCAAGAAACAAAATTTACATACTCAAAAACATAAACGTTCATGTTCCAAAAAATGGTATGAAAAGAAATTTGTTTTATTTGTTTCCAAAAATGCGTAATAATAAATAATAATACCGAAACGATGGCGACGAAGAGCTCCTGTTTCAAAAAGCTTTTTTTTCCGACAAAACAGAACATTTTTTGTTTTTGTTTCAGAAAAAAAGATAAAACAAATGTGTTCACATTCATTTTTGTGGCTCTCCGGTTTCTCTCTTTTTTTATTTAGTTTTCTGGTCATCAAATTTGATTCTAAATTATTCTATATTTTGCAAAATGAATCAATATTCCTCAAAAATCAAAAAATTGGAATATCAATGAAGCATAAATGTTACAGATTTTTATACATATATTAGTCAGAAAATTTTGAAAAAGAGTTATTTAAGTTTGAAGGATTTTTTTAGGGAAACAAAGATCAAATAAAAATAGCGGGAAAATAGTTTGACAAGTTAAGTGGGAAATTTGGAGACAGAAAAAAAGAGAACAATTGTTCAATTTTGCAAAATGGTGACATTTCCGAACATTTCCTAAAGATACAGTAATTCTAAGATTTAAGACTCAAAAAAGATTTGAATAAAAATGTAAATAACCATTAAGGATAAACATGAAAAACATTAAAGAATTTAGAAAGTTTAAAAAATGTTAAAATTTACAGTAATTTTGTGATTCTCACACACAAAAAGTGGCCATTTGTTAACAAAATTAATAATCTTAAAAGGGCAAAATCAGAAAAGATTCTATTAAAAAATCTTTTGATAAGATCAAAAATGTTAAAATTCTCCCAAAATAGATGTCCTTTTAAAGAAAATCAAAATTGACAGCTGAATATTTCGGAAAACAGAAACGGAAGGGATTTGATCCGTGTAAAAAAAGACAAAAGATCTTTTAAAGCTGATAAGAAAAAAAAAATTGATTTGTCTACAAAAAAGATGTTTTATAAAACAAACACTGTAAATGTAACAATTTTTGGTGACACTTTGTAACAACCTTTTTTGAACCTGTCATAGAAAACTTATTTGAAAAATAAAAATCATTAATTTTTATTATTTAAATTTAAGATGGACAAAATTACTGCTATTATTTTCTATATATCTATAAATTAATTCATCGTCAGGTTAATGGAAGACAGGAGGAAAACGAGAAATGAGGAAGAAGGATTTTAACAACGCTCTAATTATCGCTCTGAACTCATTGCCCTTATTTTTCTTCTTCGTTTTTCCTCCCTTCTTTTTTTCTATGTTCCTGTCCCTTCTATTTTGTTTCTCCCATTTAATACAAAATTATGTATTTTATCGGCCGTTGTCCTTCTTCTTCTTTTTGTTAGTTTAATTTGAAAGATGAGTTAAACCGATACAGAAAGAAAGAGTAAAAATTGAATGAATGGGTAAAAAAACCAAGAAGGAAATAAACATGGAATAACTTTTTGGGCATTCAATATAATTTTAATACACATTAGAAGATGACGAAGAAGAAAATGACAAAATATGAATGTCGAAGCAAAGCAAAACATTTTCTTTCTCCTTTTTTTTGAAATGTCCAGGACGTTATTGTTTTTGACCGTTTCGTTTATATTTTATTTTATTTGATAAACATCTGCGCAATCAATGCCTCTTCCTTCCATTTCTTTCCTTTCTTCAACATTCAAAACTCAAAAGAAATCAAAATGTTTTTGGACATCAAAAAGAAAAAGAAAGCTTTGCAAAAAAATCTTTTTTTTGAATGCCCACATCTGGCATACACATACCAAAACATTTACTCTTCTTTCTTCTTTGAAAAAGGAATGAAGAATGAAAAAACAATGAAGCCAGAAGGAGGCATCAGGCCCTCCAGGGAAATGGACAAAATATTTATGATTTTTTTTGAAGAAAAAAACGGAAAAGGAAATGAAAGTATCTGCTTTTGAAGGAGGAAGGAAGAAGTATTTTTGTCAGTTTTTTGGAAAGTTATTTATTAGGGAAGTTTTTAAAAGCTAAAGAAAAAATCAAAAAGAAAAAAATAAGGATTTTTTATGAGCTTTTTACCTAACTTGGACAACAAATCAAATACTTAAATCTGCAACAATTATTAATAAATTCATTCCTATCAAATAATATTTTTGACTAAAAGTAAGTTTAAAAACCGAAAAAACATTTTCAAGCTTTTTAAACCATGTTTTTGTAAAAAAACAATCACAATAAAGAAAGAAAAAAGCTCAGCGCTAAAAAGTAAACATGTTTTTTCAAACAAACACAAAAGGATCAAAACTGATTTTAAACAAAAAATAACAAATTTTTGTTTAATAATAACATAAAAATCTACAAAAAGCATTTTTTTTGGTTTCCTTATTCAAAATTCCATGATTTTTTCAAGTGGGAATATTTGAACGATTATTTTTTTGAGGATTCTTTGACCTTGAACAAAAAAGAGAAAAGAAAAGTCAAGTGTCACAAAAAAATATGTAAATATGCAAATTTCACGGTAAAATAACGCAGATACCTTCTTTTTCTTTCTTTGATCGGCAAGGTTTTTTCCGTTTTTTTCGGCTAAAAAATATCGTTAAATCGTTTGATGCCGAACATAAGGAAGGAAAAAAGTAGGGATTTTTTGAAGGAAAACCGACTAAAAAAAAGTGACATTTAACTTCTTCCTCCCAAAAAAAATGACCGCCATTTTGGTTTTTGTCAGCTTCAAAAAATTTTTGTTCAAAAAACTTTAAAAATAAAATTTATGTTTTTTTAAAACTAAAAACAAATTGGGGTGTAAAAAGCTGCAAAAAATCACAAATCTTGAAAAAAGGATTTTCTTTAAACAAAAAAATATTCTTTTTTTTGATCCAATTTTTTTTTGACTAAAAAAGTGGCTTTTAAGTATTTTAAATGATTAATGCTCAGGCAATAATGGATTGGTCAATCTTGGAAAAACAAAGTTTTTTTGAGACAAATCTTTTTTTTTTGTTTTTCAACAAAAAAAGTGATGGAAGCGTATTTTTTATAATTTGATGTCCCCCACTTGTTTTTCTCTAATGAGATTATATAAAGCTGCCCGGAGGGGATGAAGTGTAATGGCTTTATTAAAACGTTTTTTTGATAGCAACAAAAAGTAACTAATCCAAAACGTGGAAGAAAACAAGCTGATGAGAAAAAAACTAAGCAAAGGTAAGAAAGACCTTTTTTAAGCTTCAGTTTTTGCCAAAATATCGAAACCGAAGAAAAAGAACAAAACTCATAAATCAAAGAAAAACGAATGTTAAAATTTTATGTCCACAAAAAAAGCAATTTGAAAATCATTTTCAATTTGGCGCCTTTTTGGTTTTAGTTTTTTAAAGAAAAAAATATTTAAAAATGTCCATGGAAATGTCAAATAAAGATTTGAAGAAAAAATCACAGTATGATAATTTCAAACTCAAAATACCTAAAAATTATTTATGATTTTGGTCATTGAGAAATTTTAAAACAAAAAAATGCATCTGTTTTTTTGATGGGAAAAAAAGAAGAAAGAAGAATTAACTTTTCTGAATTTTTAGACAATAGATGAAACTTCTTCTTTCTTCTTCTTTATTGACAGCCGATAGAGAATAAAAGCGAAAAGAAGAAGGAGCACAGTAGGATCCCAGAAGAGGGGGATTTTTTGTGGGTATTTTTTTGGGAAAAGGTTCATTTTGATTTCATGCAGAGAGAGAGGGACACTGAAAGTGAACTGGTGAAAATGATCACCGTCTGCCTTCTTTTCTTCTAAATCGTTTTTAGCACCAGTTTAAAGAAAAAAAAATGACAAAGAAGCAAGGAAAAGAAAGAATGGGTATTTAAAAAAAATGACCCTCGAAATGATCGTTTTTTCTTAAAGCCAAAATGCAAACTTTAAAAAAAGGTTTAAAATCTTTTCGCGCCATTAGTGACACCCATCTTTTTCTTTCTTGAGGTTTTTCGCGCAATAAATAAAAACACTTGACTAACAACAACAATAAAAACAACGAAAATGGCAATAATAATAATAATTCTTCCATCTTCGTCATCATCATCATGTCCGTGTCGATGATGATGGTCATCTTGATGGGCCTCATCGTCATCATTCGGAGGAAAAGAAATAACGATGACCAGATATTATTGCCTTTCTTCCTTTCCTTCCGTCATGGGAAAATAAAAAACGAAAAAGTGCGCAAAAAAGAGAGAAAAGGGAAAGCTTGTTATTGTGTCAAAATCCATTCACACTCAAATTCATATTCATTAATGGCAAAAAAAGAAAAGAGATTTTGTTGGTGGCGATCAACGAAAGAAAGAAAAGGAAAATTGGATTTTCGTCAAACAAATTTTTCGCGCAGCCGCAGTGATTTGACTTTCTTGAAGGAAAGAAAAGGCAAGAAAGTAAAAACTCGAAAAAGTGACAGCTGGTTGGTGTTAGTCATTTCAAACAGACAGGAGGAAAGAAGGGGAAGAATTGTGGCGCAACGAATCTACTTCAAGCCTCTTTCTCCCAAAACCGATTATTATTTTTTTTTTCTAACGCCATTTTTGCAGCAGCAAAATCAAGCACCGAAAAATGTTTTCAAAATAAATGTATAATTGAAAAGGACATGGACCAAAATATAAGAAAAAAATCTTTGAAGCTTCGTTAGTCTTATTTTTTAAAAAGTGCCCTTTTTCGAAGAGATTAACTAAATTTGGGGATGAAAAGGATCCTGAAATCCTGAAAAGTGAACTCTGTCAATGGTAAACGAATTACAGTATTTCATCTTGTCTAAAAAATGAAAAGGTTTGATTTTCCTAAATCACTGGATTGTTTCTTACCCCCAAAAATGGATTTTAAAAAATCAAAACTGATTTTGTAGAATAAACTCCTCTTGAAAATTTCAAGACACTTTTTTCACCAAAAAATTATATAAAAATTACAACCTTTTCCCAGATTTATTTTGAAGCTTGAAAAAAGTGCGAAAAAGAATGGCAAAAATAAACAGAATGAAATTGAGACATTTTTTTTCTTTATCGAAAGCTAAAAAAAGAAAGCCAAAAAATTTGAAGAAGGAACGAAATCGGAGATGAGAAACATGGAAAAAAATAAAAAAAGATTCATTTTTTACGTTAAAAAATTAACCAAAGATGGAAAGGCTGGGAAGAATCTTTTTAGACTTCAGAATTTTTTGAATGCTGAATGACAAGCTCTTAGAAGCTGTGGAAACAGAAGCAACAAATTTGGGAAGGAGATGAGAAAGAAAAATGAAGAAGGATTTTTCCGTCTTCATCCCCCGAAGGAAGGGAAGGAAAAGAAAACCGGTCATTTTGCCAATTGGCCAATTTAAAATTATATATAAATTTTTTTCACGAAAAATGAATTTTAAATAATTTATTGGATAAAAAAATTTAACGGTGTTTGATTGTTTGTTTTTGGAAAACATAAAAAAAGTTGTAATTGGATAAATAAAATTTGGACATGAAAAAAAAGGAATGAAATAACGAAAAAGATTTGATTTAAAAATGATTCATTATTTTGTAACAGTAAACAAAAATGTTACTAAATGTAACACTTTTTGAGGTTGAAAGAAAATGTTACAAAATTATGACAAAATAGAATGTCACATTTTGTAACAATGTAAAATCAATAACAAAAACTGATATCAGAAAAAAGTGTTACAAAAACAAATGTCACATTTTGTGACACTTTTGTAACACAAAAAATCATAATTTTTTGAATAAATACCACTAAAAACCAACCTTTTCAAGACGTTGTTTAACCCATTCTTTAATTCTTTCAGATTTCTCTGAAATAATATCATCTGGAGATTTGACAATATCTGAGGTGGAAGGCGTGACTGGATTATTTGCTGACATTTTAACTATTGATTAAATTTAATACTTTTCAAAAAAGTGGAACATGCTAAAATTCATTACAAAGATTTTAGAAACAGAAAAATCACAAATCTTCAACAAAAATAAACGGATATTCCAGGATGGCAGAGATTTGCCGTTGAAGGTTTCAACAAGTGGCACACACGAAACAGAAATAAAGAGGTGACCTTAGCAACGCGGTCATTTTTATTTATTCGCTACAAATGTTTCGATCGGGAAGAAAAAAAGAGGGAACAGAAATGGAAATTAGAAAATATATTATAAATTTTGTTCAGGCATAATTAGGAGACATAAATGTCGGAGAATATTTTAGATGAATGGCACTTTTTTATGGATTTATGGAAATGCCGGATATTATTTTTGGGTGGTTGTAAAAACAAGAAAAGTAAAATGTTGATGGTAAAAATGAATAATAAAAAATAGGTAAGTAAAACAAGTCCATTAAAATTGTAGAAGATCGACAAAAACTGTATATTTGTAAATAAACGAAATCAAAGGTTTTGAAAAAAAATTTGCTCAAATTTACTTCATTCATCGTTCTGCAGTTAGAAACAAGCATTTTGTGCCGCTTTTTTGAAAGAAGCCAAAACAAGAAAGAAGACGAAGAAGAACAAGTCATTTTCAGTTGTGCCCTCCAGAAATGAGTTCATGCTTTTGGTCATTTTTCAATTAAATTTTTGTGTCTCATTCATTTCTCTTTCTTCATCTTTTTTTTTTAGTTTTTCCTGTTTTTCGCCCCCGAAATGGCATTTTTTTGCTTGTTTCCGATATTTCGAAATACAAAGCTTAAGCTTCTATTTTCCTTCTTTCTTCTTTTCACTCATCTCGAAAAAACGCTGCTTCTGCTGCTGCCATTTATTCCTTCTTCTTCTTTTTTGAAAATTGAAAGAAGGAAGAAATGCAAGAAACCCATTTTTTACATACTTTTGGGAAGCTTTTCCCTCCTTTTAAAATCTTCATTGATGCCTTTTTGAAGAAAAAAAAAGTTGCGCAAAAAAGCTGACACTCAATTCATTCATTTCATTCGTTTCATTTTGTCCCGGCATAAATGACTCAAGTCAAAAATCTCCTTCTTCGTTTTTCAGTTTTTAAAAGGGTTCTCTTTTTTTACTTTTGACAGATGACTTTCACATTTTTAGCCTTAGAGAAAAAATGGAACACGAAAATTCTTTAATACTTTTTTAACAAAATGGTTCACTTTTTCTAAAAAGAACAAAAATGGACCTTTAACAAAAAAAATGCCAAACGCAGAAAAGGGTTCTCAAGAAAAATAAATATATAAATAAAAAAGCATTTTTTTTGAAAGGAAGGAAAAAAACGTTTAAAAAGCTTAAATTACATCAAAGACGAACATGACAAATATATAAAAAGTTTTGCCATTTCTGTTGAATGGCACTTTTTTATTGAATGTATGATGTGGGTTGGTGTTTGGAAAAATATAGAAGAAGAATGGCAACGGCAGCTGCAGGAGAAAAAATGGCTGTCTAAAAGCAGTCAATCTTTTTTTCTAAATATCCCATGGAAAAAAAGCCCTTGGGGCAATTCAAAAAAAGCCAAGCAAGCAAAGCTATGATGAAAAGCCGTTCCATAAAAAAATGAGGGCTATTGTTTTCTTTTTTTTGTTTATGATGATAATAAAAATTGAAAAAAAAAAGAAGATGAAAAAGTGTTTCCGCATGTTTTTTTTTTCAAAGAAATTTTTATAAAATATAATGAATTTTGTAAAAAAAAAACACAAGTCGTAAACTGAACTAAACATCAAATTTTTATTTTTTTTAAATATTTGCTTCTGAAATCTCAGAAGCTTTCCAAAATTTATTCAAATTAGCCACTTTTTGAAAAAAAGAGCTTTGAATGAAAAAGTACCTTTTATGGAACTTTAAAATGTCCAAACACAGAAAAGAAGGGTATTCCATAACTCACCCATAACTCTTCCGTAAGAACTCCAACGAGTTATGGAAGAGTTACAGGAGAGTTATGGAACGCCTTTTCGTTGCGAGACCATTTTTTTACGACCTGACGGCAGAATAAAAAAATTAATTTTTTTTGAAATAATAATAATTTTTTTTATCATTAACTGATAATCAGCTAATTGCCAAAAATTAATACACGAGCTTTTTTCAAAGCTTGGATATTTATGCAAATCAGCTCTTGGGCTGATTTGCATAAAGCAAACATTATCCAAAATTTATTAACGATTTAGCGGAGCAGGGTAAATTAATCTAAGCCACACGACCTAAACCGGAGTTTAAAAAAAACCAAAGAAAAAGAAAAAAATGCATGCTTTTGTACTCACCAGCAAAAAGAAGAGAGTACGAAGTTCACTCGGCCTGCAGACAACCAAAGAGGCGCTCTCTCTTCACTCTCTTTTTTGCATTTCTTTTGAGTAAAAAAAATTCTTTTTTTGTTTCCAATTTTTAATGGTTTTTAAAAATTGTATTTTTTAAAATTAATTAAAAATATTAAAGTCATCATTCTAACTCAGTAATATGTAATATTTGTGGTAAATATGTATATAGTAACTTCGGGAATTCTTTTTTTATTACAGTAAATAAGTATATTGATAAAAAAAAGTTTACATTAAAATTAAGCTTTAGTGTACTTTTCTGTAACATCAAAAAGCATCTTATGATTTAAATAATCAATATACAAAATAAATGCAGTAATATTGCTGAAAGGAATTAACACGTATTCAATATTAACTTCAGTAAACTCAAAGAAAAATGATTGGAATTGTGAAAGAAGATTACAAAGAGGGCGAAGTTGAGGAAGAAAAAAAAAAAAAAAAAAAAAAAGTATAAATCAGTAACAAACGAAAAGAAACAACGATATTTATAAATATAATGTTTTAAAAAACTATTTAAAAATTTCTTTTGCAGAATGGTTGTAAAAAAACACAAAAAGGACGCGTCAATAGTCAAAAATGACGCAATATTAATGTGTTTTTTTTTCAGAAAAAATACATATTGCCTATCCCAATAAACATTTTTTTAAACAAAAAAATTTTATAAAAAAAATTGCAAGTCAGAGAAAAAGAATTTGAATTTGGCGCATTTGATACGGGGTAGTTATGGAATACTTACGATTTTCCCGTAAGTATTTATGGTTTTCCTTAACTTTGGCGTTATGGGATGCTTACGGAAGAGTTATGGGTGAGTTATGGAATACCCTTCTTTTCTGTGTAAGTTTCGTTTGTAAAAAAGAACTTTTATGCAATCAAAAAGGAGAGTTCAAAAACGAAGTCAAAACAGGCGACAGAGAAACAAAGAAACGCACTTGCGCAACGCAAAAATGTACTATCTTTTTTCACTCGTCACTTGTAAGTTTTTTGATTTCAAAAAATATATTTTTTGTCAACCAACAAATATCAAGGATAAACTTCAAGTTTAATAAATCTTCAGCAAAAACAATGAATATTTTTTAACTGACTATAAATTGAAATACAAATATTGTTAATTCCAAAAACTTTTAACTTTCAAAAAATTACTGTACACTTCAGAAATGGTTTATCCTTTTAAAAATTGGGTGATCTGAAGTCACTAAAGTTTTGTCATTTTTTCACTTAAATAAGATAATAAAAATAAAAAATATAAGTTTAAAAAACACATCAAAATTAGAAAATGTAAACTTTTTTGAGTTTGGGGAAGAAGTTTGGGAAGAATTAAGACAATGGTCAAATACAGATTCTCGTAAAACTTATATATGCATTTTCAGATTAAAGAAGAAAAAACAAAGACAAATATACATTTCGATACAGTAATCTTTAGGTAAATAAATGCCAAAAAAAAGAAAAGCAAAACTGACCCAATGAATTTTGGTAGTACAAAAAAAACAGATGCAATTGCAACAAATAAATAAAGAAGAAAAAAAGAAGATGAAATTTGACTGCAGTTTTTTTGAAAGAAGAAATGCAACAACAAGAAAAAATGGATGTTTTACTATTAAAAAAAGCAGAAGCTTCCTATAAAAAAAAGAAAGAAATGCCAAAAAAAAGAGAAGAAAAAGAAGCCATTTTCTTCCAATTGCCTTCTTCTTTCATGTTCATTCATTTTGTTATCTATTGCTTTTGCTTTTGCCTTTGCTGAATGTTGTTCTTGCCCTTCTTCTTCAACAACAAGAAAAAAGAACCAATTCCAATCCTTCAATACTACCACAACCACCAAAAAAATAATACTACAACCAAAATGAATGGTCCACCATGCCCAGAGGGCATCATCATTGAAATGAAGCTGGTTAAGCCCTAAATAAAAGAAGAAGAAGAAGCAATGAAATAACACAACAAGAAAAAATACATATCGAAATTTTCTTTTTTCTTTCATCTACCAAAAAAGAGTCAAAAATTTTTGTTGTAAGAAAAGCTAAAAAAATCGGAAAAAGAAGAAGAAAAATGTCTTACATTAGTTCGCGCATGCAAAAAAGTAGTAGTAGTCATGTCCAAGCAGCAGCCCCCAAACAACAAAATTTATGACTTTTGGAACGAGGAGGTCCGGTTCATTTATGGTATATTTTCTTACATTGCCAAAACGAAATACATATATATTTTTGTGCCGAAAAAAGGAAATGAGAAGAGGAACTTTTGGCATAAATTGGGGGCATAGAAAAAAGTTCTTTGGCATTTTTTTTGATGAAGGAAATACAACGGTCAAATTTTTATGTTTTCGTGGTATTTGAAAATTAAGTTTTTGGACTTTGACAAATATCAAAAAAACATGCCAAAAACCATAAGGGGATATGTGATAGCTATGATAGAATATGGGATGGAAGAAAATGGATAAAAGCAATTGTATTTAATAAAATTTATTAAATTCATTTAATAAAAAATTGTTACTATCTTTTACTACAGTAATAAAAAAGCTGACGATTTATTGCGTCATTACAAAAGAAAGGGGTCAATTGAAGATAGAGGTACACATTAAATTTTCAAAAAATACCGAAACCTTTTTATCATTCACCCAAATTTTTCAACGCCATGTTCAAGGCAGACCACCTCATAGAAAGAATTGCTTTTTTAATTACAAAAAACACTTTTAAGAAATGAGCAGCAAAAAATGAGGCAAAAGACAAACATGTTGAAATAAGAAGACATCGAAACACAAAAAAAACCAAAGAAGACAAAAGTGAATTGCATCGTTTTGGCGCATTAAATTTTGCAGAATCTTGCTTCTTCTTGTTTCTCTTCATTTTTGCAATCATCATACTTCCCCCCCCCCCATCTTCTTCTTCTTCTTCTCGAAATTGTAATCCTTTGTAAATAAACTTTTAGGCTTTTTCCTCCTTCGAATGCGTCAAGAAACACAAAAAAGACAAAAAAATTACTCCAAAAAATAAACAACATTTTTATTTGATGACTCTTTTTTTTACTTTGTTTGTTTTAACTCATTTATGTTTCCTTTTTTTTGAATAAATTTATCCATCTTCGGTGGTGGTAATTAACCAAAAAAGCACATTTAATGTAAGAAATAAAGATATTTATTGAAAATTACAAAAAAAAGAAGAAACTTAAATAGATATTAGTAAAAAGAAGGGATGAATTATTCATTTCTTTTTATCTTCAAGTTCTGGCAATCCAAGAGATTTATCAAAATCCGATGACAACAAATCATTTCGAAGCGTTTTGTAATCTTTTCTTTTTTGATCAACAAATCCACGCTTTTTAATCTAAAATAGAAATATATAAAGTTTAAAAATCAATTACAGTAATCAAAAATTAGTAAAAAACTAAATTTTTTAGTGTTGTGTCCCCAAAAAGTATAGTTACTGTACTTTTAGGAAAAGTAACATAAAAAGACCACAGTGATAGATTTTGATAATTGGTTCTTTACAATTAATATTCCAAAAAGTACAGTAATCTCAAACTAGTAAACAGATAATTTTTAATTACTACAATTACAAGAATTACCGTAACCATAAAATTAATATCTGTTTCTATTTGCTTAAAACCCCATTAAAAAAGAAGACAAACCTCTTCAGCTCTTTTGGCTTCTCGAACAACAGGTTTATGAGAATCAAAGCTATCATCGGTGTCATCCTTTCCACCGCCGCCGCCGACAGTCTTTTTTCCACTTTCTTTTGATAGTTTTTCTTTTTCTTCTGCAGATGGTTGTTTATTATTAACACTTCCCTTTTCATTATTGATAACAACTTTATCAGCAGAAAAATTTCCATTTTCATCTGGAGATTTTTTTGTTGTAGTTGTTGCTGTTGGAGTTGATGGTTTAGTTTTGCCAGGAGAATGTGAAAGTTGTTTCACAGATTTTTTGCTCAGCGTTGCTTTTGATGAAGTTGCATTTCCAGCAGCAGCTCCAACTGCATTACCACTATTATTTGCTATTTTACCTGTAAAAATATATTTAATAATATTATTACTGTAAAGTTATAGAACTAAACAAACCTGAACCACGCTTTTTGGCGCATAAATTTATTGCTGCTATTACCGTAATCAAGAAAACAAAAATAAATAATAAATTTTGAAATATCGAAATTCTATAAAACAACTATGTTAAAATTAATAAAATCAAAAGTTGTAAAACTTACTTTACCGAATCATTAATAAATGCCAACATTATTCAATCATCAATTCATACAGTAACTAAAAAAGAAGATTTAATTTATTCTTCCATCAAAAAAGAAACGTCAAAAAGAAGACAAACGCAAGCAAAAATAAATTTATCTTTTTAAAAAAATATTCAAATTTGTTACCAGAAAATACATCCAGCTTAAATTCCTCATTTCTCACAACCTTTTTCTCTTGTTATGCAAATTTTTGGCAAAAACGTAATATTCATCATTTTTTATAAAAAAATTAACAACATCTTTCAACAACTTTTTCATTTTTGAATTCTTTCATTGTTGGATGGTTGCTTGAAAAGAAGTTGATGAAGGACCAACGAATGTCGGCAAGTACAAAAGCAACGGCACGAACATCTCGAACGGCACAAACTGCTGCAACGGGAACGGCAACAACAGGAGCAAGTCAAACTTTGGCAACAAGTGAAGAAAAGAAGCCTCTCACAAATACAACTGCAACATGTTGTAAGTTTATTATTTCTACATTTATATTAATTTATTACTGTATTATTTTAGCAAACTCTGATGAAGTAATCTATCAAAATGATATCAATTCAAATAAGGATGAAAGAAAGAAGATCAAAAATAATTACTGTAAGTTTTATTATTTTTTATATGCCCTGAGGGTATGATGGCAATGTCTCAAGAACCAATGACCTTGTATTTGTTTTTTTTTAGTTTTCACTGTTGCCTATCACTTAGCTTTATGGATTACTATTGCGGCAATTTGTTCACCATTCTTTTGGTATTATGGTAAAGAAAGTTCAACTGGATATCCAGCTTATTATGGATACGGTTCATTAATTGGTCATTATCCAAGTATGTTTTTATAATGTTATTATTGTACTTACATATGCAAATTTCTTTTAGAGCTTAATTTGATGGTCCCTGAAGGTGCATATAATGAAAAAGATGGTTTCATTCATATCAAATTTAAACGAGATGATCATAAAACATGGGATCATTTTTGGAAGTTTTATGAAACAAATTCAAGTGTGAGATGTATGTTTGTTGTAAATGCCTACAGTAATCATTATATATTGGTGTTTTTAGTATATTATGATTTAAAAGGTGAAGATTGTTTTAATTATGATATCAATGATCCAAATGTTAAAAAGCCAAATCAAACTTCATTCTTTTGTGATGCATTATTAAATGATGAAAATGGAACACAAAATTGGTATGGTGAATGTTATGAAAGCAAAATGAAGGATTTATTTGAACATGGAAGGCCTTGTTTTATGCTTAAGTTTAATAAAGTAAGTTTGTCCCAAACTCATTTTTAATATCATTCTTTCCCCTGAGGGTTTTAAATGATGAAACTTCACTTACAGTATGCCTAGAAATATAACACTTATCTACATTCTATTTTAGATCCTTGATTATATTCCACATATTAAAACTCGTGAAAATTGTGTTGCTACTCCAGGTTGTTGTGATGATGTTCGTGTAAAAATCGTATGCAATGGTACTCAATATGTAAATGTTTTTCCACAAAATGGAACATCAATTTGTCAATGGCCATATAAAGGTAAAATTCAAAAAGGATATCATCCACCAATGGCAATGCTCCAAATTATTAAAATGCCAACTCAATCTACTGCAATTCATTGTTATGCCGAAACCGATGATGAAGATATTAAAGATAAGCATGATTTCTTTACAACTGGACCTCATACTCTTACATTTATTCTTGATCCTTGGTCATGAAAAGTTTTGTATTATTGATTTCAATGTAATGTTTTGTAATAAAGGTTTCTTTTAATTTTATTGATTCTTCAACATAAACATCTTATGACTTTTACCAACTAGATAGATAAGATTCAAATATTTTTTTGCTTTAAACAAGTGTCAATGACGATGAACCCATAATCCGAGAATACTCAAATATAACATTTTATTTTTTCAGCGACAAACAATCATTACATTTATCCAACATAATCAAATAATAAGTAAGATAAGTAAAATATAGTATCAATAGCACCAAAAAGGAAGACAACAAAGGATAAAGAAATTAAGTTGAAATTGCAGAAGTTTTTTTACTAGTTGCAGGAGCAGTATTTTGTTTCGAGGAAATAATGATTTTAGGTTTGACTAAACTTCCCGTTCGAACACTTGCATCTTTATGAACTTCATAGCGCATAACATTATCTTTGACACCCAAAGCTTTATACAAGACTTGACCAATTCGATAATTTACAGCATCTTTCATAGCATCACGAGTCCATAAAGCAACCTAAAAAGTATTTATACAGTATAACAATAAAAATCAGAGCGTTACAATATAATTATAGCCTAAAGAAACAGAACGATCGATAATACCTTGTCTCCTTTTTGGCGAATGTTAACAACAGCACCACAAATTTCTTCACCATCTTCACCAAATTGTTCGCCAACTAATGCCAAAAGCATTTCCATCCAGTAATGATCCAAAAGTTGTTGACGCTTATGCTTTTCAACCATAACAAGCCAGCGACCACCTTTAACATTTTGCTCATCTTCCCACATTGGCTAAAACATGTAACATATGTAAGTATACTCATAGAAATGTCAAATCAATTACCTTAATTCCTTCACGGAAGACATAGAAATCACTGCCCCAACTAAGTCCAGATGGTTGAATAAAATGATTTGCAACTCTAAAACAGGGATGATATACAAATGAAAATAAGCAACAAGCGAAAAACATACGACCAAAATCCTTCAATTGAATCAAAGCTGGTAACTTTGCGTAAGCAATCTTCCCAATCTTTTGTACGATCACCTTTAAGAAACCAGAAAACCCATCGAGAATGTAATGGATGACGGCTTGGAATTGATGGTGGCAAGACTTCCCATAATTCTAAAAATTAATATATATAAATACAGTTGTAACGATCATGAGAAATACAAAAAAGAGGTTCACATAATACATGCTACTCATTAGCAGATAAATAGTGAATTTGCGCGGATGCATGAATGATGAATGCTGTATTAATCATCCTTGCTTGTGGATATAAAAGATAAAAGCTTACCGCGGAAGCGAAGGGATGCAGCTTCACGTTTAACGGCTTTCGGGGATAGCATGTCGCTCGAGACCTTCGAGAAGGTGTTAAATAAGCTTGCTGAAAAGCTAAAAAACAGATATATTAATAAATAGTGATATAATTACAGAGGTAAAGGATAAAGATATGCATGCAAAATGAAATGACAAAAACACGCACAAACACGAGCGAGATTACTGCAAAAACGGATTAAAAAGAGGAGAGGGAAAAATATCGGGAATAATAAGGTAGAGATCATCGGTGAAAAAAATGTTAAACAATTATGCCCAACGAAGAAAAATATCAGATTGTTGTAAAACTCTCTTCCACAAATTATTTTTTTCCTTTTCACACTTTCTTTCAAACATTCGAGCTCAAATAAAAAAACAGAGAGATCGCTGCGACAAAAAATTTGAAAAAAACAACAAAAAAAAATTTGCCTCGAGACACGAATTTTTTTTGTGCTGTTCAAAAAAATGTGTTGAACAGTTCAACACAGTTTTGAACAGTAACATGAATTCAGTTCATGAACTTCAACAATTCAATTCAAAAACGTGAATAATAAAAATTACAAAAGCAGCATTTTACCTTATACAAGATATTCTTTTTTGCAAAAAGAATTTGTTTTGTCTGTCGAAGAAATTTTTAATTTTTTTGCTGTTTTTTATTAAGATTTCATTAACAAATGTTGTGACATTTTTTAGATTAACACCAGAATTATCGTCGACTCTACTGACTCGTAAGTCAGAATTGATTTTAAAGAATCCTGTACTAGTCATAATCTTTTCTATAAGCGCTTCTAAAAAGCTTATTTCTTATAAGAATGAATACTGTATTTTTCATTGACGATTCATTGTGTTGACTAAAAATGAAAATTTTTAATTTTTACATATATAGATTACTGTATACATCTTTATCATGAAATCTTCATCCTTTTCTAATTTACTTTGTTAGCATTTTGCTACCATTATTTTCTGTATTTTTATGGGGTTGTCCAGATATTAGGTCATCAAGAGATAGGTAAGTAGGGGGACGGGGAATTATAACGCCGCTTTGATGTTGCGGCAAACATCAAAGGGAATGTATGACGCATAGGGAGGTAGAGGTCCAAAAAAGTCGAAATTTTGTTGACGTAATATCTGGACAGTCCCTATGCGTAAAGTTTATGCATGAAAAGTTTTATTTTAAGATTTTTGCTCTTTAAAAGTTCCGCTTCATTGTAGTTTTTTTGTTTGTTAAGAAATCTCTGTGGTAATAAAATTTTGTTTGATAAGGGTTATTGAAAATTGTCTATTTAAAACACCCTCAAAAATAGAAACTTCTGTCATTTGATTGTTATTTTTATCAAACAAAAATGAAGTTGATTTTTGTTGTTGCTTTCCTTTGTTTTGTTTCAGCAACTTTTGCTGTTACCGTTAATGTAAGGATTTCTGCTTATTTTTTAGGCTAATTTAAAACGATGGATACAGTAATCCATGTTACAGCAATTTTATTGTTTTAAAGTTCATAAATTACAGTATCCCCGTATACATTACAGTATCCCCATATCAATCATGTTTTATTTTAGAACCGTCTTGATGGCGTAACTGATTCATTCAAATGTCTTCTGTGTCAAGATGTTTGTAAAGATACTGAATCCTGGGAAGGTCAAGAAGAACAAAGTCATGAAGCCGGACAAATTGCAAAATGTGAAAAACTTCTTGGTTCAAGTACCATCGCAAAAATTATTTGTGATGATTTCTTAAAGAATGACCTTGATGATATTATTCAACACATGGAAGATCCAAATACCGAAAAATCTGATTGCAAAAAAGCTTGTCAAGATATTAAACTTTGCAAATAAATTTTGACGTTTTTTACCTAAAATTTTTGATGCCATTAAATTTTTTTGTCTGTTATCAAAATAAATAAAAAAATCTTTTAGCAGTAAAATGACCAATCTATACACAAAAGCTTACTTTAAAAAAAACAATAAAAGTTGTTCAATTTTGACTTTTTGAAAAAGTGCAATATTTCTTTTTCAATTGTTTTGGAAGAAGGTGGGGCTGCAGGAAATAACATTTCAAAACTATTATGGCATTAATTCAGTGTTTAATTTTAAGATTGTGTAATACGATATAACTTAGCATTTTTTAAATTTAAATAGCTGAACAAAATATTCGCTTTTGGATAAGTAAATGATTTTCATATTACTGTAAAACATCAGTAAATATTAAAACAAATATTACATCATTACCGTATATCTTACAATCGGCATTTGATTAAACTGAAAGAAAGGCAAACCTTCAAAATCTTAAAATCACATATATGCATATTTATTATCAGAACTTTCTAAAATTGGGTAGGATACATTTCTGGGATTGTCCTAAATGTATCCCACCCAGTTTTGCAGTTTTTGCTTTTGGCATTTTATTAAACTGAAAGAAGGGCAAACATTCAAAATCTTAAAATTACATATGTGCAAATTTATATTATAAAATCCTGATATTTTCTTTATTAAAATCCACCAAAATTTGAATTCACATAATATTTTAGAAGAATTTAAGATTCAATCCTGTCCGACTGGATTATTTGATTAAAAGCATAGATGAATAGGGGGTTGGAATTCCAACCCCCCACCCCTCCCCCCCTGTCAAGCGAAAAATTTTCGAGAAAAATGAGCAAAGGGGGGAGTACGTGTAAAAGTGGAAAAATTTTGGGAAAAGCGGGAAAAGGTGGTAGAACATGGAAAAAAAATTTTTCTTTTAAAATGAACAGGGAAAAATGAAAATTTTTCACAGAATTATTCCCAAATAATAGGTGTACAATAACTGAATTATTAAGCATAATTTCAGTTAAAGGGACACTGAAACTTTCAGTACGAAAATTTTAGCCAGTTCAGTTGCGGAAATGTTGCAACAAAAAATAAAAGCCTTACAAATGTTGCGGATGAGTGTAATAGATAAAACTAGTAATAATGTATCTGAAAAACATATCCGCAACATTTGTAAAGCTTTAATTTTTTGCTGCAACATTTTCGCAACTGAACTGGCTAAAGTTTTCATACTGAAAGTTTCAGTGTCCCTTTAAAATAGTAATAATCGTCAACAACAATAACATAAAAGGGGTTAAAATGTTTCCTTACAAAATTGTTAAATATACTATCTTTACGCATCTTAAGAATTACAAATGGAATGCTTTTGCACAAAATATTTGAAATCATCTGACAGGGGGTAATCTCAACAAATGATTACGTAATTCTTTTTTGAAACAAACATTTCCATAGTTAACAAACAATTAAGATTATTGTTCACATTGTTACTCGGGGCAATGGCAAATTTGCTTTTGTCCACAATGATTATACTATGACATAAACAAATTCTTTTAAGGTTTGAACCTTTCATTATATTAACTTGAAATAAAATGACAATAAGTCTTATGCAATTCAATCGGATCATTAATTACTTCTAGTAAATATTCTTCTCCATTTTTGTGATTTTTGAAGCTTTAACTTAACTTTATCGAGAAAAGCAACGTAACTGAGTAAACGCTATTTACCCACTTATTGCGGAACACCTAAGGTCAGCTAATTTTTGGAAAATTTGAGGGCGTTCAATAGTTAATACTTTTAAATAATTGCATCCATTTTTTGTGGCCATAGGTTTCTTTTCCATTGTTAACATAATCATTGTCAGAGTCGAGAATGACGGATTCTTTATCTTTTATCAGTTGCTTGCCTTCACTTTTGCCGCACTTTGGTGAGAAACATCCTGTCCGAAGTTACGAATTCGTCACTGTTACGTAGTATTGCGTAGTCAATTGACCAATAGTAATTTACGGTCAATTCAAAATATTTTATTGTTACAAGTAAAGTACTTTAATTTTTCTGGTTTTTATTTTACCAAATAATAGATTTATAGCATCTGCATGATGGTGGACGTATTGTTGAAAATTTATCCTTACTTAAAACTTTTTTCGGTGATTTTGTTACACTTTATATGATTAAGTGTTATTAAATCAAGATAAAAAACATTTTTAAACATTTTAAAATATTTCTATGTACAACTTTAGGTGGTGGATAGTACTTTTAACGGTTTTTGGAAGTGCAATTGAGAGATTGTGGTCACAACTATGCTTCTTAGAATCTTGACTTTGGTCGTAAAATGAATCTCATGTTTAAGTTTATTAATGTAGGGTAGGGTTTTACAATCCGATGAATATTTTTCATTTGCCTATCAATTGATAAATCACTATCAATTACCCCAACATCATGGAAAACTTTGTTTTGCAGATACTTTAAAATGATCCCTAATGACATGTTTTTCATGTTTGTACTGATATTAATTAAATCTTAAAGTTTCGCCTCTACATTACACTTTTGGCCCTAAAATGAGCCTTTTAAAGTGTTTTGAGCTTATGTATACACTAAATCACTACTTAAGGCGTATGCGATTAATTGACTGGTCAATTGACTGGTCGATTAACCAGCACTACTGTTTTACCGGCCAAATGAACAAAACTACACTAGGAATCATTATTGTTAAATTTATAATATTACAAAAAACTTCACTTTGTCTTCATTAAGTTGAGCTTTAATAGTGACGTATCTCAAACAAAAACAACATCATGAAAACCGTCAACTTATCGGTCAAAAGGAGAGAAGATTTGCATATACCATAACAGATGTAATATCAATTGTTCATAATTAAACCAATAAAGCAAAACAATAGTCAAATCATGAACAATTAAACCAATTTAAACGAGATCACACCAACTACGAACGCAGATTTTCAAAAAAGTAAAAATAAACTTATTAAGCTTCGTAGAACAATTAGAAGAAAAAAAGAACATTCTATTGATTGCAAATGCAAAATTGCATCAAAAAAGAACAAACCTCTCTTCTTTGTAAAATGAAACTAGTAAAAAGAACGAAAAATCATGGAAAGTTACAAAAGAAATCAAAATTAAACCCCTACCCCTCTATTTTCGAAGTAAAAAAACTAACAAAATCAGTTAAAGAAAATCCAAGTATTACAAAAAAAGGTCGACGAACCCCTGACAAGCGAAATATAGGAGTAGATGTAAGAAATTTTTCGGTGGCGCAAAGCGCCGCCGAAAAATTTTTTTCACATATGCCAAAAAGGTCGACGGACCCCTGTCACTCATTTCGAAAATTTTAAGGTGGGAGATAGCAAAATTTTATTTTTCCAACCCCCCTATTCAAGTATGATTAAAAGTCAGATTTAGAGGGGATGATTATTCAAAATTTAAAAAATGTTTGTTTATTTTTAAATGTATATCTATTGCTTTAGGGATGGTTCAGATGTGATGTCACGCAAAAATCCAAAATTTTCGGATCCAACCACCCATACTGTCACGTTTTTTCCTTTTATCTTTGCCGCTTTTTATATAGACCGTCACATTTTGTGTTCCACCATCAACCCATAAAATGTGTGACGTCCATCTCTGATTGGATAAAGAAGAAAGTGACATATGACACAAATGTTTATAAATTAAAAACAGCAAATCTTTATTCGATCAGAAAAAATAGCATGATCATTAGCATAATACTAAAACAAACCAAAGAGGGGTGGTAGCTTATCGACAGAAAGAATTTACAAATTTAACGTTTAGCATTCGCTAAAACATTTATGTCGATCAGAAATATTTCTAGCAAGCCCCAACAGAAAAGTAATTTAATGGTTAACTTTAAAAAAAATTAATGGATATCTGGATTTCCCAAAAAACTACAGTAAAATGTATCTTTAAAGAATGATAGGTTCAAAAATAACACGTTTAAAACAAAAAACTTAAAAAGCAAGCACAAATATAAAAATAATAAATTGGTATTAAAAAAGAAGTTTATTAATTATCATTGTTGTCGTCGTCATCGGTTGAACCGATGGTTGCTTGATCCAAGAAGTATTGAATTAATTCATCTTTGAATTTGTTTGAGACTTCTTCATATGGAATTATTTCATAATGTTCACCGCTGAAATAAACAACAACTTTTGATATTACGGTATTCAAAAAAAGTTTGCTTAGCTATTAAAATATAAAATCTTTTAAAAGCTAAAATCCTATTTTTGAAAGAACCAAAAAGAAAAAACACACTGCTAATCAAAAAATGTAAGAATGAATGGAGTGCAAGTTAACAAAACGAATAAGCGTAAACTACAGTAATCCTTAGAAAAACAAGATACTTACAGTTGAACAACCCATTTCCAATCTTTTTTAGGTCTATTCTTTGTTGATGGTTCATAAGGACCAACTATGGTAGCTCCATTTTTGTAGGCTTTGTAATCATCTATAGCTCCTTTAGGTATGTTGGAAGCTTCCGTATAGGATGGTACCCAATCAACTAAATAATAAGTTTTTCCCTTCTCTTTCTTGGAACTAATAATTCGTCGAACTCCATACAAATCAGACATGATTACGGTTGGCAAAAGTTGTAAGAAAAATTCTGAAAAAAGAATGACAACATTCAAACAACGAAAATAAATAACAACAAAATATACATCGTCAAAACGATTTTAAAAAGTTTGAATACAATATTTGTAAAACCCGTAAAAATTTATTTGATTAAATACAAAAAGCACGAAAACCACTATAACCACAAAAATTATAATTTATAATAAAATATAATAAATCTTTTGCCGAAATCGAGTTTCTTTAATTCTTTTCAAATGTCGAAGTTGCTGAGCAGCCCATTTAAGTTTTGTAAGCATTCTGGTATCAAGGCATTTGCGCCATTCTTCTTCAGATACAAATTGAGTTTCAGGTGGAAGCTTTAGTCCAAGTGTTTCATCCCGCATTGCTAAACGAATATCTTTTTCAGCTTTTGAAAGTTTATGAAAATTTGTTCTTTGAAGTTTTATACGATTTTTGAACGCTTTTTCCAAGGAGAGTACCATATTATTGAGATCAGAAACATTTAAATATCGACGCATATAATCAGGAACTTTGAGATGTTCGGATTCTTCGATCGGTTGAATCAAGAACTGAAAAATAACGAGATTTTAGTTCACATATTTAGAGTGAAGGCTTGTAACAAAGAATCTCTAATGTTACATTTAAAATCTTGTACTATATTGCTACATCTTCAAAAATATAAAAAAAACTTACAGTAGGAGTTTGTGGACGACTTGGTGGATCTTGTGGTATTACGCCATTGTGAGTTGCTAATGGAGTGGCATCATTATCTTCTTTAAATAATACTGATTTACTTGATGAAATTGATGCAATATTTTTGAGAAAGCTTGAATTATTGATAATCTTAAACACATTTTCTTCATTAATATAAGCAGAAAATATTTAAAAACATACATCTGAATTTATATTTGCAGCAGATTTTTGATTTTCTTTACATTCTGTTAAAGTTGTAAAAATTTCATTTTCTAAAAAATTATTGATGAAAATTATATAACAATTACCATGGAAACAAAAAAACAACTCACTATCAGTCAAGTCTGAAAGCTTATACTTTCTTTCAATAACATCAAAGATTTTTAAAGCAATTTCATCGCCCATATTGCTTGGAGACGAAGAAATCTGGAACATATAAAAATTAATAGTTAGTTTTATATTTTTTGCAGATGTGTGTTTTTTTTCAAAAACCACAACAAAAATTTCGTAGAAAAATCAGCCCGCGCTTTCAAAGCATTCAATCTCAACACGAACATAAACCGTCACAAAATTTGTGACACAAATTCGGGTTCAATGCAATTTTATATTTAAAAAATTTAAAAATAATTTTAAACTTACTGGAGCTGCAGCTGGAGGACGTTGAATATTGCTCGATGAAGCGGCAGCACCTCGATTTGGTGAAAATAATCTTTGGGATGCTTTGAATTGTTGAACTTGTGGCTTTATTCGATCATTACCATTCATTTGTCGAGGAAATTCAAAAGGATCCTATTCATTTGTAAATAAGCTAAATGATGCAACAAAATTAAAACTTGCTTGATTAGCTTGATATTCTGGTAAAGAATTAGAAAATTTTAATGCTTTAGATTTCGTTGGAAAATCTTCATTTGCAGAAGCTTCAACAAAATTTTCATATGCTGCAATATGAAGTGATAAGGTGCTACTTCCATTTGAGCTGTTGCTATTATTCTTTTCATTTATCCAACGCTTTTGAGCTCGTTCTTTTGTTTCAACATTGAAGCTTTGGTTTTTTAAAGATTTAAAACTCAAATCATTTGTTGATTTATTCCAAGAAATTCCTCTTTCATGGCCATTATCGGTTACAGTAAAACCTGTTATTTTAAAAAGTTGCTGCAATTTTACAAAATAGTTTTGTGTTATATCACCTTTTTGAAACAATTTGATTTTATGTTTTACCTTAATTATCCTACAAACAAAAAAGTTTTATGTTACTGCAAAAAACTTTTTAGGATTTAATTATTAAATTTTAATAGAACTGCAGTTTATGATTTTTACCAAAATGTTTGTGACTGTTTGTTTTGCTAAATGAATGAGCAATAGGTACATCGCTTAAACAATTATGACCTCGATTTAAGTTAAGCTTTGAAAATTTGTTGCAACTATCTTTTCGATATTGGCCTGTTACTGTAAGCTGTGGCTGCTTTAAAAGCAACTGCTGTTCTTTTGATGTCATCTAAAATTTAATAATCAAAAAATATTGTTTAAAAAATTTGTTTCGACGTGATGCTTGTTTATAAATTTAAGAATTAAGTTAACTTTATTAATTTGTGCTGGAGCAATTTACACAAAAGAGTTTTTATGAGAGTCTTTTTTTCTTCGAATTTAAAAACATATTGCATCATTCTTATGAATTCTGTTTTTGCACAAAAAGTAGTAACAAAAATAAGCAATTTCATCTTTTTGCCAAACACTTCATCTTGTTTGTAAATGCTGCACTTTTTCTTTCTTATTTTATTTGAAAATAGAAGATATTTTTTGAGTTTTGTTTAATCTAGTTTTTAATTACTAAGTTTTAGATGGCATCAAAACAACAGCAGTTGTTTTTAAAACAGCAACAACAACTTACAGTAGCAGGCCAATATCAGAAAGATAGTTGCAACAAATTTTCTGAGCTTGACTTAAATCGAGGTCATAAATGTTTAACCGACGTCCCTATTGTTCATTCATTTAGCAAAACAAACAAGGACAAAAATTTTGGTAAAAAAATCAACTGCAATTTTTCAAAATTTGTTAAAAATTTTTTATGTGACGTTACTGTAGTTTTGCAAAAAAACGTTTTGTGACTTGATTTGAAAGGCAATGAAGAGACAAAAAAGAATGTTTGTAAAATTGCAACCACTTTTTCAAATATCAGGTTTTACTGTATTTTCTGAAAAAAGAATTTCTTGGAATAAATCAACAAATGATTTGAGTTTTAAATCTTTAAAAAACCAAAGCTTCAATGTTGAAACAAAAGAACGAGCTCAAAAGCGTTGGATAAATGAAAAGAATAATAGCAAAAGCTCAAATGGAAGTAGCACCTTATCACTTCATATTGCAGCATATGAAAATTTTGTTGAAGCTTCTGCAAATGAAGATTTTCCGATGAAATCTAAAGCATTTAATACAGTTGTTACTGAACCTGTATCAAAGTTTCAAGCAAGTTTTAATTCATGAAAAACAAAATCAATACTATTCATACTGTATATAGGATCCCTATGAATTCCCCCGACAAATGGATGGTAATAAACGTTCAACACCAGAAATTCAACAATTTGCAGCAAATCAAAAATTATTTTCTCCAAATCAAGGTGCCGCAGGTTCATCGAGCCATAATCAACATCCCCCAGTAAGCTTAAATGAAAAATAGTATCAAGTTTGCTTCTATCTTAAAAAAATAATACAAAAAATGATATGTTTTGGGCCTTTGAGCTACGTTAAATCTTTTGTGAGATGTAAATTTTAATTTAAAAATTTTTAAATAATGCAACATGACGTGCTGCACAGTTTGATGAGGTTTTTGCATGTTGAACGTTTTTTCTTTATCTCGCCATGAGAGAGAAACGCTTATTTACACATTTATAAACCATAGTTTTTAATGCAATTTTATTTACTAATAAAATATTTTTTATAAATTTTTTTAGATGTCACGTCCATCAAATCAAAAGCGTTCAAATTATTACAGCCAAAATCAAGGATACAAGGCTCAAAAGCTTCTCGATTGGCATAAATGTGGTATTTGGTTTACTTGTGAATTTGAAAAAGATGGTGTTCGAGAAGCACAAAATATCGTTGGGTAAGAAAAATTGGTTACTTTTATACTTTTGTCTATCCATGTCCTTCCGACTTCTGGAAAGTCCTCCAAATTTTAGCTTGCTAGAAAAAGTCAAAAACTTTAAAAAAACTCTTCGAAAGTCGGAGTAAAAACACAACCAACTGGCGAAAAATGAAGGCTTACGTTTTGAATGGTTGTGCTAAATTTCGACAGATTTGCATATTATTTATCATATTAGTAATAAATGGGGTTACGAAAGTATAAAAGCAACAAAAACTTAATTTAACATACATATATAATCTACTCAAACATTTCAGCAAATTCCTTAATGAACCTTCTGTCAGTGATCCGGCAAAGCCTTCTCCTGCTGGAGGTGATGCATCTGGAGAAATGGATATTGCTGATGAATTGAAGCAACAAATTGAAGAAGCAAATCGTCCAAGAAATTTAAAGCGAATCCATCAACAGCCAACTGGTGTTAAGCATTGCCTTTTCTTTACTGTTGCAGATATTCCGCGTGAAAAGATTGCAGATTTTGTTGAAAAATTGGTTGATGATTGTCAACAAACTCAACAATGCCGATATTTACTTCGAGCTTTACCAATTGAAGATATTTCTCCAGCTGAAGTTGGTGATCTTAAATCAAAGCTTCGACAAATTCTTAAACGTCATTTTGATGAATTTTCGGCAAAACCTGAAAATGAAGGAAAGCATGCAAGTTTTGCAGTTGATTACAAGAAACGATACAGTGATCAAATTGAACGACAGCAAGCTTTGGATATTGTTTGTGAAGTCGTTGCAGAAATGGATCCCGAATCCAAAGTCAATCTTACCCAACCTGATTTTACAATTCTTTTTCATGTTGTTCGAAAAGCTGTTTTACTTGGATGCCTTAAAAGCTTTAATGAACGTCGAAAATTTGCTTTAAAAATTCAAGGTGAAAAACATGAAGGTGAAAGTTCCCCAGCAAAGAAGAAGAAGGACGATGATGCTGAAGAAGTTGGAGAAGAAGAAAAAGATGAATAAATTTAAATTTGCAGTTTTATCAGTTTTTTGTTTCTGAAATTTTGTTTTTTGTTGAGTTTTTTTGTTGCAACAATTACTTTATTATATTACAATGTTGATCTTTAAAAATAAAAAAGCTTTTAAAAATTTACATATATGCTTAAAAATTTACATAAAATATTTTTAACTATGCCATATCTTTAATCAGGTTGTTCAATGTCATTTCTTTCAATTCCTTGTTCGAGATTGTTAATCATTTGTGGAAGGCCTTCTCCGATTCCAGCAAATTGTCGTGTGCATGTTGATGCATTACTTCCAGTCGGATAATCTTCTGCCGCAGGACATTCCAAATGAACCAAATGAAAAACTTCATTTGCAGAATTATGAGTTCCAACAACTTTTATAAATGTAACAGGTTGAAGTTCAAAAGTTACTCGCCGCCAGCTTGAAACTTCTGATTCTTCAACAACTCGATTCCAATTTTGTTGA
The DNA here is from genome assembly GCA_024447195.1 of Panagrolaimus sp. LJ2414. Taxonomy (NCBI): domain Eukaryota; kingdom Metazoa; phylum Nematoda; class Chromadorea; order Rhabditida; family Panagrolaimidae; genus Panagrolaimus; species Panagrolaimus sp. LJ2414. The sequence continues at coordinate 950,340 of JAMRXY010000278.1, forward strand.
TCGGTTGATACTTCAATGTAATAAGAATATTGTCGATCATCACAATCCCACAACAATAGCCCAATCGAATCAATCATATACGGTTGTGCAAGCTGCACAATGATACTTCCACTTTGAAGTTGATGACATGTATATCCATTATCCCAGTCATAATTTCGAGTATCACCATTAAGTAGGGCATTTCGAGATCGTGAAACTCCTTCAATAACATTGGCATTATTTTGAATTGTTGCAATATTTTGTTTTGGAATTATTAAAGTTGTTGAAGAATCGATATCGAAAGATTCGGGGGTAAACATAACTTCCAAATTCATAATTTGAAATGTATAGGCAGAACTGGTTGTAAAAGTTCCACAAATTCGAATAAATCTGTAAAAACATTCAAATAATTTTGTTTTAATGAATATTTTTATTGGGTACAATACAGAACAGTAGAATACCGTACCTCTATTGACATAACAAAAAAGTTGCTTTTTTTGATTACAGTAATCCAGACATTAGTTATTTTGTTACCGTAACCCAAACGTTTTTTTATAACTCAAAAGCTATCATGTTACTGTATAGCTTTTGAGTTATAAAAAGCTATACAGTAATAGGATTAAATTTACTACAGTATATAATCCTATTACAGTAATCCACAGACAGAATACTTTAAAAAGATTTGAATTGCCCAATTACAGTAACCCAAAAGTAATTAACTTACTTAATAACTCTTTTATTAAAGAATAAGTTTTGTTTATTCCGGCATAAATATCTTGTATGATCAATGACCCGAACCCAATCCCGTTTATCCATGCTAACTTCAACAAAATATGAAAATGATCGCTGCTCTCTTTCGGGAAGTTGAAATCGAATATGATTAATTATATGTGGACGAGAAAGTTCAACAATAATTCCAGGATCCTTTTCTTTTATTGGATGTTTTATGGCATTTCTCTCATTTTCAGATGGCAATTGATCAGTTGAAAAATAATTTTTATTTCCATTTTCGCCTGAGATAATTTTAACACCAAATTCTGCAGTTGCAACATTTACATTTGGAAATTTAAATCCGCGATATCCTAAATCACTTGTTTTACAACGGGTTTGATCATTTATGGCATCGAGAAGAACATCAGGGGGAATTAAATTTGATGGTCGAATAATATTTAACAAATCATCCAATTTTATCAAAGATAATCGAATATTTTTAATTATATCTGGAAAGTAATGAGCGTCTTCAGGATTTGAAGTCATCCATTCTTGAACTGCTTTGAAAATTGCTATTTCCATGGCACAAAATGAATCACGTGAAATTAATTGTTCAAGGGCACCAGCAGAAAGATTTCGAAATGATGGATGGGTTAAAATTTCTTCAGCATGAAAATCCATAAAATCAAGGCAATGCGCTGCTAAGGATCTCATGGAATACATTTGTGATGCACAAAAAATATTACAAACATTTTCAGGTTTACTGATTTCCTGTAAATTTTAAATTTAATGAGACATGGATTACGGTAGGATAAATGATTGGGGATAAGTTTGGGACGATAAAGTTTTTAAACTTTCAAAATCAAAAAAATGATTGTGGCTTTTTATTACAGTACTCCGATGAATGTTAATACTCAAATTTTACAAACCTTGAGATATTCTGAAACATTGTGCTCCAATTCTGTGAATCCATATTTATGAACCAAACCAAGAATATCAAAAACCAGGTCAGTTTTCATTTCTTTAAAAAGCATTTTTCCTGTATAAATATATTCTAGTAAAACTTTAAATGCTTGAACTGGAGTCTCTTGTAATTCTACCGTATTCTCTTTCGACTCTTTCATTCCACCAAAAAACATGGCTCTAAATTTTAAGTTTTTTAAACCTCAATTATTATTTTTCAAACTCACTTAAAATAGATACTTCTTGCAGCTAAAACTATTTTATGAGCAGGGAATCGACAATTTTCAACAATTAAAGTTACATCACTAATTTCATCATTTAAATATAAATCAGAAATATGCTGAACTAGACGTTGCACTTCATCACCAAAAACTGAACCTGATCGAGAATTTGCTGATGCCGATCTTTCATCATTTGAATTTGTGGGTCGAATGCTGCTCATTTCTGCTGCTGCTCTATTACTCGATGCTGTTGAAGATTCACCCGCGAGGCGCTCCAAATCGTTAAAAAACTGATTCGCACTCTTTCGATTACGGTTTTGAAAAACCATAACAAATTTCAGAAAAAATATAAACAATACAACCCTGGGATAATTTTGATTTCTAACTGCTATATTTCTTTACGCCATATGTTGTTGCTGTTATTTTAAAGAGAAAGGGGATAAACTGAAAAACAGTTGTGCCGCAATTAAAAAAAGAAGACTTTTTTGCGTCATTCGACCGCCTACTACCAACATTTATCTCAAGAAAATAGAGCAATCAAATCTAGCGAATGTGAAATAAATCTGCGGTAAAAAAACCGCTATCTTTCTTAATGCATTTAAATAAGTGATTAGAGAAAATTGAAATTTATATAAATAAATAACAAAAAGAGATCAAAAAGAAAAGAAAACGATAACAGTAAAAATGAACATCCAAAAGCTTTCATCTTTTTATCTCTCTCTTAATCTCGATATCGACGATCTCCACCACCACCACTGTTGAAACGATCAAAACGTCGACCAGGACCATCAAGGGAACGACGAGGAAAATCACCACCTCCACCACGAGAAAATTCACCACCACGTTGATAATCACCACCATGTCGACCACCACGATGATTTGGCATTGTAACAGGTGTTATTGCAACATCAATATAATCTCCAACTTGAAATTTGCAGCTTGCCAATGTCTTTGAATCATCAACACCTTTATGTCCATGAGTTGTAATCCCAATGCTTTTAAAATTCATACGATTTGATCGAATATCCGGAGTTACTAAAAATTTAGGTTATTCAACTCCAAAAAAAATCAAAAAAGCATACCAATCGAAAAATCAAAAGTTGTTCCTTTCCGTCTTGAATCAACATTGACATCTTTTATACAAAACATCAATTCTCTCAAAGAGCAATCCATCCACTAAAAAGTTAAATTAAATTAAAGTTAATATTGTAAAAAACTTACAGTATAGATTTGTAATTCATTGTGATTAGGGACAGATCCATTCTTATATTCTTGAATTGGATTGTGTCGCATATTTGTTACAAAAATTCGTAAAAGCAAAGGACAAACCTATAAAAATATGTATTGTATTACAGGAAAAGTTTTTTACAAAATTTTACAAACCTTTTCTCGATCAATAGCTTTGTCAGCTTTGCTGTCAACTTCTGATATAACATTTGAAAGCATATCTAAAAATTAATGGGTTTGTTGAAGTAATAAATTTAAGAATTAATTATCACAAAAAACAATCAAGTAATTTTTTAAAATTTTGTTTTGCATTTTTAGAATGCAAAACCACGCTTCAGTTTTTGTTCGTTGTAGGATTTTGTTGTAGTAAAGTATACTCCTGACAAAGGGAGGTCAAAGTCTTTGATTCAAAGACATTTTTTATCGAGAAAATTTAAATAATTTTAAAAATTGTTGCAAAAAACAAAACTTCATCTTCTTTTGATTATCAGATTGTTTTCAAACTACAAATATAGAAGAATACATCAGAGATCAAACTCAAAAAGTTTCAAGAAGAAATATAAAAAATTTAAATAATTCAAGCAAAAGTTTAACTCTTTTTTGTAGTAGAAATAAATGAATTTTTATTTCTTAAAATTTTAAATTATTGTTCTGGTATCGTAACCAAGTATCGACGCCTGCTTTGGTTATTTCAGGTTTTTTGAAATTTGTGGTATTGAACACCTTTATGAAATATATCTTAAAACGAAATGACAGTTTACATAAAAGTTTTGTTGATGATTAAACAGCCAGAAACAATTCATTGTGTTGTAGTTTTTTAAGCAGTATTTTATATTTACCAGTAATTGCTTTATTCTGTTTACAAATTTGCTGCTATAAAGACTAAGTTTTCAGTAAATTTTTTTATTCATTTGTTCAAAAATTTAAACAAACTCCAAAATGACTCATGTTCCAAATACTGGAATTGTAAGTATTATTTTGGTAAAAAGTTTTTGTAAATTAAAGATTTTGAAATTTGTAGGAAGAACTGTACCGAAGCGTGATCCAAGATGTAATTGAGCAAAGTAAAGAAGCATTTTTGGATGAAAATGTTGATACGGATATTCTCTTTCAAATTCAAAAAGTAAGAATTATTTTTTTTGAAAGTGCACAGATCTGACGTCATTGAAAAAATCTCAAAGTTATAAAGCCCCTTCAATATTACAATTCTTTTGATCCTTTTTTTACTTTTCAAGGTAATAGCCAGAAAATCCAGAAAATGCAGACGTCAGATTTGTGACAAAAATTTTTCAAATATCCTCTTACTAAACTTTTAAAATTTAAGTCATGGGAAGAAAAGATAAATGCCAGTGGAGCAGCAGATTTAAATCAAAAAGTTCCACCCGTTCCTGTAGCTCGACCTGTACAACCTAATAAACCTTCAAACAGTAAATCAACTTCTTCAAAGGCCCCAACAATGGTTGTTCAACAAGAAGCTTCAGATCCTTCAACTTCAAACCCCCAACCCCAACAACAGCAGCAACAATCTCAACCCCAACAATATGCAACTGCTGCAGATTTGCCAATCTTTGGAAATGCCGCTGGCGGAGGTGCCATTCAACTTCAAGGTCTCCCATATCTTCCAAACAATATGCAACAATTTGTTGTTTCTGGAAATCCTTCGAATGTTATGTTACTTCCAGTTCAACTTTCTGGAAATCCAAATGGCCCAAATGTCATTCAAATGACTCAAGAACAGCTAAATCAGTTACCACAAAATGACGGAGAAAGTTTTATTCCAAATTTAGAAAATGCTGAAATAAGTTTGGATTTAAAAGCTGGAACTTTAATTATTGATACGAGTAAAGTCATCACTAAAGAATCTGAAAAACAGATTCAGAAGGCTTTAAAAGGGTTAAAAAACCTTGAAATGAAAACAAAAAGCATCAAGAAAACAGTAAATTTAGCAATGATTCTTCCACAATTGGATGGTGGCCCACATATGTCTGATAGCTCTTCTGATGACGACGAAGATGATGAAGATAATTTGAATAGAATGGTTAATCGAATTGATGACAAAGATGAAGAAGGTGATGATGATGGCGGAGATGAAGACCCTCTAAATTCTGATGATGATCAATCTGATGATGAAGATTTGGATACACTTTTTGAATCAAGCAATATAATTGTTTGCCAATTTGAAAAGGTTATTTTTGTTACAGTATCTTAATATTCAAAACTTACAGTATCATTTTTAGGTTAATCGAGCCCGGAATAAATGGAAGTTTACCCTCAAAGATGGAATTATGCATCTTGAAGGAAAAGATTTTTGCTTCCAAAAATGCACTGGTGAAGCTGAATGGTAATCATTTTTTTGGTATACCTTCAACTTATTGGGACTTACTTTTTATTAAATATTTTTCTTTTGGTTTTTCTTGATGCCGTCTTTCTATTGTTTTGCTTTTTATTTATTTTTTGAATAGATATGATTTATTAAAGTTATAAAATTTATTCTGTTGAACTTAAAAAATCTGGAATGGAATCCACAATATGTTAGAAAGTCTAAGCATAAAAGCCAAAACTTAAAATTTGAACTTCATCAAAAAACTATACAACTTGGAAGAAAAGGCAAATAAATGTGAAATTTGATTAAAAATCATGTGTTGTCAGATGTCTATGTAACAAAATTTCAGCTTTTTTTACTTTTATGATAATTTTTAAAATTAAAAATTAAAGTTTTACTTTGAAACTTCCAAATTTGAAAGATCCTTTAAAAAATTTTGAATTATTCGTTTACGAAAAAGTCTTGCCGCGATTCGTAACATTAAAAAAATTTTTTTGTTGTTGTTTAAAAATTTTTTTAACGACAACAACATTAATTTTTAACATAAGAAATTACCATTTTATTACATTTAAACTTTCTGTGTTAATATTTTAACATTTAATTCATTATTACCTAATTATTTCTTACGAAAAAATGACTCATGCTTCAAGTAGTGGAGTTGTAAGTTTTTGCTTTTGCTGTATATTTATGTTCAAGTACAACTTTTTTTCAGGATGATCTATATCGAGGTATTATTCAAGATGTAATTGATGAAAGTAAAGAAGCATTCTTTGATGAAAATATTGATATAGAAATTCTTTATCAAATTCAAAAAGTAAGCAGCATTTTTTGTGATTTTTGAGTTTTATCTGGTTGACACACTTCAGTACCGATCATGTGTGTTTCATTACTTGCAGTAATCACGAGGAACAGCAAGTTCGGTGAACAAAAATATTAACTTAAACATTCAAATGATCAGACCTAAATCGAGTGCTTTTCAATCGAAGGTATAAGCAAGCTAAATTTTAATAGGAATGCCTTGTTGGATTTGCTTCAACATCAAATCTTCTTTGTTTTTCCTGACAAAATATAGAGAACGTTTTTAAAATTATCTGCTTATTAATTTTTTGCAGCTATACGTTAGGTAAAAAGCAAACAATAAAATTTTGAAAAATGGCATTTTCGAATTCTAACCTGAAATCTCGCCAACGCTAATTTTCTGAAAACTACGATGCCATAACAGATGCAGCCAATTTCCGCCAACAGTTACCTAACAAATATTTGTTTTTTAGGCATGGGAAGAAAAGATTAATGCAAGTGGAGCAGCAGATTTAAATCCAAAACCTGTTCCAACTGTTCGACCAAATCCTCCAAAAGCTCGTCCAAGTAGTAGTAAAATTGGAATGACTATTCCACAAGTTGATGGTGCTCCACATATGTCTGACAGTTCTGATGAAGATGACGAAGATGATGACGCTCGACTGAATCAAATGTTTGATGCTCTTGAACATGATGAAGGTTTAAGTGTTCCTGGTATAGAAGAAGATCCACTGAATTCTAATGATGATCAATCTGATGATGAAGATTTGGATACACTTTTTGAATCGAGTAATGTTATTGTTTGTCAATTTGAAAAGGTATCTAATATAATTTTTAATTTTTTAATAAAAGTACTGTAACTTTTGTAGGTTAATCGTTCTCGAAATAAATGGAAGTTTGCTCTTAAAGATGGAATTATGCATATTGAAGGAAAAGATTATTGCTTTCAAAAATGTAATGGTGAAGCTGAATGGTAATTTTGTAATTAAGATACTGATCTCAATATGTCTGTAACAAACTGTTGTTTTTTTAATTTACGGGTTTCAATAAATATTGCTGTTTTTTGTTTTTTCTGTTGTAAAGTTGAACAAGGTTTTTTAACTTGTATAATATTTTTGATTATTGACGTTTCTTTGCACATTTAATTGACGTTCGAGCATTTGTTTTTTGTTGTTGTAAAAAACATGAATGAATCAGCTGATTTTGCGATCATCCCATTTGCAAGATCATTGTTGTAAACAGTAATATTATTGTTTGTCTCATGGCTCCAACTTCGTTGAAATTTTACAGCAATGTTTGCTGACGTTGCTGATCATAAAAAATTTAATTTGGTTGGCTGTAATTTTTCAAAAAATTGCAACTTTTCCACCTTTTACTTTCGCAACAAAAAAAACGAGAACATTCTTTTTTTTGAACTTGAAAGAATTTCAAAACATTTGTTTTTGGGGGACGTGTTATTCTTCATTTTGCACTGCTTTCAAGAGAGAAAGAGAAAAAGGCGGGGTAATGTTTAGTGTTGCTATCATTTGTTTTTGTTCTGTACACTGAAAAAAAGAGATAGAAGAGGAAGCCCCATCAAAAAGTTTTTATTCTGACGATGAAAAATAGCAAAAAGAAGAAGAATAACACGTTGCTGAGGCGTTGTTGCTGCTGCTGCTGATTCATTCATTTCATTTTTTATATCTTGCAAAAAAACTTTCTTCCGACAAAAAATAAAAATGTTTAAATATTTGATTATATTATTTTTTTGATGATATTTTTAGTTCAAGAAATAATTTGATTATTATGAGTAGTGACTCGGATTCAAGATCAACTCCATCTTCACCTAATACCCTTCGGCAACGAAATCCTAATCCTCTCCGAAGTGAATCATCAAAGCGACAAGCTAAAAAACTTCCTGGATCTCGTTCAAAATGGTCAACCTTAAATTCATGGTCGGATAAACTGCAATGGTTTTTATTAACTCCAATTCGATTTGTTCTATGTATTTCAAATGTTACCTTATTCATGTTTGCATATTTTGGTTTTATGATTCCTATTTTATGGGCAAAAACTCTTTGGCCTCGACTATATTGGGGTTATGAAGGAAAACTCTATCGATGGTTACAAGCTTTTATTGGATATTGGGGATATACTGCTGGATATGATAGTAAGTGTTTATATTCTATACCTACGTTGTCGGATTTTTTATGTTTTATATACCTAAAAATGTTAAAATTAAAAAAGTCATCGATTATCGGTTAATCAGAGACGGAAATGTTACGTCATTTTTAAATTCCTTCCTTAAAGTTTTTTCCCGATACGTCACCATAAATGTCTCTGAAATTATAGCGTTACTGTTATCTTTTAACAAATGAATTGAGTAATTATTTTTTTAGTATACGAATTTGGAGATGATATTACGCAATATTGTGATTCTGATCGAGTTTTGGTCATGTGCAATCATCAAAGTACCGCAGATGTTCCGTGTTTATTTGCTGTTTTGCAGCATAAAGGTGTTGCTTCCCGTAAAACTGTATGGTTAATGGATCAAAGTTTGTTCTATATTTATATTTATTGTTTGATTTAGCTAAACTTTTTTAGTGTTTCGATGGACACCTTTTGGAGTAATTGGTCAAATGCATGGTGATTATTTTATTAAACAAGGAAAATCAACTCGAGATTCTGAGCTTGTTCGATTGAAGGAACATCTAAAAAATGTATTTTGGGAACGTGATCGTCGTTGGGTTGTTTTATTCCCAGAAGGTGGATTCTATTACAAACGAATTGATCAAAGTCAAGAATATGGTCGAAAGAATGGTTTTCCACATTTGGAACATGTTACTCTTCCTCGAATGGGGGCTGTTCAAGCAATTCTCGAAGAAGTTGGTCCTCGGGATGATGATGGTGAAATGGTTAAAACAAAAAGTGGAAGCAAAATTGAAATTCTTAAAGATACTATTGGAGCAATTCGTGAAAAGAAATATGTTAAAGAAACTCGTCCTCCAATTAAATATGTTCTTGATATTACAATTGCATATCCAAATGGACAACCTTTAAGCCTTTGGACTTTATGCTTTGGTACTCGTGAAAAATGTGATATTGGAGTTCATTACAAAATTTTTAAAGCTGATGAAGTTCCATTTGATGATGAAATTAAACTTCGTGATTGGATGTATGCTGTTTATGAACAAAAGGATCAACTCTTGGATAACTTCTATCAATTTGGTCAATTTACTCGTAATGATACTGGTGATCGCATTATCTTCCCTTGGTCAAAGATTGTTCTTCAATATCTTTTCTGGATTACCAGCTTCGTTGTTCAAATTAAAGTTTATCATTTCCTTCTCACTCAATTTTATCATTTTCTTTTTCCTTCCTATTAAATCTTCTATTTTTCATCAACTTCAACATCAACAACAACACTGATTCTTATTACTGCATGAAACGTTATATTTTCTTCTTTTAAAAAGCCAAATTGGAAGTCATCATTATTAGTAGTTCATTTTATTTAATTTACTTTTTTCAAATGATCACTTCTTATTTGGGAATTTAATGCCAAGTACAAAACGTTCTCTCAATGACTTTTATTTCATCATGGTGTTTTTCAATAAGCTTTCTTATTTTTATCTTTGTGCTTTATCCCTTTTTTGTTGTTTATCTCCAACTTTATCCTTTAAACATTTTTTTGCTCCGGTCTTTTTAAAGAAAGGTCTCCATTCTTTTTAATTGTCTAATTGATAGTTTTTTTGATTGTGTAATTAGTTATTATTAATTGTCTGTTGTTTAATTTGCCTGATTCGCGTGCTCACTCTTTTTCGTTATTTTTTTCTCTCTGATTTTTTAAAAATTTGCCTATCACCTTTATCCCTCTTTTGGTTTTTTTGTTGCTTGAATGTGTAAATTTTTTTCTGTTTGATGTGTATTACTGTATATGATATGAATAAAGGGTTACAAAATATATGTTGTTTCATTATTCATGTTTTGTTTGGAGAATTAGAAATGATACCGTAATTTTTGTATAAATTCATGACGTTTTGGATCGTATAATTTACTGATATTAAAAAACATTATTAATTTTAACATTTGGATTATAGCATGGCAGATCTCTACGATATGGATTTTTTGGATAATTTAATTAAATTTTTAAAAGATCATGAATACTTGTATAAATACCCAAACAAAGATATTTTTATTACTGATACTTTTACAACTTTTCTTGAAAAGGTATTCAAACTTTATACTGTAATGAAATACTGTAGTTTTGAATTTCAGTGGCCAAATTTATGCAAGATTCCAGAAGATGAACTTTTGAGATTACCATATGACAAGAATATTCAAGAAAATTGTGATACAAAATTGCCAAAGTTTTTTGAACAAGTTCAACAATTTTCAATTCTAAAATCATCTCCTACAGTATCCACTAATATGAATATTCCAAAAAAGCTGTTTTTGAAAATGAAAAAGAAAAAAGAATACGAAATTAAACAACTTTTACCAATTTTTCTGGAAGAATGTGAAAAGGCTGGAGTTAAAACTGTTATTGATATTGGATGTGGAACGGTAGGATTTTTTGGATTACTGTAAGAGACGTCTTGGGGGCATCGAAAATATTTTGTGTGTTTTTATGATCATTTTTTTTTAACATAAGGATAAAAACCAAAACAAGCAAATTCGAAATTGCATGTTTGATAATTTTTTACAGAATCTAAATATAATTATAATTTTTAGGGTAATTTAATAAAAATCTTGGAGCATTTTGGAATGAAATGTATTGGAATTGAAGCAAATCCAGAATTTTGTAAAGCTGCAAAAGAAGCAAATCGTATGCTTTTTGTAATTTTTCCCTTTTCCAAAAAATTACAGTAATCTTTTTTAGCAAATTCAATAATAATCAATGATTTTGTCACATTAAATTCCATTGAAAAGATCAAAGACTTGTTAAATAAACATAGCCCTGCGGCGATTATTTCACTTCATGGATGTGGAAATTTACAAAAAGTTTTACTTCAAATTAAAGTTTCAATTGATTCTTGTGAACTTCCATTACTTTTTACTCTTGGTTGTTGCTATCATAAAAGAACAAATTGCAATGAATTAAATGAATGGGCAATCAGTGATACCGTAAAAATAAGACTATCAAATGCTTTACTAAATCTTCCAATTTCTGCTCTTCGATTAGGATGTGATCGTGGCCTGCTACAATGGAGTCTACAAAAAATTGAAGAATTTGAAGCACATAAAAATGCAGTATTTAATCGAGCTGTAATTGAAACTGTATTTTCACAAACTCAAACAACAACGAAAAATGATAGAAATACAAATCGAAATTTATCTGGTAATTTAATTTCAACAATTTGTGATAAACATAATGTTGGATCAAATGAAAGATTGCAGAAGGAAGAAGAACTAAGAGAAGCCTTTGAAAACTACAGTATTTTTAAAGCTGGAATTCAACCATTTTCGGTAAGACATTGATGTTTGTACCTTTTTTTATTTTTTGGTATTTAAAAAATTTTCAGATGCTTCAATCAGCAATCCAAAATACTATGGAAACTCTGATCCTTCTTGATTCGGCATATTTTTTAAAAGAATCAAATCAACCTGTAAAATTTAAAGCTTTATTCGATGTTCTTCAATCACCTCGAAATATGTGTTTGATAAGTTCAAATTTTTAATTTAAAATTTTCTATTGTTATTATTGTTGTTGATGGTTGTTTATAAATTATAAAGAATCTCTAAAAGTGTATGATTGCCAATCGCCGAACTAGAATTTATAAGTTTCCAAACAATTGAAATACGCGAAAGAAAAACAAAGCAATAATCTTTTTTTTGGCATTTCGTTACCCAACAGCATCCATAAAAAAGAAGAGAGAGAAAAAAGTTTTTTCAGCCAAAAATTTTTTTTCTGTGTTGAAATTTTTTAAGTACTCCTTTTTGGCAGATAGAATTCATTGTTAGACTTTGTTACTTTTATATTCTTTTTAGTTATAATACTTCGTAAGAACCATTTTAATAGTTTTTTATACCAACTTGTCTTTTTGAATTATCCGTGTTCTATAGCTTTTATTTATCGAATCATTTGAGTCAAATGTTTACTTTTTTAGATTCGCCATCTTTAAAAATGGAACCAAGGTTGACCAAGAAAGAAAAAGATAGAGAAAAGGCAAAGCTACGATATCAACGATTTAGTGCTGAAGAAAAGAAAGAAGTGAATCAGAGACGAATTGTGAACCAACGACGTCAACGGCAACGAAAAAAAGAGATGGCAGAATTGGAAGCAATTTTACGTCAAAGTCATGATATCTATGATGATCCAGAAGTGCTTGCAAAACTTCGAAAGGAAAAAACAAAGAAAAGCGTTGCAGAAAGAAGGGCAAGAAAAGCAGAAGCTGAAAGAATGAATTATGAAGTAATGTCCCTGGAACAACGACAAGAATATGATGAAATGAAACAAAATATGTGTGATAAAAAACCTGTTCTGATACAAGGTAAGTTGACTTGTTTATTCATTAACTGTCATATATCCAGGGAGAGCGTAGAGATGGATAGATTGGGAAGGGAATAGAATTTTGACTTATCTATCCCGATATAATAACAAAATTGTTTGATCTTATACTTTTCCGGACAAATGATCAACCAGTTTTGTCAAAAGAAGTTGTTCATTTTTTATGTGTTTCATCTTCACCTTAGAGATCACAGGATACTATAACGCATTGTATTTTAGATTATGAAGAAAATGAAGAAGCTGAGAAAGAAAAAACTCGACAAATCAATGCAAGGAAATCTTTAATGGCAAGAACAAGATATCATCGATTCACCCCTGAAGAAAAACGAGAATATAATCAACGTCGAACAGAAAGAATGCGGCAGCGCCGTCGTGAAGAAGAGGCATTATTAAAAACTCCAGTGTCAGAAATTACTGGAGAAATTCTTGAAAAAGTACAAAAAATTCTTGTTCGAAATGCAAAGCGTTCTGAAACTGCCAAATTACGGTATCAACGAATGACTCCAGAAGAGCGAGCAGAATATAACAAAAAACGATGTAATAAGCAGGGATTGATTGAAGAAGAAAATGAAGAAGTGGAAATGAAGTTCAAAGATGAATTTTAAGCTGTTAAATGTTTTTTTGTGTATGTTTTATGTTTATTTTGTAGTCTTTTTTTGTGCAATCTTATTAAATTTTCTTTGTTTTTTATTAAATTAGTTGTAATTAATTATATCATAGTATTATTCTTGTTTGGGCTACCACAATCTCAGAAATTTTGGTATTCAAATTTCAATATTCACAAAAAATAAACATTTAAAAACAATGTTTGTTTTTTGTAAATGTTGAAAAGTTTTGGGAAATGATCATTTCAAATGATGTTCAAAAATGTCTTTAAAATTTTGGAACTAAAATTTAGATTTTACTTTTTTCCTTTCAATTTAAATTGTTTAACTTTAAAAATCAATCAAGTGTAACAAACAAAATCATTCATTTTTATGTAAGTTTTAAAAGGTACGGTAATGGTTTTTAAAATGCCGAATTTGAAAAGGATTTTTCTAAATGTTTTTTGAAAACAAAAAAGAGATGACAATTTTTTTTGTTTGAAAACAGTTGATTGAACTTTTTGAATAAAAAACGGAAATAAATTAAAAAAGCAAAAAAATAAAATGACGAAAAAGTTCTTTTTTTCAAAAGTTTCAATGGAGAGGAATTTTATTTTTGGTGTTTCCTTTTCTTTCTGCGGTGGCGGAAATAAAATAAAAAAAGAGAGTTTTTGTTCTTTTTTGTTCTTTTTTGGGATATTTTGGGTTGTTAACTTTTGGATCTTAAGCTTCGGAGATCTAAATATATATATGGGATATTTATAGGGATATATATAACGATATGTTTGGGGGTGTTTTGTCACTTTCGACGAACTATCTAATCTTTATAAAATTAAGTTGCGTTTTCCAGTACAAGTATTTGGTATACGGTAACAAAGAAAAATGAAAAATATATTCGGGCCTATGTTATTGTCCTGACTACGGTAGAGTCAAATATTAATTATATGTTCCTTTTTTTCAATCTGATGAAAAATGTGAAATCGAAGTTTTAATATGTCATTGTTTTGTATTAAATTTAATTTTAAAGAATCATTTAAATTATTTAGAGTAAAAAATTTTGCGTAAAAATCACTTCAGTCTAGAAAAAACCCTGGTCATCTTAAATGAAAATGTCGAAATTTCAATAAAAGTTGAATTTCAGTTTTCAAAAGTATCAATTTTAATTGTTGTTTATTTACAATTTCTATTTTTAACTTTATATAAAAAACTGAATTTAAATGACTATTAATAACTTTTCCAGCCTTCTTCAATGTCCAAGATTTTGAAAGAAATTTGTAATTATTTGTCCTGAGTCGTTTATTCACTTTCTATGCATTTTTAAAGTAGTACTAGTAATGATTCTGGCATCGTCCCACCATTTTTCATCAAATAGCTTCTAAAGATAGTGAAAATAAAAAGAGAGGATGGACACGGAAAAACTTGAGAAAATGGAAAAAAATTAAGAGTTTCAATGATTTATGCAAAAAAGGCAAAGCAAGGATTTCTTCCTTGAAATTAATTGGTGGAGGATTCTGCTTAACTCATTTTTGCTTCTTCCATTTTTCTTTCGAGTCATTTCTTGAATTTCTTAAATGTTCAAAACGTTTGTATAAAGTAGTACTTGCCTCAGGGAAGGGCATCAAAAAAGAAAGAAGAAGAGATAACGTCACTTTTGTCATTGAAGCACTTTAACTTTTTCCCTTTCCTTCTTTCATTCGGTCTTTGTTGAAGTGTAAAACAAATTATTTAAAAATTTATTCGATCTTTTTTCTTTCTTTTAAAACTTTGTATTACAAGGAAAAGACACGGGTTGGAAGAAGCCAAGTCCCTTTCACAGACTCGAATCACCAGCTTTTTTGGCTCATTTTTAACATTCATGAATTTTTTTCCTTGGCATTCTTTTTCATTAATTTTTTCCTTTTTTTGATAGTTTTGTCGTATAATTTTTTTCCGCCTCCATCAAAGTTTTGAACAAAAAATATGGAGATAGCAAGGAATAGGATATAAAATCTGTCAAATCTTATTAATTCCAAACCTTTGACTTTTGTTTTTTTTAGTTTTTGCATGTTCGAAAAATTCTTTGTTTCACAATTATTTTTACGCAATGTTATTTAAAAATGTAACAAAAAATGTATTTTTTGAAAACAGATGAATCATCTAATAAAGTGTTGTCCACCTAGAAATTAGTTAAATAAGTTAACGTTATAATGTTATTCTTTTTTATTTATTTGAATCGTTTAGTTTTCGAAATTTCGCAACATTTTTTTGCCTATGAACTTCAAATTTTGAAGCCTGATTTAAGACTGCTTGAAACTGCTGGGTCTTGAATAGAAAATTTCCATAAGGCAAAACCATGGCCTCCACTTCTTTAACATTTGGTGATCTTATTCTCCCTTTTTATTTTGCCTTTAAAAATTCGTTGTACAATTTTTTTTGAAGCCATTGTGTCTTGACCATCAAATTTTCAAAAAAGGAGTACTGTAGCTCCTAGCCAAAAAAGGTAGTTCCCCCAAAACTTTTTTCATATATAATAAATACATATATATTTTTTTTAAAATCGTCGTCACTAACATTCATTCATTCATTTATTCGTTTACACCACCAAAAAATTGAGGCAATGAAAAAAGTCAGCAAGAAGGGCGGCCCTTTGATATATATTTTTTATGGCATTTTTTTCAACTTTCACATTTCTCTTTGACTTTCACTTCTTTTTTCTTTCTTCAATATTGCTTTTGCTTTCGCAATTTTATTTTTTCAACAGGACTCTATTTTTTTGTTGCTATTGTCTTTGTTTAATAATCTTTTATTTTTTTGTTGTAGAAAATGAAAATTAACTTTTTTATATTTTATTATTTCCTTGAAACCCACCTTTTTTTTGTTCCTATTCAAATTCATCTTAAATGAGGTCATGAGCCTTTCTTTCCTATCCTTACACGTTTGTCCCATATCCATTTTTTGACATTCACTGATTACATTTTCACTTTTTTATAGCCCCTTTTTTCTCTCTTTTTTTCGCTGTTTTTTGACAGCTTTGTTTTATTCGTTGAAAAAAATTACGGTAGCCGCGTTTTCTGTTTTTTTTTGAAACCGAGTTTTTTGTTGGTTTTAAAAGTTGCTTAAATTTAAATATTGAAAATAATAATGTATTTAAAATTTATAGAAGATCGCGGGGGGAAAAACTTTATTAATTAAATTTATTTACACAGAAGAATAATGATGGCTAAATTAACACAAAAAATTTTATTTGGTTTTATTCTATTATTTTGTTCAACATTTTTTCAAACTTCAGCCTTTAGTATTCGAGAATATATCAGAGGTGGAAAACGCACAAATCCGGAGCCATCTCCATGTCCAACATGGCATCCATTTCAATGTCCAAATGGTGATTGTATTTCTATAAGGTAACTATTTTAGGTTGACAGATGAGATAAAATTTGCATATTTCTTTCATGATTTCGAAATTCAAAATGTAAACCTCACTTAAAAACTTGGTTTTCGAAAAAAGTTTCTGATTCATCTATTTTGTATTTTTTATTTGTGTTTTTTAAAACCAAAAAACCGCCTTTGTTTTTTAAAGAATTATCATTATTTTTCGAGGACCACTACCAAAAATGCTAGAAAAATAATTATTTTTGCGTCATAATTTTTATAGTTTGAATTTTTTGCAAAACAACGACTATTGTTTTTTTTGCGAGAGGGACAAAAATAATTGTAGTAGTTTTTGTCTATACTTTTAAATACTCAAAAACAGAATACCACAATTTTTTTTCTCGAAACTACATACATTAGTCATTTAAAAACAATACGCCACATTTTTGACAAAATTGAAGTTACAAAATATTTCGAAAAATCTTCCAAGAATTTTAGCAAACATTTTCTTGGAATTCTTTTTCTTACACTTTTTATCAAGGATATTTATAAATTTTCTAATTAACATTTATTAATTCAAACTTTTGCAAACTTAATTTTATTAGTTACAGTATTCATTTTCTTAATAAATTTCAGATATCTTTGTGATGGCTCTTTTGATTGTACAGATGAATTTGATGAAAATCCACAAATGTGTACTGCCGGTTTGTGCCTTTTTTATTTTATTTATTTACTTTTTAACAAAAAGATAAAAAATATTTACACCTTTTTATTTTGTAAAACAAAAAATAATAACATTTTCTATATTTATTTTTTGCTCCGCTTTTGAAAAATATTTAATGCAATTTTCACAGCAAAAAACTATTTTGCATAAAAAATTAATAAAAAAATCCCCCCACCAAAAAATAAATAAATTCAATTATTTAAAATGTTTCGGAACTTTAGAAATTTAAAACTTCTAAAAAACAATAAAATTTAGCCTTTGTTTTTTTATTACTTTATTTTTGACGTTATTTTACTTTTTTGGGATGACGAAGAAAAGTGGGGTAATTAAATGACAGGTGAAAAATCAAAGTAAATTCAAAATTTTAACACATTTATTTTAAAAGTTTTGTACTTAAATAATGTGTTTTTTAAATGTATAAAAAAGTGATACAAATTTTGAACACTAAAATGTAATAAAAAATTTACGTATGCAAATTTATTTATTTTAGCTGCTCGTCCACCGGTGGAAGAAACGGCATCATTTTT
Source organism: Panagrolaimus sp. LJ2414 (assembly GCA_024447195.1). Lineage (NCBI taxonomy): Eukaryota > Metazoa > Nematoda > Chromadorea > Rhabditida > Panagrolaimidae > Panagrolaimus > Panagrolaimus sp. LJ2414. The sequence goes on from JAMRXY010000278.1 coordinate 968,232, forward strand.
GAAGGCATTACTTCATGCACATGGCGATGATTTTTTTGTTAAACTTTTTGGTCCTAAAGCAAAGTCACAACTTTCTGGCTTGGGTGGTGTTGATCAGGTTGCTGTAGCACTATCACGTGAGTCTCACTCTTATAATTTAAAACTAAAAAATTTGCATAATATTTTAAGTAGTAATTATTGATAATTAAAATTTGAAGGGGATAATAATCTGTTAAAAATAGGGGTTGAAGAGGTTCAAAAACAGATTTATTATTTTAAATGGTTGTGAGTTTTTGAGATTATTTTTAGACTCAAGGGAACATTTTTGCGTCAAGTTTAGTAAAAAAGGAAGAGGGGTTGTTTTGACGCAGAAATTATTATTTTCTCTACAAAAGTCTTTAAAATACTTTTTGTCGCCTCCGCTCTCAAGAGGATTTTTAAGAGATGAAAAATATTATGTGTTTTGTGTGTGTATGTTTTTATAAGAATTCAAATGCTTTTGTTTACCTTTAGTTTCTGGGATATTCTATTTACAGTATCTTTTAACAGCATACTAAAAAGATTTTTATTTTGATTCAAACCGATGCATTTTGTCTTAAGTTTTAATAAGTTTAAAACCATTTGAAAGAAAGTAAATTTCTAAAGTCCTCAAAAAACGGGCACTTACTTATCCATGAAAAAATTTGAAATTTGTCAAGCAAAAAAACCTTCACTTTTATTATATTTTTTTGTGTTTGAATCATTCAAATTGAATGAATGAAAAGACAAAACTAAACTTTTTCCGATGAATGACGAATTTCTAAATTTTAATTTTATAGCTTTAAAAAGTTGAAAAGCCAGAATAAAATACACATCTTTGAATTACTTTTTAACCTTTTTTCTTTCACTGTTTTTTTCTTTCCTTACAAGTTTCTTTCATTTCATTTTTTCTTCCTTAAACTTTCTGTCTTAAACTTTTTAAAGATGAATTCATTTTTTTAGCCAAACTTCTTTTTTTAATTTTCATGTCATTTGACATTTTTTGGGCATATTTTTTTGTCGCTTTCTTCCACGCGGGAGAAAAAAATGAAATTGATAGAATCCGATTCAAAATGAAAGAAAAGTGCACTTTCAAAAGTGGACAAAAAACATGACTTTTCTGTTTTTCTTTGGAGTTTTTGGAAGGCACAAAAGTAAAAGAAAAAAAGTAACAATAAATTTTCGATGAGAACCAACAAAGAATAAAAAAAATATATAGGATATAAAATGGAAAGAATTAATTTAAAATATTTAACAGCCCCAACAGCAACAATAGAAGCCCAAAAATTGAGCAACAAAAAGTTTTATCTTTTTTTTATTCTTGTTTTACACTTTTGGCGGGGGCTTTTTTTGAATTACCGTAATAAAAAAATGTGAACTTTAATTTTTTGATGTTTTAAAAATTTTTGGGGCGCCACAAATTTTAGAAAAAGTGATATTTAAAATGTTTCAAAAATTCTGTAAAATGACATGACATTTTCTTGCATCATTTTTATTTAAATTTTTGATAAATGTTAAAAATCGCTTTTTCGAATTTTGAAGCAAATTATTTTTAATTTGGTTAAAACACGCATTTATTTTTTTAAGAAATACGGAAGTGTTAAAAAACATTTTATCGTTTAAAAATGTAATTCATTTTAAATAATTTTTAAAGGAAATAAAAAAAGGATATTAGTAATAATAATAATTTTTTATATGATGTGGTTTTACTTTTTTTGAGACGAATGACAGAAATGGCACTTATTTCAGCTGTGTTCTAAAATGTGTATTAAATATTAGATTCTAAAAATTTAATACCCGGAAAAAGGGCAGCAAATGAACGGTTTTTAAAAGGGATAAAAAAGATATGAAAGAATTTAAGCTAAAAAATTTTACAGTGGAAGGGGATTATAGGGGTCATCTTTTTCTTTTTCCATGCAAATTTCTAAGAATTTGGGATTGAACGTTGAAAATAAAAATATGGATAAAAGAATAAAGTTCCAAATATTGATAATCTTAGCGAAAGAAGGATTAGTTAGTTACATTCCAAAAGATTATTTATGCAAATTTAAGACATCAAAATTTCATTTGTCTCTAAAATCCTAAAATGCAACAAATAAATCACATTTATGCAAATTTTTCAATCAACTTCTTACACTTTTAAATTTTCAGAATCTCCAACAATAGAATCCTTTGGAAATGAAATGAAATTATCAGAAGAAGAAATTGGAAAAATGAATACCATTCTTGAATCCATAACTTCTGGAGCTTCCACTGATCTAACAGCCAATGAAGCAGCAGATTTTCGATTCTTTGCACAAAAATTACAAGAAACTGGATTCTTTTAAATCCAAAAAATGCAAAAATAAAGAAAAAAGATTTCTCTCAAAAAAATCACCACCACCAAAACCCGCCTATAAAAATTTGAATATAATGTTTGTTTGTCGCTTTTATTAGTCTTTTTTAAACTAAAATAAACATGAAAAAAAGCTTTACACTATTATGGTTACTGTAAATACAGTATTTATTTCTAATAAATAAACATTTTTTGACTGTTATTTTTATAAAATTTATTTATTTAAATACTCTTTTTGTTACACATGAAAATCACAGATATGCAAATTTTTTTAAAACTTATTAATAGTTTATGCAAATTTTAATTTGAAAAGTTTATAAAATATGCAAATTTTTAAGATGAATACTTTTTTTTATATTAAAAACACTTTTAAGAAACCCAAAACTCTGATATGTACCAATTAAAAAAATATTTTTATGCAAATTTTTTATACAATAAATTAGGATTCAAAAATATTTTAATCTCTCAATTCTCGGCATTCAACTGTGGCACACAAGGATGAAGCTACAACTTGAAAGGTGCTACCAGAAGTACAGGGTTCCCCATCAACAGCAACGTGACCTCCAGCCCCTGGGGCAGGTTCAATCCGGCATGCTTTAACAGGGATAAAATGAAAGCAAGGATAATCCAAATGTGCACAGACATCCATATCTGCGAACATTCGGGCAACTGAGAATCGATTCTTCACAACTGCCCAATCCACAAGTGAGAGATAAAGGACTTCTTCTTCAAGGGTCGATGAAGGGGTAAATGGTAGATCGGAACCAATGTGGGAAAGGGATGTAACTTGAACCATAACAAATTCAGAATCCAAGGTGATCCAGTCATCAGGGACAGGTTCATCAAGTCTTGGAATTTTTACAAGTTCTCGTCCAGAAAATGAATCCTTGACAGTATTGATTTTCGGTTTTGGTCCATTGAAATTCATCTCTGTCATATCTGGCAAATCCCCTCCGGCAAAATGGTTTTTTCCAAAACTTTTTCTAGGTTCGCTATTTTTGAATCGAGTTTTTCGGATTAGGTTTTCGTCATCGATAGGGAGATAAGATATTCGACCCTTGTATTTTGCCACAGTTGGAAGTTGCATTGTCCTTAAAAGGGCTTCCATATGAAGGCGGATCATTCCAGCCCATCGAAATCTTTCACTTCCAATATCAATATCAGCAATCAAGCCCCATACAACAGATAAAAATACACATTTATGTCCATCTGAAGCAGATTCAAAATGATGAAGTCGAAGTTGTTTAAAGTTGGGTTTTATTCCCATCAAAGTCAACTCCCGACAGAATCCACTTCGAGCCGAAAATGGTTCTCCACATTTGAAGGCGATTGAAGCCGCCAGAGAGTTTCCAGTGCCACCAGGGATATGCAAAATTGGAAATCTCAATGCCCGATCCCGATCGGATCGAGTTAAAAGTCCCGTAATCACTTCATTAACCAAACCATCTCCGCTTACAATTGCAATTGATTCATAACAATCAAGATCCAAAGTTTGAACAATTTCTGTGGCATGGTTTGCATGTTCTAAAAACAATAGTTTAGATTTATGCAAATTTTTGAAGGTACTTACTGGTAAATCTTAAATCCACTTGAATATTTGCTTCCAAGAATATCGATTTGCTAAAAGTATTGTACAAATTCAAAGCTTTTTTCTGGCCACTAAATGGATTTATCAGGACCAAAATTTTTCTGGATGTTAGCTTTTGTGGTTTATGAGCTGAAAAATTAACAGGTATTTTAAATACATATTCTGACGTATTGAAATAACATTCACGATTCTTCGTGACAGTAAATACCATTGATTTACGTTCTTAGTCTTTTTAATCAATGATATCACGATCATTAATTTTTTACAATGCAAAAAAATAAAAAGGGTCCAAAGGTTGACAACAAAAAATATTCGATGATTTTCTCCCGTTTAATTTAAAGGTCAAAGGTGGCAGAAAATGTGGTTTAAAATTGATCACAACGTTCAAGTTTTATCTGATTTTAAAACAAAGAATCGACTTTATAAATTTGCATATCGTAATGTGATGGGACATATGCCATGTTAAAATTTAAAAAATGTTTGCTCAAGAACTCTCTCTCATAAATCAAATCGTACATAAAAAAATTTTTTTTTTCAAAAATTTGAAGGTGATAAACAAAACATTTTCCTTCAAATTTTCAACTGAACGGAAGAAAATCATCAATTATTTTTTGCTACCGACCTTTGGAAACTTTTCATTTTTTTGCATCGTAAAAACTTAAAGGGCAATGTTCGAAAACAAAAGGAAGCAACGTCAAACAATAAAGAGAAAAAACATACGAGGAATCGGAGGTTTTAATTTTTCTTCCAAAGTATTTCGAAGATTCTCCAAATTTTTAGATGTTATTAAACTTCTTTTTCGAATTCGTTTTCGATTTTCAAGTGGATAATAAAGAAGCTCAAAGGATTCTGAATTGTCTTCAGGATCTCGAATTGCAAGAATATCATCAAGGTAAATTCTTTGAGATTTTGGGTCTTGAATTTGAATAAATTTATTTAAAATTTTCCAAGTAAAAGTTTGATCGGTGGAATTTGGATTGTCAAGGAAATGTAATGTGCCATTGTAGCTGCTGATGGAATGATGGTTAAGTTTTGGAAGGGTCATCTGAAAAAAATAGGTTTAATACAAGGGATAGTCTTTAGGGGTCATCTGAAAACAGACCCTTCTCAAGAACAAAAAAATAAGGGTCAAAAAATTTGAAAAGCCCAAACAGAATTAAATACTTTTCAAAATTTTCAACAAAAATGCATTTTTTGAACCTCAAAAATTAAAAGAATTTTTATGGCGGTTAAAAAAAGGGAGGAAAGAAGACAAAAAAGTTTAAAAAGAAATAAACATAAATTTTTTTCAGATCAAAAAACAGCAGCAAAAAATTGTAAAACTGATAAAGGCATTATCATTTTTGTCGGGGGAAAAAAGAAGGCAGTGATTTTTCTTTCATCTTAATTTTTATCAATGGGGGAAATTGCTGCTGCCATTGATCAATGGAAAAAACCCTTTTCGCCCATTAATTTTTGGGTGAAAAAAAAAATTTGTTTGTTTGTCCACTATCTTCTTCTTCTTCTTCTTCTTCTTTCTTTCTATCAACGTGTTATTTTTGGGGTTGATGTTTTTTTGTCTTCTTCATTTCATTTCATTTTATTTCATTCACTTCACTTCCATGATATATACTTTTTTTGTAGCAAAAAAATGAAGGAAAAGGGCAGGGAAATGAAAAAAGAAACAAACATCATCATCGTCAACAGCAAAAAATAAATAGTTCATCGTGTCCTTGTCGTTCTTGCTTTTCTCTTTTTTGGTTGTCCTTCTCTAATTTAACGAAAAAGAAGAAGGAAAAAAGACAGGCGTCAAAAAAATCAAAAAATGATACATTTTAAAGTGATGCAAAAAAAATGTCCAAAACACAAAATTTTTTTAAAAAACGGCTTTGAAATATCCATTTTTGGACTTCTCAAAGATAATTTTATTTTTCGAAAATAATGATGCGAGATTTTGGTCCAAATTTCTCAACTTATTTTTGGTCTTTAAATTGAATTATCTCTCTCATATCAGATTTATAAATCCAAAAAATGTGACAGAAAAGAATGGAACGGATGCAAAAAAAGAAGAAGAATTGATTGGATTTATTTATTTTGACAGAATGAATGAAAGTGAAAAGAAAAAAGAAGAGAGGGGACGACACGTTTTTTGATATTGAATTAGTCATGGATCCTTTAATTTATTTCCTCCTCCTGTCAGAAGAAGAAGAAAAGAAAAAACAGGAGGCAAAAAAATAAAAAAGTAAATAAACAATAAAAAAACAATTTTTTGAGCAAACAAATTTCAAGTTATTATTTTTGAGGGTGGCCTTCTTTGTTTTTTGACCCCATAATCCTCTCTCTGATCCGATATTTATCAACCCTTATCAATTTATCAGTCGGTATCATCAAAAAAGTAGATTCATTCTGCAACTTAATACCCTAAAGGGAGGAGATTAAAAAGGATTTTCTGCAGAACAAAAAAGTCATGTTTAAAAATCGATAAAAAGTTTGAATGAAAAATTTTTTTCTATTATTGCCAGCAGCAAAAATAGAATTGAGGTGGAAAATCAAAAACAACAAAAAAAGCAGCAGCAAACATTTTTATTGAAGAAGTTTTTGAACGCGGCGAGTTCTCTCCCAATATTATTATTATTATTTTTTAAAAACAAATTTGAGCAAAAATAAATTATATAACGCTTGAATGCATTTTGTTGTTACTTAACTTAAAGAAAAAAAATAAAGTAAAAGTTAGAAAAAGGAAAAAGGTAATTAGAGAGGAAAAAGAGTTTGGCTACTGAATGGCACATGGGAAAATAAGTAAAAAACACAGCCGGCACTTTAGTACAATTATTTTGTTGAAAGCAAAAAGGTAAATATAATATTATCAATAATTTATTCAATAAATAACAAAACAAACAACAGCAGTGGCAAATTAATAGGAAAAAGGACAGAAAAGTTGTTGTCGCAAAAAAGTACATTTTGAGGTTTGAGGCATAAGATAAGAAAATTACTGTAAAATAACAGCCTTATCAAAAACAAACAAAATTTAAAAGTTGTGGAACTTGCGTTAACGAAAATTTTCAAATAAATTTGATTAAGATGAGCCCAAGCTTATTAAAAAATCTTGTGGAAATTAATACAATCAAATAACAAACGTTAGTATTACGGTATTAACATAATATATCTAGACAGGTAGCTGATATCAAATTGAAGTTTGTTTATAATTCCGTAGAAATGGTAAATAAGCTTCCATTTTTTCATCTACAGTAATTTTAATTAAATCAGGATAAGCATTTAGAGATGGCATAAAACATCCTTTATTAACAACCAAATCAATGAAGACCGAATTAAGTATTTTAGTTTTTGCAAAATCGGACAAAAATTCGACGACATTGATTTTTTTCAGATAAATCGCTGAAACTTTTGAAACCGAAGTTGAATCAACACTCTATTCGTTGGTTTAAGCTTTCTCAAATTTTTTAAATTTTTATAAACACTATTACTGTAGGTTATTATTTATTATGAAATTTTGTATTTTTTGTTTGTTGTTACATAATGTATAAAAAAACGTTCCAAAAACCATGATTTTTACATCCCTTGATTTAATTGATCCAATTTTATTTTTTGTTGCACTTTTTTCTCCCAAAAAATAACAGATTTCGGGAAAAACACAATTAATTTCACGTTTTTTTGCAACAAAAATTATAAAATAAATTTTCCCATTAAAACAGGTGTGAACGGTAAAAAATAAACGATCTTTAAGGGGTTCCTGTGGTGTCAGGAGGAGTTCCAAAAGAAAAGTAATTACCTGAGAAAGAAAACTTTTTGATGGAAAACCATACACATACTTTTTTTTCTTAAAATAATGTAAAAATTAAAAAAACGTGATCTGCCTTCCTCCCTTTTTTCCTGTTTAAACTGATTTTAAGATATTTTTGTTTTATATTGTTGCGATTCTGATTGATTTTGTTCGTTGGAAAAAATAGAACATTGTTAATCAAAAAAAAAGTTGTGACGTAACATGTTGTTTTTGCGTGGGGAGGATACTGTAGTTTTTATTAGATTGTTTAATATAGGCAAGACACCCAAATGTTTTTAAAATAATTTTTATGAATAAAAGTTTAATGTTGTTTAAACAGTATTAAATTTTATTACAACTTTTTATGGCTTTTCGGAATGCTATTCTTATTAAGGCTGAAAATAGCAAACATTTATATTTAAAATTGTTAAGGAAAATTGTACTTTTAGTTTATGACCTTTGGCTTTTTGTCCTAATTTCAGTGCAGTTTTCCATGATTTGCATAACTTAATAAATTTTTTATTTTGATATTAATGCTGCAAATTTAAAAAGTCTTATTAAATTTTAGTAACCTCAAAAGCAGTTTGAACCTTCAACTTCAGCTCCGAGGTCAAAAACCCGCATCTTCAAAAAATTAACAAAAATGGGGGAGACAAAGTTATTAATTTGAAAATAATAAAATTCCAATTTTAACCTTTGTGCTTTTTTGAAATTTTTAGCAATTAAATATTATTTATCTAACTTGTTTACCCCAAAAATCCTTTTCTATTTTCCGCAATTTGCTCATCAATTGTCAAAATAATTTTTTTGTGTTTGTGTTTCAACTTCTTTTTTCATCCTGCATTTTGCATAATCTGTTTGTAGTTTAATTTCAAACTGATCTGACAAAAAACATTTCTTTTTCAAATTTTTTAGAGAACTGCTAACAAAATCAGTCAATTTTAACAATTGTTCAATCACCCCGATCGGACATAAACCTGCGTCACAAAATAAGCATTTTTTAAACCAACAAAAATCTGATTTTAAATCCATTCATTTTTTATAGAAATGAGTCATATTTCTCTCCAGGCATGTCTCTAAAAGGATTTTATTATTTAAATACATAATAGAGATAGAAAAAAATGTTGGTTGCGTGAAAAAATTCCGTTCATTCATCAAAAGTTTTTTTTGCTTCCTTCTCTCGTTGAAATTTTTGTTGATTGATCAAAAAAATATAAAATAAAAAGAATCAGAAGCCTGCCAGCCAGATGGTCGATTGCTAGAAGCATGCTCAAAAAACTGAGAAATTTCAGACAGCAGCTGTTTGACCATTTAATTTATAAAACAAATCCTTCCATGACAAATCCATCACAAATCTCCATCTCTTTAAATGGATGGATATATTGTTTAATTCAAAAAAATTACGGGTTTTATTCTCTTTTTCATTTCATTTCCTTTTCTTTGATTTTGGTTTTAAACAAGTTTTTTTTTATTGTATACGTTTTTCTTTCTTTCTTTTTTCCGAGCATCTGAAAATTCTGAGAGAGAGAAAAGATTTTTCTGACGTGTGTGTTCCAAATTTCGTTCGTTTTGTTCATTTTTTTCGTTCACTTGCTCGCATATTTACTTTTATAATAAAAAAATAACGGCAAAAAACTTTTTTTTATTCTTTCTCTTTTCAGATTCTTTTTTTATTTCATTTTAATATCCCCCATTCCATTCCCATTCTCTGTCATCATCGTAACCCATTGTTGCAGCAGCGGTTGAATCTATTATTCTTCAAATTCAACAAAGATAAATTTCTTCTGAGAAAAAATCATTCTATTTGATAAAAAAAGATAAAATAAAATGAAGCATGAATGTTTGGAAGAAAAAAATAAACGTAAGTTTTTATTTAACAATTATTTAATATTGGTTACTGTAATTGAGCATCGAGGAAAACGTATACCTAAGAAAATGTATTTTCAACAAGTCAAAGTTGAAAGATTATTTGTTTTTATTAAATTTTGTGTTTAGTAATTAACTTTAGATAGACTCTAATAATATTAGTTGTCCAAGTAACAGATGGATGTGAAGTCTAAAAACATGTTTTTTCTTTATCCAATAGTCTGTGAAATTAATGCTCTTAACTCTTTAACTTTTTTTTGTAAAACTACATTATATTTTCACCCGCTATGTTATTTGAGAATGGTGTTAGTAGCTGGATCTTCATGAATTTTGATGAATTTGGTATGAATCGAATGCTTATGGCATGTAGATGCCGAAAAAATGTTAAATGAGTGCCGGAGGTCTGTAAATATTTGAGATGTACGTATGGCGCAGTGGGTAGTGTGGATGGTTTGCGTGCAGGATGTCATGGGTTCGATGCCCATGGAATGCAAATGTGTTTGTATGCATTGTATAAATGTTTTATGAGCGTTAAAAATGAATATGAGTTTTATGTGATTTTATGCATGTTGGTATGCATTTTTTGAGTGTTATGTGAGTGTTATATGAGTGTTAAAAATGCAAATGACTTTTGTATGATTTTATGCATGTAGTATGGTATGAAACATAAAAATGTATTTGAATGCATTTTTTAATGAATTTATTGATTGATGCATGTTTGCATGCATTATATGAGTGTTATGTGAGTGCTTTATGTGGTATAGAAATGCATATGAGTTTTTTGTGATTTTATGCATGTAGTATGGGATGAAAAATGAAAATGTTTGGAATGCATTTATTACGGGATTTGATTATTATTGCATGTTTTTAATAATATTTTATGTTTGTTTAAAGAGTAGAAAAATAAAATGGAAAAATTTTGAGCAAGAATTATGTTGCATGTACGTACTGTAGGACGAAAAATGAATGAAAAGTGCATTTAAAGCAATGAGTTGTTATGTGATTTTAAGAATACGTGTATACTGTAAGATAAAAAATACAAATGCTCAAAATGCTTTAGATAAAAATAAGATTGCCTTATGTTTTTGGGCATAATTACGGTCAGAATGAGAATGTAGATTTCAGAAATTTAAGGAAATGAAGGATGGTAAAAGTCAGAAATTGTGGGTTCGGTACGAACCCACAATTTCCTTTTGTCCAATGAAGTTTGAAAAGAAATAGTAAAAGTAGACACTGGCGGGGAACACTTTTTCCTTTTCTTTTTCATTTTTTTTCGTCGTTACAGTATGAAAAATTAAACTTTTTTTTTAAGACTAATAATCTGACCTACCAGACGTATTTTTTTACGCTGATTCCGAATATGCTATTTTTGAAAAAGTTTTTTCTGTAACAAATACCCAAAATTTGCATTTTAAGATGTTTTTACAAAGAAAAGTTTTTACTGCAAGCAGCTGCAATCATGATTTTTGTACCATTCGATAGCCCCTTAAAAACTACATTGTTAGATAAAAGGAAAATCGTGCGGAATCGTGCGGAAAAAAGATACAGCAATCGCAGAGCTAGAATTGTATAAAAAGCGAAGGAAAAAAAAGTTTGCTGTATGTTTTTATGAGTGTTTTATGAGTATTTGAGTGTTATTTTTCTTCGGATCCAAAGAGGGATGTTAATGAATGTTAGATGGTTTTTTATAACTTTTTTTATTTGAAGTGCGAAAAATAACAAGCTTAAACTGTTTGGGTTATAATTATGCAATAAGAATATACTGTAAAAATGAAAATATACGGTATTTTAAATGTTTGATGATAATGAAAGTATGAAATGAAAGAAGGTGGTAATGAACAAGTTTATGCGTCTTAGGAGATTGCCACCGGTGTTGGTTCCGAAGGGACCAACGATGGTGCTGATCAGTGATGGTAAAATTCAATGATGGGAATAATTAAGGATGTTTCTAAGATGATGAATGAAAATGAGAAGGATGGTGTTGTATGATGATGAAAGATGTGCCTTTGAAAATAAAGTATGGCATCATTAGATGCCCCACTTAAGTATGCGGGAGCCGCGACCGCGGCTCCCTTAAAGAACTTGTCGCTGTTTGGTTATTCTGAAAAGATTAACCAAAAAAGGATATTAAAATGGTTGGTGGGCGATCATTCTCTGCATGTTTTCAAAAATTTTTTCAAACCTTGTCTCCAAATAAATAGGTTTTTTTGTTTTTTAATTCATGAGATCATCAAAAGTTATCCGATTTAAAATATTAAAAAATTGTTAAAAGAGTTTAATTAATGCATTTTTGAAACAAAAAACATGAAAAACTTTAAATTCTCCAAATTTTAAAGGACATGATATAAAAACATTGTATTTTAGCAAATAAATTTTGTAACAAAAATGTCACAGTTTTTATTTTAGATCACAAAAAATCGGTAAATCAACTTTTTTATTATTATTTCTTTCCTGAAAAATAACCTGAACGGAAAAACAAAGATCTTTTTTGATAAATAACTAAATTTGTGGTTAATTTTGTTTTGTATTTTTGTTTTGATACATGAAAAAATAAGAACGATACTAAAATTTTTCATATTTGATCTACAGGTGTTAAAATAGGGTTTTTTATGTAAATAACTTCCGCGTTTTGTGTCCTTTTAAAATATTACGTATCAATCTAAATTAAACTAAAAGGGAAGAAAAACAAAAACAAAAATATTATAGTTCATCTTTTTTATTTTTTTCTCCCCCGATTTTTGTCAGGGACAATTTTCAAAAATTATGCATGTTTTTTTTGATTATCAATGAAAAAAAGATATTTGTCAAGTTTTTGTTTTGGCGCGGGAGAGGAAGAAGGCGGTCTATTGTTTTCGATAAAAGGTTTTGATTAAAAATGAAAATCGGATGTTTAGAAAAAAAATTGTTGCGTTTTCGAATACCATTTATCGAGTTTTTTGAGATATCAATTTTTCAGATTATTAGATTATTTTTTCATATATAATTTTATAAAATATTTTTGGACGAATTAGAATCAGCATTTTTTTCTGCGAATTTGAGCAAATTTTTAAGATCCCAATATATCATTTGAGTGAATGCCTGATTTTCATGTTTAATTAGAAGATGCAATCTATATGTATCACGACTGTCTCTAATCAATACTATAAAAAACTCCCAAAGCATTCTTTAAACTTTATTTAATTATAATCTGATCTTCATTGTTTTCTACAAAAACTGTAAATAATTAAAAAATATCTTTTTTTGCTACAATTAATAATCTTATTCTCTTTAATTTCTCTAACCAATTAATTATGTACCCCTTTCAATTATTTTCCATTTAATCTTTGTTTTTTTTTTCTATTACAGTTTTTTCATTTTTTATTATTATTTTATTATTATTTTTTCTGTTGTTCACATTCTTTCATTACTTTTTTTGTTCTGTTTTATCAATTACCCATTTTTAGAAATTCTTTCTATTATTATTAATTTTCATAACCATTTTTTAAAACCAGAAAAAATAGAGGCTGGGAAAATAGAATAAAAATCATATTTTGTTTTTCAATGATCAAAAAGAAAATCGAAAGTTTAGTTTTTGATCCGATTTTTTGTTACGATTTTCCATGGAAAATTCAAAAATTTAAGTGAAAGTAGGGCAATCGTAAGAAGATTTTTCGGATAATCGGATATTCAAAATTTTTGGATTTTTTGAAATTTGGAAACTTTTCGGATTATGTAAAAATTTTAAGGTTTAGTTTGAAACAAAATTGAAAATCAAAAATTACGTCAGCTCTTAACAAACTTTTTCTTAAAAATTACAGCTACAGTATCCGTGTTAAAAACACAAAACATTGCTAATTGTGCCATTTTTTGTACTTTTTTCTCTATCCAAAACTACAAGTACATTTAATTCCCCTTTCTTACTCATTCATGGGTACCTAATTTTCTTCTTAGAAATTTTTTAGATTTAATTCGTTTTAAATATTGTCTATGTAATTATCGTAATAACATTTATTTCTCTAATAATTTTTCTTTGTGTCCCAAAAGAGGAAGCTAAATTTTTATCCACTTTAATGCTTTCACAAATTTAACCTTTACACTTTTTTTCTGTTAAAACTACGTTTTACTTATTTATTTACCTTTAAAGAAAAATTTTCTGCGCATCTGTAATTTTCTTGCTACTACAAATTTTTGTTAGCAGCTTTTTGTTCGTTTTTTTGATTAAACGTGTGTGAAAAAGTGTGAAACGTTAACTTAAAAATTTCTGAGAACTGTTTTTTCGAGAAAATGGTTTTTTCATTTTTTAAAGAAAAAACATGAAAAACTTTAAAAAAATGAAAAACTTTGAAAAGGTGTTAATCATTCTAAATGAACAACACCAAATATGTATTGATGATTAACGGTTTGAAAAAAAGAGAAATGATTTCTTTGAGGATTCCATTTTTACTGACTCTATCAAAATGTTCCAAAAAGGATGATTTCTGATAAAAACTACAACAGAAAAAATAACAAAATCCTATTTTTCCCTGATTTTCAGGCACAGTTAGATTTTTTGGCGCTGTTATTAGCTTCATTTAGTTAACCTCTTTTTAAAACTTAAAAATGTCTTTGGTAAATTTTAATTGGCATCTTTACTTTGATAATTTACAGCCATAAATGATCAAAGTTTTTAAAGCCAAATTATCTTGTCCCTTGAGGGTTTATCACTCTTTGACTTTTGACGTCAACTTTATTAATTTTTATTTTTTCTTTTCTCCGTCACTTTTAATCATTTATTCTATTCTTTGTTGAGGTTTTTGATAGTTCATTTGTGAGAATGCTTCTTTTTTTCTGTCTTCCCCGGAAATGGTTCAATGACAAAAAATTGGTTTTTTCTGTCCATTTTCAAAAATGAAAATTTGAACAAATTTTTTAATTTTGATGTGAACATTTTACGTCTCTTTTGTGTTAACATGTTTCATTTTTTAAACTTTTGCCTTCTGTCATCGTTTTTATCATTAACAATTTTCTAAAAATGATAGTCTGAAACCCAAAAAATTAAATATAATATAAAATTTGTAGGAATGAAGAAAAAAGTTGCACAAGTGTGTCATGATGTTAAAAACCTTTTTTGTCCATCAAAAAATAATGGTATAAAAGATTCCAACAGCAGCAGTAATATTGCGTCAAATAAACGTGAGTTTTTTTCTTTCTTGGGTTTTACCTTTTGTCTTTGATCAAATTAAAATTTTGAAACTTTGATTGTGTCTGACAAAACTAAATTTTTATCAATTGTGATAAAAATTTTTACAATTGATTGTTTCCTTAAATGCCAAAAAAGAAGTTTAATAATATTAAATTTGTATATCATTATTATAATTCAGTTGATGATGGTGAAATAAAAACGGATTGGAGATCAATTATGATCTCGAATATTGTTGCATTTTTGGGGAGTGTTACGATGAGCTCTATAACACCTACCGTATGGCCGTACATGAAAAAAATCGATGTTCAAACAACTGAAAATTTGTATGGATTTATTCGAGGGTTATATGCCTTCGGAAATGTCATTTTTTCAATGTTAAGTGGATATTTGAGTAATAAAGCTTCCGATACAAGGTTAGTTTTTTGATGAGGATATTTATGAATTTGATGGATTTATGAAATCCGTTCAACTGGATTTCATATATCCAACTCTTAAATAATTTAATTTTGTCCAACACTTAATTCAAATTTCTTGAATTCTTTAAAGTTGTGGATATATGAAATCGCTGAACTGGATTTAATAAATTTTTAATCAAAATAATTTAATCATTATCTCATCAAAAACCAATTTTCAGACCTGCAATGATTATCGGAAAATTCATTGCAATTTTGGCAGCATTGGCATATCTTTTTGTTGAAGTTTTTCAATCCATGCATGTTATCCTTTTTATTGCATTTGAATTCCTTCTTGGAACATCTTCTGGTATCTGTTCTGTTTTTCGAACTCATATCGCCATGGCATCCACCGAAACAGATCGGGCAAGGGCATTTGGGATTACACAATTGGCAACGGCATCCGGATTTGTTGTTGGACCTCGTAAGTTTTGTTTTATAATTTATGAAAATGTGTTTTGTGTTTGAAAAAAGCAATTCTTGGTCGTTGCTCATTTGGGTATATTTAAATTGGACAAAATTAAACTTAATTAATTAATTTTAA
Organism: Panagrolaimus sp. LJ2414; assembly: GCA_024447195.1. NCBI lineage: Eukaryota > Metazoa > Nematoda > Chromadorea > Rhabditida > Panagrolaimidae > Panagrolaimus > Panagrolaimus sp. LJ2414. The sequence continues at coordinate 983,935 of JAMRXY010000278.1, forward strand.
AAAATGGATAATTAAAATATTTAAAAAAGTTTTCGATTGTAAACAATGTTTATTTTTGGAAATTCTAAGAAATTGTTTTAAAAGCTTCAACGTGCAAAACACAAGGTTGAATTTTAACAGTAAACAGCAAAATTTTGTATTAAGATTTTTGGTATCTTAATTACAAGCTATGGCATAATTTTGTGGAACCTAAAGTTAGTGCCATTAAAACAGTAACAAAAGTCTGAACTTAAAATTCTAAAATTTTGGTGGTCATAAATAAGAGTACTACGACACGAACTTTTAAAATTCAGAACTATACTGTAACAAAAAAAGATTACTGTAATTTTCTTCGAACTTTTATATAAAATATTGTTATGCATCTTACTGTGTATAAAAATGCAAACAAAATTAGCGATAAACTTGTATGCTAAAATCTAGAATTAAATTATGCCATGGCACCTATATTTTACAAAAAACCTAAAAGCATACTGTAACACAACAATTATATTTCAGTTCTGCAAGTAATCTTCTCCCAAATATCATATCCTGGAATTTCGCTCTTTTTTGGAACCCATTTCAATCTTTACACGGCCCCAATTGTTCTTGCTGCTTCCACTTCTGTCATTGGCATAATTCTTCTTTTTTGTTGTTTTGATGGTCGAATGCGAGTTCGAGATTCTCCAACTCCAATTTATACGGATGATGTCGCGCTGGGTACTGTAGATGAAGATACCTTCTTGGAAACGGCTGTCACAAAAACAACAAAAGTTGTTGAAGTTGTTGAAAAACCAAAATATGATATTATTGCAGTTGTTGTTGTAATTCTTGTAAAACTTTCAACTGAAATTGTTATCCTTAATTTAATTACCATTTGTCCCCCATATGCAATGACGGCATTTCAATGGTCCTCTGAAGATACAATCATCTTTCAATCGGCAATTATGGGATCCATTGGAGTTTTATCCATCTCCTTCGCTTTGGCATATGTCTTCTTTAAACTTGGAAAAAGGTTTGTTTTTATCTCAATAATTTATTTAATCTCGATTTCGACTTAAAAAACATGTTTTCCATTTCCCAAAATTTTATTCAAAAAGATTTTAAGTTTCGCTCTTAAGAAGAATATTACCGTAAAAATTACCATTTTTAGAGTCAAAGAACGAACTGCGCTCTGCGTTGCACTTTTTGTTTTTCTTGCTTTTCATATTATCACATATCCATGGGGATTTTGGCCCGAAAAAATTGAATATCAACATGTCAAAGGTGCAAAAGCACCTGAAAATTTAAGTAAGTTTCCCTCATTTAAAACTTACAAAACATTTAATTTCAAATAAAAAACTAAATTAATTTTGTATTTAATTAACTCAAAATTATTTCCAAGAAAATGCAAAAAGAAAAAGTGTAGTGGTAAATTCCCACAAAAAGAAAAAATATTTTTTGCACTATTAAAATTTTAAAAGCTACAGTAATCTTTTTAAACATTAAAAAACATTTAATTTTCAGCAATGGCACTTGACCCTGCCCTCCGGGCAATTGTTGCAGAATCGCAAAAACCTGGATCAAAGATTGAAATTGTTGGAGTAAGTAGAGATTCAATAAAAATTTGCATAACCTAAAAATCTTCGATTTCAGTGTAATCCTGCTTTTGAATGGTGTGACGTAACTCCAAAAGTGAATATCGTCGTCTTTAATGCTGCCTTGATTATCGCCCTTGGCATTGGCCTCCCTTTGATCCAAATAAATCTTGATATCCTTTATTCTAAAGTTCTTGGTCCAATCAAACAAGGAACCCTTCAAGGTGTCTATAATGCCACAGGGCAAGCCCTAAATATTATTGGACCTTTGGCATTTTCGTAAGTTTTTTACCCAAAAGATGTCGGATATATCAAATCCATCCATTTTTTAGGCAAATGTATACCGCATATGGTCCGCGGATTTTGTGGGGTCTTGAAATTGGTGTTTGCAGTTTTGCGATAATTGTCTTTTTATTCTTTTATCCCCGAATGATTCCATGGAGCGAAAGAGTTGCAGAATTAAAAACGACAACATCGAAACCGGTGGTGCAAGTATGCCAAAAAACAACTGGTGCAGCACCAAAAAATATTGTAAAAATTGTTGACAATTAATTATTGGATACTGTATGTATAGTAATTGATCTTTTTAAACTTTAGTTGTTTTTGGTTACCGTCATTTAAAAAAAGTATAGTAACCTTAACTGTGAAGTTTCAAGAGTTTTGGATTACTGTACTTTTTTGAAATATTCGTGTCAGAACAAAAAAGAGCAATTTAAAGTTTAAAAACAATTTTTTTGTCTGTAAGAAAAAAGAAAACCGGGTTTCCTTTTTTTTCATTGTTGTTGCTTTTAATTACGGGTAATATTATTTTTTTGTTATCATTTGTAAATAGAAAACTGTAATTTTTTAAATAAAAACTTTTAATATGTTTTTTAAGCTGTTTCGAAACAATAAATTTGTTGTTCCAAAAAACGGATTACGTAAATCTTCGGGAAATCCGTTCAAAAACTTTTCTAAATTTGGGTAAAAACTGATATAAAAAAAGTGATGTCAAGTTCAATGCAAAAAGAAAACACAATTCATAAAATTTTAAATAATAATTTTTATTTGTTTTGCGAACAAAAAAATGAAAGGCAAAGAAAATAATAATAACAATTCAAAAATGTCAACAAAAATATTGGCATTTTGAAAAACAAACTTTGTACATACAAGTATTTTTGTGATTGATAAAGTAAAGTAGAAAAACAAATGAAAGCAAGCCTAATGTTTTGGAATGTTTGAGCAAATATATACAAGGAAATAATATGCAAATTTTTTATTTTAAAAAGATGCTGATTGTCTTAGGGGTGAATCTAAGGCAAGATGATGATGATGGGATGATGAAGTGGTATGTCGGGGTTGGGGTTGTTGGGGTTCATCATCATAATATTCATCTTCTTCATTCTCGATAACAGCCCCAGGGAGATGAACCCGGGGTGGTCGAGAAACGCCTCGGGCGGTTGTTCGATTTATGGCTGAGAGAGAAGTGGCACGAAGTTGAATTGGACCCGTAATTGGAAATTGTGCACAAATTTCATCCAATGAAGCTCTTGAAAGTCTTGGACCTTGTTGAACAACAACGGTTGGATTTGTTGAAGGAGCAGAATCAGAGGATGGACTTGTTTCATTTGAATTTATTGGAGATCTTGTGAGAAGTGATGTTGGAAGGGTAAGGGAATCCCTTCGGGAGGCAGTTGGAACTCGAAGAATTGGTTGATAAAGGGATGGCAAGGTTTGGGATGCCATTGTATAAGCAGGTGGAAGTTCATTTGAAGAAGTGGTTGTAAGTGCTGCAGGGGAAGATGATGTTCCTTGTGGAATTTCACAATCACTATAAATTGGTGGTGGAGATGAAACAGATGGTCGAGTTGCTGCAGCAATCTGAGATGTCAAAGATAATCTTCGATCACTTTCACTTCTGGCAGATGCCACAGGCAATTTCAAGGCATCTTCATATTTTGGTGGAAACAACTCTTCACAATGAGCAGGACAATGAATAATAAATTCTCCAAATGGATTCATGTCTGGATGCATTTGACAGGATGGATGAATTCGAGCTGTTGTAGATGATGTTGGTCGAGAACCTAAAAATTTGAATAATTATTATTTTGTACTTTTTTCAAATTTGTCATCAAAAATTATTGTCTAATGGGGATTTACGTAAGCCACCTGCCCTCCAGGGAAATGTCAAAAGATACAACATGTTTTTTTACTTTTAAAATGTTAAATTATAGGAATCAAAAAAAGTTGTTGTTTTCACATTCCCTGCGGGGCATATAATTTAATTCCCTGAGGGGATGGAGGTAGGCAGTAGTTTGTATTATTCATATTTAAAGTTTTCAAAGAATAGAAAAATTTACTTACTTTGACATGATTCAATGTCATCAGAATCTCGGGTTCCACATTCACAACTTCTGAATAGAAATCGAAAAAAGCACATAAAAAATAGAACCAATATGCAAATTGGTGAAATAAATGTTAAAAAATCTGCAAGATTATCTGAAGCCATTTTTTGAGGAAAAATTGATGATTGCTTGGGACGACAAAAGTCAGCCAAACAGTTGAGAGAAAAAAAACAAAAATGAAGAAATATATGCAATTGTTTTGACAACGGCACTGGCACAAAAAATATAGAAACGACCTTTTTTGTTTTTAAAATAGATTTTTCTTTAGCAACAATAGCAACAAATGGTCATTTCTTTTTTCTTGTAAAAGTTGTAAAAATATGTTGACTTTGGAGGACTTTAAAGAAAATACCAAAAAAAAATTAGCGTAGGAGATGTAGTAATAATAATCAGTGATAAGAAGAAAATTTGGAGGAAGTGGTGGCTGTCTTTATCAGTTAAAAGGCCTTTCCGTTCGATTAATTCTTCTGAAAAAGAAAACAAAAACTGTATAAAATTCTTTTATAAAAACACGTGGAAACTTTTTAAAGATAAAAAAAGGTCGCGAAAAAAGCATAAAACTATGCAAATTTTTAGACAAAACTTGAAAAACCACGCAAGGCCAATGATTGCTGATGACACGAAAAATAGAAAAAGAAGCAAGGGTTTGAAACATGAAAAATGAAAAACAAAGTTTTGACGTATTTTTTTGGGGCCAAAAATGATAATAATCCTTTTTTTCTCTTTTTTATAAATATCAAAAAAGTGTGATCGAAAAATAAAAGTTTTGTTTGAATCAAAAAGGTTTGGCCTTTCTTCGATTTTTTTTTGTTTGAAACTTTTTTTGTCAAAGACTAACCTTTTTTTGATTCAATTCAAAAAACATGAATAAATATAACAATAAAAAAATCGGTTGGGACATGTTAACATTTAAAGGGAAAGGGTAAAAAACATATCTATTTAATAATTTTTGTGGAAACTTTTAAACTTTTTAAAAAAGTTGTTACAGTACACCACAAAAAACAGAAGAAAGAAAAAACCCAGACAGAGCTCAACCCCTACGGCAACAAAAAAAAGACAAAACTAAACTTTTTTAAACAAATTAATTTTCTTCTTATATAAATACAGCAGCAGCTTAATTATAATTAAAAAGTACTTTGATGTGAAAAAAAGGTGTTGGACATAAAAAAATTAATTACAAAATAATTCAATGACGATAATATCCATCCACCCTAAAAAAGAGACCAACTCAAAAAACGTGGGAATTTGATTTTATACCAAAAAAAGTAAAAAAAAACTTTGCAAAAAAATTGTATTTCTTTGAATTTCTATAAAAAATGCAAAAATACAAAAATAAACTTATTTTTAGTTTTAATTTTTATACAAAAAAAATGTATTACATTTGCATGTTGGAATATACAAAATTTGTTAAAATTTTATTAAAGTTTTTATTCAAAGACCAACCTTTTATAAGCAAAAAAATATTTAAAATGAAATAACAAACTTTTGTTGTACTTTTTTTTGGTAAAAAATAGAAAACTTGTTTTTGAATAAATATTTTTTAAAGCTGTTTTGGAACAGAAAAAAAAGTACACGTAATTTTTTATTATTTTTGAGTCAAAAAAGATTCATTACGTTATATTTTTTTGGTATTAAATAACTATGTTTTTTCCTCCCTACAGTTTTTTCTCACCTTTTTCAAAAACGTATATTATATAATATATTCTGATACGAACTTAAAGCACCTGAGGGCTAAAAAACTATAGAAAAGATTCAAAAAACATTTTTTAAATAATTACTGGTCAATTTAAAATATAAAATTTAAATAAAGAGCAGGTGCAAAAAATTGAGGACATTCATTCAAAAATGAAAAAAGGAGTCATTTGAATAAATTATTTACAAATTGTTTTTTTGAAAAGAAGGAAAATAATAATAAAAGGCATTTTCTCTTTTCTCGAAGAAAAAAGAGTGGACAAAAGAATTTAATTACCTGTGGCATCTATCTTTCTTTTTTTGTTAATATTTATCTTTCTACAAAAAATGAAAGAAATAAAATTTGAATAAAAAGGAAATACGTCGGCATCTTAAAAATTTAAAAATATCAAAAAAAGTGGGTACTATTTTTATTTATATAAGGTTTTTGAGACTTGAAGAAATATTATTAAAAATAATAATAAAAACAATAACTTATTTTTGGTGAAGGAGGAAAAAAAACAAGGACATGCCAAAGTTGGCTGCCAAGTGCCAAAATCGGAGAGACGACGTCAATCAGGAACTTTAAAAACCTACTTTTTTTCTCTTTCTTTTGTTTTTGTATTTTCTTTGAACGTAAAAAAGGCACAAAAAAACGTAAAAGAAACTATAAAAATTATTGTTTCTTTTTTCGCAGCACAAACTTCAAAAAACTAAAATGCCATTTTTGGCGACGGCTAAAATAATTAATTATTTAATTGGGAGATAAAAAAAGATAAGCTTTTTTCAGGCATGTCTCGAGACAAATTTTAAAAGTTTATATGGCATTAATTAGCTTAATTAATTAAATTATTAAATTTAATTGTTTTAAAAAAGAAAATTGTCTTTAAAGTTCCGAAATTAGAGGTAAAAAAAGGAGGAAGAAAATTAGATAATTAAAAAACTTAATTATTAAAGATTTTATGGTTTCTGTTTCTACAATTTAAAAATTAAAAGGTATTAATTTATAATTTATATCCATCTGGTTGACTATAAACATAAACATTTTCTTTCCTTCGAGACACTTATTAAAATTTTGTTTATGGGTGGGTGGATAGGGCAGGTTTAAATTTTTAAATAATACAATTTTTAAAAGAGATGACTGAAAATTTAATTATTATTTTTTAAAAGATTTTTAAAAAATATGATGGAAATGAGGGGGAAAGAAAGAAAGAGTGACAAAAAATATAAACAAAATTACACAGTAATTTTTTTGAGGTAAGCAAAATTTTGAATATTAAATTTCATCTGGTAAGAATAATAAAAAAATTAGAATTTTGGACTTTCAAAAAATATTCTTTAATTCCAGACAAGACAAAGATCAAAAGAAAATTAAAAAATGTCGAAAATAGCCTTCAACATCATGAAACAAAGACGTCAAAAATACGCTTCAATAAAAATTATAAAATACAAAAATTGCAAATTTATCACACTTGAAAACTTGCAATCTAACAAATGTCCTTTTTGTCTTCAAAGGAAGATTTTTGAGTTTTGTCCTTTTTATGGTAAAACTACAACTAAAAAAAATTACAGTAATCCCATTCCATCTTCAATCATTTGGAGATAATTAAATGTAAACTTTTTTCAACTAAAAAATAGACAAATAATTAAAATAAATGTGTATTTTAGGTAGATTTAATTATTTCAATTTTTTTCATTTCCTAGTACTTTTCGATATTAATTTTTAAAAGAAGTTAATAATTAAAAGTTGTCGATTATCAAAAATAAAAGAAGGGGGAAGAAGAAAAAAGTAATGTTGGGAAACAACAAAAAAAAGATGTTAAATGTAATAATAAAAAATATTTATGGCAAGGAAAATGGTCAAAAATATTTATAAAAATGATTTTAAAATGTAATTAAAAAATGTAAAAATGTGAAAAAGCATGATTTTTTGATGAAAGAAAAACAGCAATGATTCTTTTTGTTGCTTTTTATGTTTTTTGAAAGCAAATGGTGCAACAAAAACTATGAAAAATCAAAAAAAGCCTTTTTCCTGTCGTTTTTCAGTGGAGAAAGAAAGGAGTGTATAGTTTTTATTTTTGGAAAAGGTGTTCCTAATGGTATCAATGTGTCATTAATCATTAGGGTTTTGGAGGTTTTTGTAATTGAAAAAGGATTTTAAAATCAAAATAAATCTAATTTTGGGAATGCCAAAAAATTTCTCTTCAAAAAATACTCGCCCTCCACAAAAATCCGGAAATTAAATTTATGCAAATTTTAAACGGGTAAAAGAAACCGGATCAAAACTGATTTATGGTCAATTCATTTAATTTTAAACAGCTTTTAGAAATCTAAAGCTTGAAACAAAAGAATGCCATTTTTTATCGTTAAAAATAGGCATTTAATGAATGTGTTTTTTACCCTTCGTTTTTCGGGTTTCTAAACTGGCACAAATTTTTTCAAGACCTCCAAAAAACCCAATGATGTCTATCTTTTTTTGCATGAATCTTCTTCTTTTTCTTCAAAAAGTGTCTGGAAGAAGATGGAGCCTTCAAAAAATTGAAATAGGTTTTTCTTTCCTTTTTTTTAATAAATGACAAAAACAAAAAGGAACGAAGAATCTATATTTTTTTTTGCAGCTGGCGCCAAAAAATTATGAAGGTCGAATTTTTTTTTGGGAAAAGAACAAAAAAAAGAATGGACTAAATGTCTCTTTTTTATTCAACACTCAAAAAATCGGTTCCGGTTTGGTTCTTCTTTCTTTGTTTTAATATTTAAATATTGAATATGAAAAATTATAAATTATATAACAAATCAAGGCTAAATGGAGCGATTATTAAGGGACGAAGAAAAGAAAGAATTGTTGAATGGCACGGTTTTAGAGAAATTTTTTTGATTGATGGGAAAAATTTAAGGCATATTTTCGGAGACTAAAATTGAGATAAGGAGTGCCGATTTCAATGTCGCGGTTTTGAATTTTTTCTAATGGCACGATTTAATTCACATTTGATTCAACACTTAAAAAATTGAAAATGTTCTAAAAAAGCAGCAGGCAAAAAATGAATAAAATGCTTAAGCTTAAAGCTGTTTTACGAAATCAAACCAGTTTTTCAATTTTGTTTTTAAAAAAAGCTTGATGCAAAACAGGCAACTCTGAAAAAGCAGATGGCTACCGTAACCCTCTAGAAAACAGCATTCTGATCCCATTTTAAAGCATTAAAAAACTAAAAACAAGTCAGACTTGCTAAAAGTAGAGACCACCGTCGATCGTTAGAAACAGTTTGCCAAAGAAAAAAAGTGAAACTCTTTTTTCTCATTTTTTCCAACAAGGTTTGAAAAACCCGGGCAATCGTGTTGAGAAAACTTTTGGCGTTTCGTTTAAAAATGTTTTTTCTCTGCGTTAAAAAAGTGTTTTGCGTTTTTTTCTTCTTCTTTTGTCGAGGAATGTTGCGCGCAACATGCAAAAATATTTGCAACCGAAAAACAATTACACTTTTTTTGAGATCACTTTTTCTTTCAGAAGTCAACTTCTGATGATAAAATATGAACTTCTAATCTAACTTATTAATTTTTTTCTTTTTATTTTTGAATTCTCCATATCCGAAAGTATCTGAAAAGACATTGCATAAGCACCAAGCATAACATTTATTTTTTCGTCGGTTGTCTCTAGCTAAAAGTCATTCAAAAAACTGCTAAAAATTCATATATTCCATATTTAAGCAAGACAGATATGGACTAAAAAAATCAAGTCAGCTTGTTCAAATAAAGTCAATCATTTCCTCAAAAAAATAAGTCATCAACATTTAAACAAAATTTCATTTGGAAAACTAAAATATGGGATAATTTTTGATTAAACAGAGGCGCGGTCATTTTCCGAAAAATGGCTCATCAACGAAAAAAATATATTTGTGTGCTGAACTCTCCCAAGTTTATTTTTGTAAGCAAAAAAAAACTTCTAAATTCGTTAAAAATTTTCCATTTTTGGTCGTCCAAAATTTTTTTTGCAGCTTCCAGCAGCAGCAGCAGGAGAAACTTGGATTTTTTTTGCAAATCTTTTTTTCTTCCATTTCCTTTCCATTTTTTTCGGAGAAGGAAAGGAAGAAAAAAGAGAGGGAAACAAATTTTTATATTATTAAATAATAACAATAGCAAAAAAGACAAGACAAAACATACAAACAAATAAACACAGCAAAAACAGCAAAAGATGAAGAAAAACGCGGAAGCTAAAAAAAGAGAGAGAAACCTCAGAAAAAAAGTTTGTACTTTTGATTGTTTAATAATAAAAAAATTCATTTTCAATAAGAAAAAAAAGGAAATGAAAATTGTTTAATTATGATTTAAAAAAATGGGATAAGTACTTCCAAAAAAATTTTAAAACTTGGTTGTAAAAACCTTTTAACTGTCTGGGATAATATAAATCTTGTTCGTAGTAATAAAAAAATTGTAAAACGAAATTTCAAAAAACACTTTTCCCATGTGTGGAGTTACCGTAACCTTCAGTTAATTAACAAAAATAAAAACCACCATTCTTTTTCAAAAATCTCTTGAGACAAAAAATAAATGTCAGCATTTTTAGTTGTTGATTAAAAACAAGATTTTTAAAAAAATGAAAAATGTCAAAAAATCATGCCTTGTTTTTTTACAAATAACAAAAAAATTTAAATGAAATTTGTAAAGTTAAAAAAATAAAAGTACCGAAAACATTTAAAAAAATAATATAATTTTTGCTAAAAAATATATAAAAAAAGTGGTGATAAACACAAAAATATGTTTGGAAAAAGTAAAAATTGGTAAAAAATGTAGTTAGAGAATATTGCCCATTGAAAAAAAACAAGTTATGTAAATTACCCAATAAACAAAAACAAAATACTGTAAAAAAACATATGTTATGAAATAGTTCAAATACTCGGGAATCTAAGATCAAATGTATAAAAATGCCAGTTTTGAAGTAGCAGAAATAACACTCAGTTCTCATGTTAGAACCTGAAAATCAGGGATTCCATAAAGCTCCGAAAAATGATTAAAAAATTCTTGCTCCAACAACTAAACATATGAAGCCCGATCCCTGATTATCAGGATCAGTTGCATGACAAAGTTACAAGGAAACGCCATTGAGGTTGCTAAACAAAACAAAAAGCATGCAGCAATTTTTTTGGAATTTGTTGTAACCCAAAAACCACATATAATCAAATAAAAGCTATGACCTCACAAAAAAATATTACAGTCAACAACCGCCAACATAAAATGATGAAAATTAAATTAAAATTTTTCAAAAAAATGTCAATTCATTTTACCAATTTTATTTTCATGAAAAACCACAAAGCTACATTTCTAAGATATTTTTATTGAATTTGCAATCAAACATCTTTTATCACGTTTTTTCAATTGTAAAACAGAGTAATAAAAATTTGAAAGAAAAAAATGAAAGTCATGTACACCAACATCATCATCAACTTTTTTCGATGACTGTATTTTTTAGTATTTTTCAGAAAACTTTAAGCAATAAAAAGCCAATAGACCCCTAATTTTATTACACATTTTTACTGAAAAAATAACATATATAATTACTGTTATTCAAAAAAAAAAACATAAAAAGCTTTTATTAATCGTAAAAAACATGGGCAATAAAATAGCCATTAAAGACCAGAACCATAAAATTAAAAGAAAAAAACATAAACAATAATTTTTAATTTTTTAAAAATTACATTAAAACATTCTGAAATTGTAAAATTTCACTTTCAAAAAACTTGGCGTCATAAAAACACAAAAGTAGAGACATCTCAGGGGGTGTAAAATTGTCAATTGTATGCTAATTTATTACTATAGAACTATTAAACCTAAAGTGAATTTTTTAAACAAGTTAACCTTAATTGACCTCAAAAAATCACAAGAAGTATAAAATTTGTCTCTTTTTATCATCATCGACAACACCTTCAATTACTCATTGTCCTTCATCGGAAAAAAAAGAATATAAAAAACACTTCAAAAATGTGTTTTAGACAATGGTTTTAAAAATTTTTACAGAATTCCAAACTCACAAGTTTTTGGAGAATTCAATGACGTCAAAAATACATTTATCTTACTCAAAGCTTCATTTTTTGTTAAATCAATCAACAGGTTTTTTCATTCAATAAAACTACCAATTATTACGTGCATTTTTTAAAAACAATATTTTAACACGAAAGTTGGTTGCAAGTACGAGAATGTTTAAAAAAGATAATGAAAGCTCACAAGGATATGGATTTGCATGATCTATATCCACTTTAGCATATGACCATGCAAAACTGATATTTTTGGTTCTAAAATACCATGCAGACATTTTAGATGGATTTGCATGGTCTTAAAACGTATTCCACCAAAACTTTTTAAACGACCTGCACCGGCAAAAATTTTTATTTTACCTATGTTTTCGACCATGCTTAAGAAGCTGGAAAAAAATACTTTCAGGTCGAAATTTGGCAAAATGCCGTTTTTAGAGCATCGAGAATGCCGAAGTCGACATATTTTGTTTACTACGGTATATATTCATCTTTAATCAGTTTTAGGTATAATTGCACCTATATAGGTTTTCGAGGTCGGGGAATCCGAATCTCGAGTCCGCGATTCAAAATTTTCGCGTTAAGACCCATTTTTCGCATGTTGGCCTCATATTTTGCCTGAAAAGTAGGTCAAAGAAATTTTTTTTAGATTAGTTATTGTTCCCATCGGATTCCCCGTAGTTTTTTACCCCTGGGAGTGTAATAACGTAAAAAAACTAGGGGTGTCCCGATGCGTCAGAATAAGATGAATAACGTCGACCCCTAATTTGAAGAATTTCGATCACTTATAAAAAATCGAATTTTCATCCAATTTTGCTAATTTCCGATCTGTATAGGTTTTCGACCATGGGGAATCCAATGGTGAGCTTTGTATTGTCTTAAAATCACGTTTTATATGCGAAATGCCCTCAGGGCATGATATAACATATCCACATAAACAAAAAATTTCCCCTGACATTTTCTTTGTGTTTCAGATGTTAAAAAGTGTTGATTATTGTTCACAAACAATGTTTTTATCGAAATCAAACTATACTTTTATCATTTAGATGCAAAAACTATTTTTACAAATGACTTAAAATAACCCTTGATGTTGGGGTATATGTGCAAATCTCTGAATTACTTCAACGTGATTATGCAATCCAGTTTTGCAAAAAATTGGTTTCAAATACACGTTTATACCATTTTTGGGTATTTTTAATGCAATATTTATGTCTTTCAATGCAAATTAATAGTAAAATTTTGAACCATTTGATGTTAGTGCATTTTACATAATGTAGATGAAAAGAATTCAATGATTAGATAGTGTGTTACGCTGAGAATAGTAAAAACAAGATAAGTAAACAATTTTTGGTAATTTTCAATGTTTCTAATTCATGATTTGCAAAGTTAGAGCGATTTCATATTTCATACATATACCCCAACATCAAGGGTTATTTTAAGTCATCTGTAAAAATAGTTTTTGCATCTAAATGATAAAAGTATAGTTTGATTTTGATAAAAACATTGTTTGTGAACAATAATCAACACTTTTTAACATCTGAAACACAAAGAAAATGTCAGGGGAAATTTTTTGTTTATGTGGATATGTTATATCATGCCCTGAGGGCATTTCGCATATAAAACGTGATTTTAAGACAATACAAAGCTCACCATTGGATTCCCCATGGTCGAAAACCTATACAGATCGGAAATTAGCAAAATTGGATGAAAATTCGATTTTTCATAAGTGATCGAAATTCTTCAAATTAGGGGTCGACGTTATTCATCTTATTCTGACGCATCGGGACACCCCTAGTTTTTTTACGTTATTACACTCCCAGGGGTAAAAAACTACGGGGAATCCGATGGGAACAATAACTAATCTAAAAAAAATTTCTTTGACCTACTTTTCAGGCAAAATATGAGGCCAACATGCGAAAAATGGGTCTTAACGCGAAAATTTTGAATCGCGGACTCGAGATTCGGATTCCCCGACCTCGAAAACCTATATAGGTGCAATTATACCTAAAACTGATTAAAGATGAATATATACCGTAGTAAACAAAATATGTCGACTTCGGCATTCTCGATGCTCTAAAAACGGCATTTTGCCAAATTTCGACCTGAAAGTATTTTTTTCCAGCTTCTTAAGCATGGTCGAAAACATAGGTAAAATAAAAAATTTACGATTTTTTGGCGGTGCCATTTTTGTCAAAATTTTAGAATAAATTGGTGGAATACGTTTTAATCTACTTTCGCAGAAACTACTTTCTTTTTTAAAATATTGCTCAATTTCTTATCACTTTTATGCCATTTCAATAGAAGAAGAAAAAGAAGCATCAGATTAAAATACATCAAAAAATTCAGCAATAATAAATTTTTTTCTAAGTTTTTATAATAATTTTATGTTCTCAACAACCGCTACTTCGTTATCTCAATATATACAGTATGCGACAATGAATTATTTGGTAGTTTCTGAATTTATTTCAAAAAAAAGATACTGTGTTTAAAAAAGATGATTATAGAGACAATTATAAACAAACTTGTTTTATTTAGACAACAAAAAACTGATAAATTCTCAATAGACATTTTACACCTCAGGGGACGTTTCTCCACCTTTTGACATAAAACTTCTTTGACTCACATCTCCTAAAATAACAGAGAACAAATCGACTCGAAAATTAGTTTCTTTAAAAACAATGCAATTTTGTGCATTTTCAAAATTGTCAGTTGGTAAAGTTTCTGGAGTTGCATAATTTTGATGCAGCATATTTGTGACTGTTGAAGAATACAGATACGATATTTGATATTTTTCCTTTTTGGATGATTCCTTCATAATATTCAAAATAACATCCTTAAAATTCTTTGATGTTGTTTGCTTACAACCACCTAAAGCCCTTTTGGAATAATATCGTGTGATAAATCCATCACGAACATATTCACGTTTTGTGATTTTAATAGTTTTTGATTGAATAAAGTCAAAAGCAGATTTTGATGAAAATGCTAGTAACAGCTTGTTCAGAGGATTAAACATTTGAATAAATCGAGAAATAAGGTTTTTGTCAATTTTTGGAAGAAAATAATTCGGCTCTAAAAATTTGTATTTAAGTTTATATAAAAAATATTTAAAAAATTACCTTGATTTTTAAATGGACAAAAAGGAATGTGATGAATTTTTGAGAAGCCGTCTGAAGATTGAGGGTTCCGATTTCGTGATAAATGATTGACCTTGCTACAAAATAAACAAGTCATTGCTGTAAATTTGAAATACGAAAGTGATAGGCTGGAGATATTTATACGATTGATGAGAACTTTAGTTAACGGAATGAGAGGAAAAATAAATTTATCCACAAATAATTAAAAAAAAGTTCGTGAAGAGTTCGTCTGGAATAAATTATTTTTACTCAACTTGTTCGGTATGATTTTTTCAATGAAAAACAGTGATGGCATTTCTCCTTTTTGAATAAAAACCAAAAACTGTGTGTAGATGCACTTGTTTTTGGTAAATGGGTATAAGTAAGTCGCTTATGCCCATCTTGATTGCAATTGTTAAATTCAATATTTCGTTTTGCAGTAAGAGTGCCATACATATTCATCGTATTTTTTCTTTAAAAATCAATTATTGGTTCAGTTCAATGGATATAATTTATTATTAAAATTATCCTTTGCTTTCATGAAAAGATTCTCATACAAAAATAATTATTCTTAAGAAAAAAAACAGTAAAAATTAATTATCTTTCTTTACCAAAATACAGTAGTTTCCTTATAACCTTTTTTTGACATTGATTTTTTAAGAATGTTTTTGTCTTTTTAAAATATCAAAAAACCGTTGAACTTCTTTTGATGAATTTTCCCATGTCTTTTCAAATACTTGTTTGGATTGATTTGAAAAATTAACTCCATGTTGTTTTGCAAGCAAATGTCGAAATGATTCATTATCAACCAAAAACAGATTTTCTTTTTGTAGTGGAATCTCAACTTTATTTGTTTCTTTGTATCTTCGAATAAATTCTTGAATCACTGTCATTTTATCTCCGATAAGGAAATATGTGGAATTTGCATATGCACCAAAATTAGATTACATTATTATGCATAAGGTTGTTTTCTTCCGATTTGCCTTTTGAAAGTGGCCTTGCACGTGCATCACGAATTATTACATGCATTATTCCTTGCTTTTTCTTTTTGGTTGAAGAAAAAAATCTTGCAAAATTTTGTACCACGATCGTTCGTCTGCCTTCTCTCACTGTTTTTTGTCCGTTTTTTTTTGGTTTTTCCTATTTTTTTCTCGATTGTTTGGATGAAAAAGTTTTATATTAGTGGCAATTTTTTGTAATGTTTCTAACACAACAGTTGTGAACTTTTTTGTGATTGATTGTCGAAAGTTCCAATTTTAGAAGTCGAAATTAGTACTATGATTTCTTCCTTGGTTAATGCTCAAGCAAATTTTGCTATTAATCTGCTTCGTGAAACAGGGTTAAAAACTTCTATCGTAATATCACCAGCTTCAATTTCAATTGCTTTGGGTATGGCTTTAATTGGAGCCAAAAATAATACTGCTAAAGAAATTCAAAGTGCTGTCTTAAAAGGTTAGTTTATGAAAGTGGTTTTTTTAAATACATTTTTTGGTATTTTCAAATCACAAATTTGCTGGAAACCCTGTTTTAGAGTTAAAAGATGGCGAAGAAATTCAAAAACATTTTTCACAATTACTTGAAAAGAACAAAAACAATGATTCTTTAAAAATGGTGAACAAGATTTATATTTCCAAAAATTTGCATATTTTGGATGCTTTTAAGATGGGTATCCAGAAATATTACAATGATTGCTTTCAAATTGTTGATTTTACCAAAATTCAAGATCTTGTAAATGTAAGTATCTTACTTTATAATTGTCTTGCAAGTGCACTTACAAGATTTTTAAACGTATGCAAAATTTATTGCAAATCTTTTCCGGGAAATTTGGAACTTATCTCTTCTTTTTGGGTGAATTTTTACCACAATTTGGGAATTGCATTTTTCACATTTTGAGGGGAATTTTTTCAGTGTGTTTAAAAAATTTACTTTTTTAAGGAAATTAATAAATTTATTGCTGAATCAACTGATAATGAGATAAAAAATGTTGTCAATTCTGAAATGATTCATGAAAATTCTAGGATGATTTTAATAAATGCAATAAAATTTGAAAAAAAATGGTCTTCACAATTTGAGGTTCGACCATTGCAATCATCTTTTTATACTGCACCTGATAAAAATACAACGGTAATTTGCATGTTTTATTGGCATACTGTAATTAAAGTTATTCAATTTTAGGTAACAATGATGTCAAAATATTGCCAATACTTAAATCATGATGAATATCAAATTTTAAAAGTTTCTTATGAAAATGAATCTTTTAATATGTTTATTATTCTTCCACGAGAACGTTTTGGATTATCAAAAGTTATTGAAAATCTTTCCGCTACAAAATTACTAAATTTAATGTCATCCAAAAAAGAACATTTTCAAATTGGAAATGTTGTTATTCCAAAATTTGAAATTGAGTCATCTTTTAATTTAAACAAAATTTTACAAAATTTAAATATCAATGATGCCTTTGATGAAAAAGTCGCAGATTTTTCTGGTATGACAGAAGAAAAGACTTTTATTTCAAAAATTATTCATAAAACACGTATCAAGGTATGTCTTAAGTACAATTAAAAAATATTAAAATTTCATTTTTAAGGTGTCTGAAAAGGAAACCAAAGCGTCTGCCGTAACAATTGTTGAAAAATCTAATTATGAATATGAAGTAACAAAACCAACTTTTGATTTTATCGCTGATCATCCATTTCTTTATTTAATTGCCGATGAAGAAAATAACATATTTTTTGTTGGTACATTTTACAATGATTAATGTTTGTACAGATGTGGTTTGAATAATAAATTGATTATGCTTTTTCATTTTAATGTACTGTAGCCAAAGTAAAAAATTATTCCATAAACGTAAAAATTGCATTTATTCAAATCTTAACTACTTTTGTGACATTATATTTATTTTTGCGGAGCACTGTCTGCAAAGGATGCAGCATTAAGTGCCTTGTATAAAAAGCTTCACTTATGTCTAAGGAAAATTTTTAATTTTACCAAAATCAAAAGTTTAGAATAGGAGGGACTTCTTCAATCTTCAAAAAAGAAAGTTTAAGCTAGATATTTGGAAGTCAAATTTATCCAATTTTATGCCAATTTTTGAATAAAAAGATGATTTGTGAAAAAATGTAGTATAGGTTTTAATTAACGTTTGTTACTTTTTTCTATCTATTATATTTTACTAAACCCATATATAACTAATTACTGTAATAAAATTCAAATTATTGTACAACACCATCAATTTTATAAAGGAAAAACTTATCATGTATTATGTAGTTTGAATGTTTATCGACAAATTGCTTATAAATTTTTTTCTATAAATGAGAAATGGACAGAGAATAACGTAACTCTCACATTTTCCAACAAAATAAAAGTGAAGTAAACCAGACAAAAAAATATCTTGTCTTTAATATTTTTAGTTTTATCCATTCCCGCCAAAAACTGATCCTTAAAAGAGCAAAACGGATTAACCATTTTTTATCGGTTTTTTGTTTTTATTTAAAGGACGAGACCCATCGTGAATAAACTTTTGATACGCAATTTTGATTGCATTTCTTGACGCGAAAACACCTTCATTGGAGCTTGTTTTTTTCTTCACTGCAGCTGCAAAAAAAGAATAAAAAAAGCAGCTCCAATGAGTCCCTGATTTTTGTAAAAAAAGTTTATTCACGATGGGTCTCCTCCTTTAAATATTATTATGTCCCTCATTGAATCAGAGAGATCACATTTGTCATCAATTTGTGAAATTCGACCCTTTCTTTTCATTGCCCGATTTCGAGCAATTTCGGATAAAAAACTGAAAGAATTTGGAATTACTCATATTGTTGATGCCACAAATGATCCAAAAATTATCCCTATTCCAAGCTTAAAATATTTGATTATCAAAATTGATGATGAAGAAAAATCTGATATTACGAAATATTTTGTAGAAGTTGCAAATTTTATTCAAAATTCCAAAAACTCTGTAGGAGATTTTCTTGACCTTCATGTTATAATTTTTATGCAAATTTTTAGGGTGGAAAAATATTAGTTTATTGTTCAGCTGGGATATCTCGATCTGCATCCATGTGTATTATGTACCTTGTAATTCATGAAGGAATGACCCTTCGAGATTCTTATAATCATTTGAAAAGTGTTCGATCAATTATTTATCCAAATTTAGGATTTTGGCATCAAATGATTAAATTTGAAAAAGAAAAATTTGGTCGAAATTCAGTGAAATTAATTAAAAAAGGAAAAGCTGAAATTCCAGATGTTTATGCCAATTATTCATGAATGTTTTTTATGTTTTTTTTACATTTGTAAAAATTAACATTTCAATAAACATATTTCTTATCTAAAAAAAATATACGCTTCACTCAAACCAAGTAAAGTTTGGTTTATAATTGCCATTCCAATGTTGATCAATACATTCGTTTATCGTATTACAAAAATGATTACAAATATCATCTGATTCAGTTTGAAATCCGAACATAATATAACATGTTGGACTAATACTTTTCTAAAATTTAATTTCTTAAGTCAAAGTTTTTAAATTATTAAAAAGTTTACCATTAAAAACTTTGCAAATTCAAGTGGTTCAATTTCTTGTGCCAAAAATGTGGCAAAAATGTCTTGAATATTATTTTGAAACGGGATCTCCAAAAGTTTTTGAGTTGTTTTAATACCGTAATTTATATCTTGTAAACTAAAAATTAATATTTCTTTAATATTTAAAAACATTGGAAAATTTACCTGATAAATTCGATTTTTGGTGTAAACTTTAAAATATCTGCAGCATCAAAGATTTCCCCAGTTTTGCTATCACTTATTTCGACATCGCTCAATTCCAAAAATATTACATTTCCATGCCCAACTAGTACCTCAAATTCTTCAGATTTTAATTTCTCTCCACAAATTTGAATATATTTTGCTTCGAATTTATAAATTCTTGGAATTATCATTTTTGATAAATCTTTATCACTATTTTTTTCACGACTAAAATGAAACCAATTCAGAATAATTAAACGATGTAAATCATTTTTTGGTAAATCTCGAGCAATGAATAACGACTCTTCTTGAAAATATGGACGTTTGGCACTTCGCCAAATATCAAAATCAAATTTATAACAAATTTGAGCAGGAAAAATTGAATAAAATAATTTGCAAGTTTTGTATAATTTTTGAAGTACTTTGCCATTGGCACTTTTAATTATATAATTTATGAATGGTCTTTGAAATGGAAAATTTTGAAAGGCCATATTATGTGTGTTAAAAAAATGGGTGGAATGGGTGATTGAAATTTCCATGTAATTAAAATCATCATCCCAAATTTCTTCAGGAGAAATTCCCTCGGGTTCACCAGGAATAAAATCATTTTCAGGGATGAAATATTCATATTTTATTGCTGCTTGATTATATTTCACTTTCATTTCATCATCATCAAGAAAGAAGCGACAATATTTTGCAAGACCTTGAAAAAATTTCTAAAAAAGTTGCAAAATTACGGTAACAAAAAACCAGTTTGCTATTTCCGGGATAAACTTAAAAGCAACAGCAGCTTACTCCTAAATTTCTTTCTTCCAGAAAATTTAAATAAATTTTCCATAATTTTTTGTTGCTCAAATCTAAACCAAGCCGATATTCCAAATTGTGTTCAATAACTATTTCATCGTGCCCAACTTTTTTCAACACTTCATACCATTTCTCAACATTTTCTTCAACTTCAACCATTTCTTTATACAATTCTTTCATCCTTTTATATTTTTCAAAAATGACTTTTGGAGGTGGCGAGGCTTAAACATTTTTTTAAATTATTTTTACATATGATTTTTGAATCTCTTACTTAAATATTCCAAGTAATGTTTCCAAATTAAATCTAAACTTCTATGTGGAAAAGTAAAAAAAAAGTTTTCGGCTTCTTTATGGGAAACTTCAAAAACGTCTTCCTTCGGAAACCAATTTATATCTTTCCGAATTGGACAATCAATATAAAATGGAAAGTTATAACAAAATTGAAAATATGCAGGTTTAACAAAAGTTTGAAGAATTTTCTTTTTTTCAGCAAAAATAGGTTGCGATTCTCTTGCAAATATTTTTGCCTTTTCCCAAATTTCTGCTGGCAACATATAAATTTGAGAAGCCCCAAAAAATGAATCCAAAAGTTCGATGGTATTGTTGGCAGAGTTCCATTCATCTTGACATTTTGATATAGCTTCTTTATAACTTTCATCACCCAAAATTTTAGACATATTTATTGTCAACATTTTTTTCAAACACTGATTTTGATGTGATTCATTTTTTTCAAACAAGTGAAACTCAAAAATAAAAAATGTTTGGAAAAAAATCAATGAAAAAACTGATAATAAAACTTATCAGTTTTTTCTGTCAAAAAGTAATAAAATTTTATTGCAAAAATTCACTTTTTAATTTTATATTGAAAGCAACAATTTTGTTTAAATATAAGATTTTATTTAAAATTTAAAAACTGATTGTAAATAAAACTTGGTTTAAGACGCAGTCTGACTGAAACTCAAAAACGGCCGGCACAGGTAAAAAATAGATTTGCCCCAAATTTTTCCCATAGGTAAAACAAGCATGGAGAAGACGATCCTGCCTTCTGTTTTTGCCCAAAAAAATTTCTTACGGTAGTTACAGTACATCAAAGATTTAAGCCGACGATTTTTCAAGTTGGTGCGAAAAATCAGGAAATGAATTTTTTGTTATTATTTTTCCTTTGTATAGGTTTTCGACCATGGGGCATCCGAAAAAAAGGCTTTTGGAGGCATCAGAATATCTGGAACACCGATTTTTTAATACATCACTTTATTCGAGCCAAGGAAACATACCTTTAATTTTCCGACAGGGGTGAAAAACCTTGATATTCTGAAACTTTAACCTCTTTTACATATAAAAATAAAAAAATAAATTAAAAAACGGGCTGGTAACATCGTTTAAAAAATTAATGAACATGCGCGATCGTGATTTTTCCCTTGTAAAACGCAAGAAGAAAGAAAAAATTGTTGCTTTGGCAAAATGTCACGCAACGAAACTGTTGCTTTTTCTTTTTGCGAAAAATTTTTACAAGGAGAAAATCACGATCACGCATGTTCATTAATTTTTTAAACGATATTACCAGCTCGTTTTTTAATTTATTTTTTTATTTTTATATGTAAAAGAGGTTAAAGTTTCAGAATATCAAGGTTTTTCACCCCTGTCGGAAAATTAAAGGTATGTTTCCTTGGCTCGAATAAAGTGATGTATTAAAAAATCGGTGTTCCAGATATTCTGATGCCTCCAAAAGCCTTTTTTTCGGATGCCCCATGGTCGAAAACCTATACAAAGGAAAAATAATAACAAAAAATTCATTTCCTGATTTTTCGCACCAACTTGAAAAATCGTCGGCTTAAATCTTTGATGTACTGTAACTACCGCAAGAAATTTTTTTGAGCAAAAACAGAAGGCAGGATCGTCTTCTCCATGCTTGTTTTACCTCTGGGAAAAATTTGGGGCAAATCTATTTTTTGCCTGTGCCGGCTTCCCCTTGATTTTTTTGAGTTCCAGCCAGAGTGCGTCTTAAAAAAACATAAATTCTCTTTTTCTTTTCCAAGCTTTTGGAACAAACAAATGTTGGAAAAAAAGGAAAAATAAATCATTTTCTTCTTTTTGTTTTGCAGCAAAAAGAAACAATCGTTCAACAACAAAATCATGCTGGCTTCGATTACGTGACAGAAAAAGCTGGGGAGTATTTTCACGATAAAAAAATAGACCCTTTTTTCAACACAGAAAAAAAGGAAGAATAAATCAATATAAAAACCTTAACCATCTTGAAATAAACTTTTTTTCCTTTTTTTTAAAGCTAGAAAAAGTGAGCGGAGTTTTAAATTGTTTTTTGGTGAAAAAAAAATCAAAGTTTTTCATTCTTTAAAAATATACTTTTTCAGAACTTGACCTATTTTATTTTTTTTAAATAATTCAACCATGGTTGCTCCATCAAAGATTGTTCAAAGTAATATTATTAATTTTTAACCTTTTTTAAAACATCCAACTTTTAAGCTGATCATCTTTCAATTGAATTAAGCTCAAATGCCAGAAATGGAATGTTGGAAGCAGTAAAGAATATGGGTGTCACACCAAAATATTCCAAAACTGTTACAACAAAAGATATTCATGGCATCAAAAATTTAAGTTTTAGTCAAATTTCTACTCTTGATTCTAAAGGAAAACTTTCAACTACTTATTCATATGATTATGTCTGCAACTTGGATGATGATTATGAATTGAAAATTACTGGTAAATATTCTAGTGGCAAGGTTACGGTACCTGTAATGATTACACATAAAAAACAAAAATGGAGTCTTGGATGTGAGATTAATCTTACTCTAAATCCCCTTGAATTGCTCCAAAATGTATGTTAATTTTAGATTTAACAAATATGTAACATTAATATTTAATAACATTTTAAGGGTTTATACCTTGTTGGTAGTATTCCACTCTATGGTACCCAAGTTATTATCAAATATAATATTATCACAAAAGATATCGTTGTACTTTTCCGAATGCCATTACCAGATGGAAATGATGAAGATAAAAAGGGTGCCGCTGAAGCTGGATGTGATTTGATATGTTTGAATATTGATTTTCAACGTGAAAAAATTTATGAATTTGTTTATGAATACAATATTATCAAGCATTATGCTTACAATTATAATACTCATTACAATACAAATACTGTACGAAATGTCAACACTCACTCAGAACCGAATGTTTTAGTTCAAGGAATTCGAAATGTTGTTGAAGGTGTCGCAAATGTTGCTGAAAATGTTGTTGAAGGTGTTGGAAATTTTTTGGGCAGTCTTTTTCGAACTACCCAAAATGAACGTCGTGTCCAATACAATTAATTAATTAATTTTAATTGGATTTCTCTTCTTAATTTGTTAATGATTTATTAAGTTTATTTAATAATAATTTCAGTATTTACAACATTAAAATAAATGATTTTGTTAAATGTTATTTAAATTAAATAAAGATTAATAATTTTATTTTTCTTCCATCAATTGTTTAATAAATGGTTGAACAACTTCTCCTTTTGACCATGCAGTTGGATGGAAACGGTACCGGGGATTTCCATGTTTATCAATTAAAAACTTTTCAAAATTCCAAGTAATATCATTTTCTCGAATTAATTCGTACATGATATCTGCCTTTTTGGCAATCTCAGGAACAGTTTGAGGGCAACTTCCCTTAAAAAATACAGTAATTATTTTTTGTTCGTAAAACGAAAATAAAGAAAAACAAACTTTTAAAAATTCAAAAAGTGGATGATGATTTTCGCCATTGACTTCAACCTTTCCAAAAATTTGCATATTTTGATGAGGTTCAAAGCCTTTTCCAGGTCGGACATGCTTGATTCCATTTAAAATTTCATGATTTTCAGCAGGTTCTTGAAGGTAGAATTGATTGCAGGGAAAAGCAAGAATTGTAAAATTTGCATTTTTGCTGTTTTCAAGATTTTGTTCAATCAAAGGATTAAAATCGAGGTATTGCTCCGTGTAATCTGAAAATCAGATATTTTTTTGAGGGATGAAAAATTAATTCAAGTTTAAAATAATTAATTTGTGGTAAGATCTTTAAAAATAATTACTCCAAATCCTTAGAAAAACTTACGGCAAAAAGTTGCAACATTAATTACAAGTAAGACTTGTCCCTTGTATTTTGATAAACTTGTTGTTTTTCCATCCAAAGTTTCAACTTTAAAATCATAAATTGACTGATTTGCATCTTTGCATTCACTCCATCTCAATGGTTCATCAGCCATTTTTGGACCTTAAATATTCTAATTAAATAACTTCTTACACATTTTTAAATATCTTTACCTTGGGCAAATGCTACCGCCACCAAACATAATGTAACAATAACAAGTTTAAACATTTTTTTAAAGAAATTAATTCTTCGTTGAATTAGATTGACACATTTTTGATCGGTTTAAATACTGCTTTTTTGAAGGAAAATTGTTTGTTTTTCAAAGATCAAAGGACCGCCCTTCATATTTTTTCATGTTTTTCAAATCAGAAAAAGCACGTTTGTTGTTTTTTAACAAATTTGATCAAAAATGAGATTTTTACTGTTAAAGAAAGTAGTAATTATCAAATATCAACTTTCCTGTTATTATTTATATTTCTAATTTTTATTAAATTTTAACTTCCTTGTTAATTTTGTAGTTACTTTTTTGATAATTTTGTTGAATGCTAACCAATTTTTAGAACAAAAACTACCGTCAAAAATTGTTTCAAAAATCAGTAATCTTTAAAAAAACAATTCTTGAAAAGTTCAAGAGTTTAACATTAAACTACACCCAATATTTTTGTTTGTTTATTTGTTGCAAGTTTTTTGGCTGAAGTTTGGTCAACATCATTTTTTTATCCGTCATTTTCATCAATTGGGAAACCAGTTTGGATTTTTTCAAATCAAAAAATGTCTTTTCTGTTTTTGTTTTTTTTTCTTCGGATTAGTCAAATCAAAGTCAAAATTAAAAACTTGTCTGATGTTGAGTGAATAGAAAACAAACATCAAAGTTTGCGCAATATTTTTTACAAATTTGTTTGTTTGGCTGTAGATTAATGATGATAGTGGTCATTAAATTTTTTAGTTTTAAAAGTACATATTTTTAACACAAATTTTTTATTTCTGGTTAAAAAACAGGACATTTGATTACAGACACTTGGATTAATTATATGGTTTAAGCGATTCAGCATAGGCCCTTAAGAAATAATATTTTAACAATTTATTTCAAAATTAGACATTCCAGAATAATCAGACATTGAGATAAAAGCATTGGTGAAAATTGGAGCAATAACAAAAACAACAATAATTGCAATCCCACACTTCCAATGAATACTTTGTCTTTGATAATAACAAAGAATTCCACTTAACAAAAGCAATGACGTAGCAACTCTAAATAACCATGTTGAAATTGTGGTAATTTTATCTTTAATTGCTTCTAAATTATTTTGAATATTTATTTTTGCACATTTTTGTCGATAACAATTTTGGAGTTTTATTCTGTTTTCGACATCTCTGTTTCGATTTTTAAGATTTTTCAATTCTGTTGAGTTTTTTAGTGTTGAACTATGTTCGTATTCTTTGATAATCTAAAATTATTATTATACGATTACAGTATCATTTATCAAGGAATTTTAAAGGGATCGTATGCTAGAAATGTTAACCAAAAAAAGTTGTAATAAACTCACTTTATCGTATGCTTCTTTTTCAATTTCAAATATTTTTATCTCTGATTCTGGAATAATATTTGTATTATTGCATGGCCAAAAATAATCCTCGGGTTTAACAGCAGCGAAATATCTAATCACTTGAAAGTTGCAAAAAAATAAAAATATAATAAAAATGCAGCAACAACAAAATTGTTCCTTAAATTATTTTTATTTGTTTATAATTTTATTAAAGTTTTTTTTTAAAAAACATACTCCTTTTGTGCATACAAGAGCATCACATCCACTACTTCCACCGGCACTTAACATATATTTTTTTGATTTTATTTTATTTATTAGAATAAATAACAAGATATGACGTCAAAGCTGCTGGGAATGTTGCCAATGAACCTTTCTTCTACTTTTTTTCTTTGCTATTCGATAGCTAATGTTGTGCCTGCTGCCTGCTGTTTTCTTTCTTCTTTTTTTTTAAATAGACCACACAAAAAGAGGCATCGGTCAGAAAAAGAAAAAAAGTCGTCGAAAATGGTTGAATGACGCAAATTTTTTAGTTTAACGGCGGCTAAAAATAGAAAAAACATGTGTCGTTTATTTAAACAAAATAAAACAATGCAGTCAATTTTTAAAAATCAAAAGTTTGAAGAATAAATAATATTTATATTATATCAGCTTTTGAATTCCACTTCTGCATTTTTCCAGTACAAAAATGTTGATTATTTTTAAAAACAAAAACACCTATTTAAATTTTTCATCACTCAGTCTAACATACTACAGTAGAACAGGAAATATTTAGAATGTAATCAACTATAAAAAATATATTTTTTGTGTTAATAAGCATGTAATTAATTCTTGTTTAACAGTATTTAAAACCATTAATTAATTAATTCATATTATCTGTTTCGTTTCAAATTAAACAGACCGGAAAAATTAAAGGTTTAACTTAAAACTTTTAAAAATGCACGAAAATTAAATTCACTCTTTCACTTCAATTTTTATACGACAAACAGTAACTCTAAAATTCTCTATATAAGACGCCCATATGAAAAATGTTTTAGGTAGGGGGTCGAAAATGACCGTTTTAAAAATAAATTTTCACCCCTTTTTCGACTAGAGTTTTGGACCTTTTTCTGAAGATCAACACAGATTTTTTTTCGAGTTGGGTTTTCAATCAAATTGTGAAACTTTTTTCACTGCCTTGGGTCAACTTGAGAACTCATAGAATTTGTGTAACTTTTTTCACCTACTTGGGTCAACTTCAGTTTTGCATCTTTTTCGGGATGTTTTTTCACCCCTTTTTTCTCGACTTGGGAAATCCACAGTTTTCTGCAAATCTTGTAATTCTTCAGTATTTTTAAAATTTTGTACCATTTCTGATGTTGAGATTTTTTCAACTTCAGAATTCATCAAATTTTGAAAATTCAACTCATTTTTTTCCAACGGTTGGAAATCCTTCACTTTTCCAACGGTTGGAAATTTTTCACTTTTCCAACGGTTGGAAATACTTCACTTTTCCAACGGTTGGAAATTTTTCACTTTTCCAACGGTTGGAAATTTTTCACTTTTCCAACGGTTGGAAATCCTTCGCTTTTCCAACGGTTGGAAATTTTTGAGTTTTCCAACCGTTGGAAATTTCCGGGTCATTTTAGGACGAAATGCAAAAAGTCAGAGCTGGGGATCGAACCCAGGTCTTGAACCCTGACGCACTACCAACTGCGCCATTGAGACATGTACTTGGAAGCTCAAAAAAGGTTTATCAAGAGAAGCAAATGATTTTTTTATTTGTTCATTCTTTTTGGCAGAGTGTGAACGTCATTTGCTTCTCTTGATAAACCTTTTTTGAGCTTCCAAGTACATGTCTCAATGGCGCAGTTGGTAGTGCGTCAGGATTCAAGACCTGGGTTCGATCCCCAGCTCTGACTTTTTGCATTTCATCCTAAAATGACCCGGAAATTTCCAACCGTTGGAAAAGTGAAGGATTTCCAACCGTTGGAAAAGTGAAAAATTTCCAACCGTTGGAAAAGTGAAGGATTTCCAACCGTTGGAAAAAAATGAGTTGAATTTTCAAAATTTGATGAATTCTGAAGTTGAAAAAATCTCAACATCAGAAATCGTCTAAAATTTGAAATTCTGCGTCAACTTCTTGGAACTCAATAAAATCGGTAAAATTCTTTCACTCTTTTGAAAAAAGTTACACAAATTCCATGAGTTCTCAAGTTGACCCGAGTCGGTGAAAAAAGTTACACAAATTCCATGAGTTCCCAAGTTGACCCAAGTCGGTGAAAAAAGTTACACAAATTCCATGAGTTCTCAAGTTGACCCAAGGCAGTGAAAAAAGTTACACAACTTGAACTTTGGAAAAAACCTTCGGCTTCACAAAAGGCCAAACCAATGCGTATGTGTCAATTGGCATTTTATTTTAGCCTTTTTGACCCCCCTGCCTAAAACATTTTTCATATGGGCGTCTTATATTTTGAAGATGACATTTGATATAGCAATATTTTGGTTCTCGATGTCAATTATGTTGTCTTGTCGAACTTGGGAATTATTACTGGTGGTATTTTTGGCATCAAATTTTTTCAAAAAATCATCGCCTTTTAAATCTGCATATTATTTGTTTCTTTTAATTGGATATTTTATTGATGTCTGTTTTGGGATTACTTGGATCACCTACAAAATAGATACAACAAATTCAATTGGAATAATTATGCTTTTTCAAGAATGGTTTGATACATTTTTTGCTCCAATTTGGAATACTTTACTCGCAATTAATCGATGCACAGCAATTTTATTTCCATTAAAACAGAAAGAGGTTAGAGTTTTTCTTGAATTTTTTAAACCATTAAAATTAACGAAAAATTATAAACAAACAATTTCGACACTTTTCAGATTTGGAATTTTCGCCTAACTTTGCCAACTTGTTTGTTCTTAATTTTCTCACCTTTCATAATTGATGGATATAATTTGGGTGAAGGTTTTTCAAGCCTTTCCCGTTTACTTGCCTTCCAAAAAGCATACCTAATTCGAGGACAAATTTTAAATTTTATTTTAACAAAATTAATTTTAATTATTGTTATCTTCGCAATTTATAAATCTCGGAATAGAACTTATTCTCAAGGTAATTAAACCCCTGACATGTTCAATTTTAAAATTATGCAAATTTTTAGAGAGTGCAAAAATTGAAAAATGGCTAATTTTTCAAGCTTTACTTTCTTCAACAATTTTGTTAATTTCGCATATTTTAAAGTATATTGCCGGTACCTTTGGATCTGGTGATTGGAGATATATGTTATTTTACAGTATTTGTGGAATAATTTATTTTTTGCATACTTATTGCATCATTCTGACACATTTTATTTTTAGTCCAAGATATCGAAAAGCTTTTATTAATTTTTATAAAAATTTATTTGTTAAAAGGAAAAGATTTCCTACTGTAATTGCCATTGTAAAGGTTTCAGCTGTCGCAAATGGAACAATAAAACAGCAATAAAGTCAAATAATAAAATCATATTTTGTTTCAAAATTTTTATTTTTTGTTAAGTAATAAAGTTATTGTCTAAGTGCATGTTCTGCGTTGTTTTTCTTATATTACAGATATTTAATTAGATGCTATATTTTTTTCTGATTACAAGAACACCATTAATTTCATGGAATAAAAAGTACAATAATTTCGATATTGAGAAAAAAAGAAGTTCTGTTGTAAATAATTTTGAACCTTATATTTTTCATAGAATTTAAATATTACTTTTAATACCACCTGTACAGACAAGCATATGCTTAATAAAAATAACAGAAAAAATAGAATGTTTTGAAATTCTAACGTGACAGTTATAAATCAAAAATTAATTATTAGCCTTTTTAAATCTTCTTGAAATTAAAAATGTCAAAAACAAAAAACTGTAAAAGAGACTTTTGACATTTTTTTTGTAAAGAAGCAGATGTTTTAAAAATTAAGAAATATTATTAATACTCCCATGTGACTTCAAAAATAAAAAATAAATTTTAATAAAAACTTCTGTGATATTTTTACCTAATTGGGCCCTCAGGGAAATATCTCCAGCAGGAAAGTTTAAAGTCTGTGAATTCATAAAAGCATATTCTTTTACCTCCAACAATATTTCCAACATTTACCTTTTGCAAGAATACATGATAGTATTTGATATTTAAATAGCTATTCTAAAAACCATCGATTTAACTTTTTCGTGTTTTAAAAAAATGGCAGACTCCTTAGAAAATTTATTTCAACAAATTACTGTATTTTTGCACCGAATTGAAGTTCGACTTGTGCATTGGAATCAATTTCTTCCAGATGGACGAGATACCCTTGAACGAGAACTTCGTCGTGAACTTTATAATAATCTTGAAAGGGCATTTCTCTATCAAGTGCCAATCTTAGTTTATGTACTTTTAATAGAACTTTGTTATTCAACAACATATTCTACGGAGAAGCTTACTGTAATGGATTGGTATTGCACTGTTCTAGCTCATGTCACTGTTTTTGTGACTCTTTTTACCATTGGCCTATTTTGTTGTGGAATTAAAAAATATGCTTATATTATTCATGTTCCTAATAGTATCGTTTTTGTAAGTTTTTACTTACAATTTAATATTTGTTGATGACCCTGATTTTTTAGACTTTCTTATGTATTGGACTTTCAATATCGAATATGTGTTTTCAAGCATCGGGAATATCACTTCGTGGAGAACATGCTCCACAAATTTATTCATATGTCTTCTTAAGTTTGGATGTTTATGCATATTTTCTGA
The DNA here is from genome assembly GCA_024447195.1 of Panagrolaimus sp. LJ2414. Classification (NCBI taxonomy): domain Eukaryota; kingdom Metazoa; phylum Nematoda; class Chromadorea; order Rhabditida; family Panagrolaimidae; genus Panagrolaimus; species Panagrolaimus sp. LJ2414. Next base: position 1,014,635 of record JAMRXY010000278.1, read on the forward strand.
TGTTGCTCAAGTTTACAATTCATTATTGTTTAATTTTGAGTTATGAAAATTATGAAATTTATCTTGAGCTTAAACGACATCAACAAGTTTTGGATACAATCCCACAACACCCGAATAAAATTAAAGGCGCATAAAATTTATCTAATTAGTTTTTTTGTGTTTGGATTTTAACAAAATTTTGGATTTTCATTTGTAATATTTAATTAATATTTCTTTTTTAATAAAATCAAAAAAATCATTTTGCCCAAAAATGTGGTCGTTCAATGGCAAAAAAATCGTTTATTTTTCGATCGATGACAATGCGGTGATGCACTAGTTTGGTTACACACAGTTTAATCTTCACCCATCGCGATGGCCATTGTGGTACGCATTTAGTTCATTTTTTACACTCTTTTTAGCAGTGCCAAGGTGCAACTCCTTGTGTGGAAACAAGAATAATTTCAATCAATGCGTCAAACGCGTTTTTACTTTTCAACAGCTTTCTTGATTATTATTTAATTTTGTATCATTTTTTAGGAGAAATATTTTAGAAAATTAAAATAATGTCGATGAATTCTGTTTTAACCGAGGTAAGGAAAGATTTGTTTCTATAAAATCTGATTCCAAGAGTACCTGCCATTGAAGCACAAAAAAATTATCATTTATTCTTTAATCCCATTCATTAAGTTTTGATTCTGTTAGTTACCAGATTTGTGTACGAAATACAGGAATCTGACAATGAACAAAAAAAACTTATGAAGAATTAATTAATTAGCCTTTCTCAAATGCTTGCAGAGAAAAATATGATAATTTTTTATCAAATTCAAAATCATTTGAGGACTTTGTTCTCTTTAAATTTTGTCCGTAAAATTTAAAGAAATGGAACTTTTCTTTTATTTCGGAAAATTTTTTTTGTCATCTAGATGATATCTGTTTTAGCCTTTTACAATTATAAAATTGTTTAAATGGACCATTGGTAATTTTAATGAATTCAATGAATACAATATGAAAGAAGAAAGATGTGAAACGGCTCTTTTCATTGAAAGTCCAAAATTAACTGCAATTGTTCCTTTTAATGGCAAAGAATTTACAGCAATTTTCAAGCTTTCTTGTACTGATAAAAGATTTCGAATTATACCCACCATTCTTCCAGAAGATTCATATGCATATGACTGTTATTTTTACATAAATGGTGGGTCTGATGCAATCAGATGTGGCGAATATAACCGTCATGAAAAAACTGAAGACATCAAAACTTTGAGAGTTTTTGTTGATGTTTATGGGTATCGAAGTTCTTATGTTTCTCCTTTTAAAAGAGTTAATCCTTCAAATCTTGGAGATCGTCTTAAAGAAATGTGGAAAAATGATTCATCAAACAAATTTATTATTAAATGTCACGATGGAACTTCTATTGAAGTAAGCTTTGTGAAATTGTGATCAAAAATAAAAGAAGAATTTTCTAGACTTTTAAGCCAATTCTTGCTTTACGCTCTTTGTTTTTCAAAGATATGTTTGCAATTGAAAATATGACAGAAAATTCTGTTCCAATTACTGATTTCGAAGTTCAAGTTGTTCAAAAAATGATCGAATTTTGTGAAACTGATGATATCAAAAATTTTAATGGCTTTGAAGATGGACTTTTTAAAATTGCTCATAAACTTCAAATTAGTGATCTTATGGTAAGATTTTTCTATTTTAGGCTGTGAAAATTGAAAAATTAATGGTTTTTAGGATTTTGCTGTTGAGAAGATGTCCGAAAATGCAAATAGCTCCAACATTCAAGGTTATCTTAAACTTGCAATCGATTATAAATTAAAAGATTTTGAAGAATGGTGCAAAAATTTTGGTTTTCGACGAAACACCAATTTTGAATAATTACCGTAATCACGTTGTTATTGTTGTTTACCTCTTCAAGATTATGCTTTTTGGAAAACTTGTCTTTTTCATTTTTGGTTTGAATTTTGTAAAAATCTGATTACAGAATTAAAAAACAAAGTTATCGTTCGGTTTTTTACTGACAAAAGAATTTTTTGTTTTTTTCAAATAAACCGATAATTTTTGGATTTCTGGTTTGTAACCTAATGCATCAGTCATGGAAAATAATAATTATACCTTTCATAAAAATTATTTTTATTAAAAAGACAAAATCAACAATAAAATACAAAAATTTCAAATTCAAAAAAAACAAACGCATTTTTAATCAGAATGAAAATCCATTTCATCAAAATTAAAATCATCTTCGACTTCATCATCAAACGGCACCAATTTATTTATTTGTGGAGTTAAAGAAGTTGAAGGTTGTTGTTCTTGTGATTGCTGATGTTGCTGTTGTGGTCGTTGAGGTGATTGTCGTGGAGATCTGCGAGGTGACGATGCTGATACTGAAGCATTTTCATCATCGTCATCCGGATCTCTTTCAATAACTCCATTCAAATAATTCATAAATGCAGTATCAGATTTTGCCCAAGATTTAATAATAATTGATGAATAAATATTGTTTTCACTTTCAACTTCTTGAATCACCAAATCATCTGCAATTAAATGTGGAGGATCAAGTGGCCTTCCAATTTCAGAAAATGGATCAAAATTCATTAGGGATTCAGAAATATCAACATCTTTCACTGATGGAAGTTGATCAAAAATTGGAAGAATTTTATAACATTTTATTAGTGCATGTGGATCTTGAGTAATTGATTCATCTACAAATTTTGAGGTTTGACCTTGTCGAAAATATTCTGCATCTTCAGAAGTTGAAAAATATTTTTCAATTGCTCGAAATGTTTGCGATCGATATTTCTTTTGATCAATTGGATGATCGATATCAGGATCAATGATAAAATTATTGTACCAAATATCACCATCATCCATTTGTCTCAAAATCAATGCTCGAGTGTCTCCAATGCTATGTGCCTAAAATACAGAATTACAGATTTGTGTTCAAATAATACTTAGATTGTAATTTACAGTAGCCAAAGGTTGATAACAAATTGATCGAGTAAATCTTGGTAATTGAGTGTAAGAAAAATTTTGTGGATATGTTTTAGGTTTTGCTTGGCAGTAATTTTCAATAATTTCTGGCATTTGTAAAGTTTTAATTGGACCAACTGATGACCAAATTGAGTTTTGAGTATTTATGTACACTGGCCAATATGTTGTTTGAGGTGACTGAGTTTGATTCAGCGAAAAGAAATTGTAAATTCCACCTTGTCGATTTCGATCATTCATTGGTGGAGCCTAAAAAACAAAGTACTTTTTAAAATCTGAAAATATTAAAAAAACTTACAGCAAAACAATAATCTCCGCCATTAATAATTGAGTGGGACATTGTAATCAAGGCTTGTCCCGGCATTCGATGATCAAGTAAAATGTGATGCCGATTTGATGATGCAATAGTTGCAAATGGTCGATCGGGAAGTGTTGAAAGATGAAAGATTTCTTCTTTTTTCGATTGATGAACTTCGGTCATTGTTTCCATGAATTCACTGGTTGCTGAATTAAAGAATGCTGGTTCTTCGAGTTTATACAAAATATCAGATGAGTCACGAGATTCTCGAAGATCAACTAATCGAATTTCTTCTCCATCAGTGGCAACAATAATTTTTGGACAATCTGTTGGAGCAGCAGCCTGTAATAAATAATAAAATTAAATACAGTTATTACGGTAAATACAAAAAATATCCAATTTTGAATCTCAAAAGTGATGTTTCGAAATCATTTACAACGGCCATATCATGCAAAACATCTTACCTGAATCAACATGTTGACTTTTTTCCTCGAAAAATTTAATCCCAAAGTTCCATGAAATAATCTTTGAAAGGAATCAATGATCACGAGATTTTCATCCAAGTACGGTACTTGAAAGAAGTCACAAATTGGAAGACCGTAACATTTGCTAATCTAAAAATTTGAAAAAACATGTATATCTTTTTAACCAAATGAAAAGCTTACTGTAGATTCAGCAGTATCACAAATATTCAAAGAATCTTTTGTTCGAACAAAAACTTTTTGTTTAATATTTTCAGATTGATATGTTCGAATTTCAAATGCTTCTGCCGGAAGTTCAACAACATTTGTTTGTTCAGAATGAGACAGCTTGAAGTGTTTGTTTCTATCACAAAATGGATTGATAAAAGAGAATTGAGATTCAACAAGAGTTTTTCGATTAGATAATTCATTGACACCAAAAATCCGAATTCCATCAGGTTCTGAAGTATCCTAAAAAGCAAGCATATTAAAGTTGGCGGTAGAAAAAAGAATAACAGCAAAGCCATTTTGGGACAGTGACTTTCAAAACTTTGAAACAAAAAATCTTTTGATCACGACACTTTAAGAATTTCAGATTCTCAATGTTATATTGCCCCCGGAAAAGAATAACTAATGGGTCGTCCAATAAAACTCACAATAACATAAACATAAAAATAAAAACTTAAAAAAACACTTACATCAGTTAATTCAGAAGACAGCAAATTCCTTCGAAATATTTTTCTTTTTGGTGTTGAGTAAAGCCATGCTCCAGGTGGTCTTGAATACACTCCTTTCGATCCAGCAGCAGCCAAATGCGTCAATGGAATTGGAAATCCAGCAGAAACAGGTGAAAGTCCAGGTCTTTGCCAAAATGCAGCTAAATTATGTTGTACCACAGGTTCCGAAATTTTTTCAGTTTTTCCATTTCTATCAGGATCAACAAATAAAATATCTCCATATCCGGCACACGGAAATTCAGGAATAATCGGAGTTGTTGAAAATGATCCCAAATACGCCATTCATTTGAAAATCTGAAAATATAAACATTTGTTAAATTTTTTCATTTCATTTTTTTGCAAAAACGCAGCAGAATATTTTAATTACAGTAATCTTTTTTGAATAAATTTTTCAATTTTTGCACGCATTTTTAATCCATTTTTAGACAAAGTTGTTTTATTATTGATCTATCCCACATGAAAACTTTTTTCCATAAATTAAAGTCTCACTATTATAATTTTTGTTACCCCCGTGTTTTTTCATATTTTTTTGTGCTTATGAATTTAAGAAGTGTTAATTTTGTCTATCTTCAGACTCGCGATATTTTTCAGTGTCAGACATCCCCATTATTTTTTCTTTGTGTCTATTTTTTCCTCGAGAAACTTTGATAATAAAAAAATGTTTGAAAATTAATCAAAGGCAAAAACAACAATAAAAAAGTGCGACCCTGAAAAAAAGCGCGGCAGACTCGTGATCATTGATGGGTGGCGATAATATTACATTTTTAAAAAAACCACGTGCTACTAGACTGGACTGGACTATTCAATCTATTATCTATTGTTGCTGCTTGCGAGTAACTATCATATTTTTTCATTTCCTTCCGTTACCTTCAAAAATATATTTTTTCTCCCTAAAAATTTGAAAAAGGCGGAGTGAAAAAAAACATTGGGGAAAGAAAAAAATAGCAACAAAAACGCGTAAAAAATGAATATTTAAAGAGAAAAAACAAAAAACCAAAGAAGAAGAGGGTGGAAAGCAGCATCTATAGATAGAGAAACAACAGCAGCAGCAGCAAAAACAAAACACGACGACACTTATTTTTTTTTCTATTTATTTTTTTTTGTTTTTGTCTATGAAAAAAACGAAGAAGAAGATGAAAGTGAGAGTAGCCGCAGTCAGTAGTGGTTCATGGAGTTGTTGTTGGTGGTTGAGTCAGGCAGAGGGGGCATCGAAAAATATGGAAGGAAAACAACCTCATCTTCTTCGCCGCCAACACGGCAAAATATGCAGCTATTATAGTTTATGATGTTCCAAATAAGGGCATAATATCACGACGTGGTAATATGAAAGTTTGTAAAATTTTGAATCGCCATAACGTGTTAGAAAAAGTGTCCTCAAGAAATCTCTAAACAAAAATTGTGAACACATTTTGTGTTTAGAGTTTTTCTTAAGGGCATTTTTCCCGACACGTTACGGCGATTCAAAGTTTTACAAACTTTCATACTACTATGCAGTGCTTTTTCTACCTCTAAATTATTTTAGTTAAGTTCTATGTCCCACAAACTAGCAGACGATTAATCTTTGATCAGCCTATCCCTTAAATATTTTTGCAGCAGTCACCATCGAAAAAAACCTGCAATAATCAAACTTTGTTTTTTTTGTAAGATTTGTTTAATCCCAAATATTTTTACGACTGCTGCTGCTATCATCTCTGGGTTGTTTATTTGCGATAGATCTTTTTTTTTCTCCGTGAAGGTCAACACTAAAAAAAAGAAGAGAGAGAGATTTCAAAATTGTTTAAATCATTTCCTTTTTTAGGATTCACGTGAACGAAAAAAAACGGTAGCAAAATAGCGAAAAAATATTTTAGCAGCAGCAAAAAACTGTTGTTTTTATTTTTTTTCAAAAAAGGCGTGACAAATCATCGACTCTTAAAACGCTTTCAAGCAATCTGCTGCTGTTGCTGCCACCAACATGGACGGCGGCAACACAAATTTTTTTTGGTGTTGTTTTTGGTGTTGATGGATATTTTTTCCTCCTTATTTTTTATTGTACTTTTCAAAATTGCTAAAAAATACCAATGTTTTTTTGCTTTTCCTTTCATTTAAGTTTCCTCCCTTTTTCTTCTGTTTTTCAAACTGCTAAAAACTTATAAGGCAATGTTTTCCCCTAAAAGTTTTTGCTACTTTTATCATGAAAGTTTCATGTATATCTAAAAATCTTTGTTGTTGATTTCCTAAAATAATCATTGTTACAAATGTTGTTGACGTGTCGCACTTGAAAATTAGCCCAAACAGCAGCTTCAAGCCTACTCTTTAATGGATTCATTTCCTTCCATTTTTCCTTTCTATTTTTTCAACTGCTAAAAATACAAAAAAGGCAATGATTTTTTTAAAACTTTTTACTGCTATTTCTTTCCAACTTTGAAAGCATACAACAGTCTTTCCTTCCTTTCTTCTTCCCCATTAGATTTTTTCTTCAAATAAACAAGTGTTTTGTAAGTGTTGTTGACGTGTCTCGCTTGAAGAAGGAGGAAAAAATCGACTTAAACAACAGCTTCACACGTGCTATTATTGTTGTTGTTTATGACTATGTATCTTGAAAGAGAAACATTATATATATTCGCGAAGAAACACATTTAATTTTCTATATATGGTTCTTAATCATTTCTTATCTTTTTCAGGGTACCCCTGGATTTATTTCCAAACAATCTTATTTATTATTAACATACAAAAGAAGATATGAGCGAAAATGCTGCTCAAATTTCGGAGAAGGATGTAAACAATAAGGAAGAACGGCCTCCGAAACAACGGCTTAATAGCTATTCTGCAGCGGCTTCAAAGCCTGCTGCAACTAATACCACCACCACAACAACAACTACAACAGCAAGTAATAATTCTGGTGAAGCTGGTTCCAAAGATTCCAAAGTTTCTCGGCATGGAAGTCGAAAATCAACATCTGGTGATAATAACAAAAAGGTTAGAATTATTCTAATCTCTTGAATGTATTCTATTAACACTGTGTTTTTAGCATCGTGATCGAGTTGGAAGTACAACTTCAAATGATCGAAAAGCAACTGGAAATTCTTCTGAAGTTCGAAAAGGTACTGGAATTTCAATTGAACGCCGAAAAAGTGGAACCGAACAAAAGGCTGGATCTGGAATTGTTATTGAACGGAAACGAAGTGAAGCTGCAACTGTTGCAGATCGAAAAACAAGTATGGCAAATGATAAGAAAAATAGTAATGCCGGAGGTGGTGGTGGAAATCGTTCCCGTAACAATTCCTATAAAAATGGTGGTGGACCACAAAAGCAACGATCTTTTGATAAAAATCATCCCCAAAATAATGATAAACGTCGTGCTTTATCTTCTACTGGAAAATCCGGTGAAGGAGAACATCCAGTTTCTGGAGACAACAAAGATGAAAATAAAAAGCAACGTTATCGTTCAAGCAATTGTGTGTTGGAATATTTTGTACTAAAAATTAATTATACTGTATTTTTATAGCAAATGGTCGACAACGTAATCGTACTTCAAACTCTGCTACCTCAAATGGTGAAAGTTTTGATTATGATGATTACGATCTTGACGAACCCTTTTCCGATTCTGATGACGAATCACCATATCATCGAGAAGTTCAAAAACCTTCTCTTCAAATTCCACGTGGCCGTATTCGTACTTTATCTGGAACTGTGCCTCCAGTAGGCTTCAGCCCAAAGTGGGGTGGCCCAACAATGTGCTTAAAGGTTTGTGCAGTCTTTCTTTCTTGAATCATTTTAGCTTTTTTTTCCAGTGCCTTAACTTTTTTGATCTTCCTGAAGAAATTTCTAAATTTTCTGATCATCTTCTTGCTGAACATCAAATTGTTATTGAAGAACTTCCTTTGATTGTTGATCCAAAACGTTACATTGAACATTGGCGCCAACGTCTTGCCAAAGATGATATTGCTACAATCTTCCCTAAAATTGTTCCAGATGAAAAGAATCCATATCATGGAAAATGTGAATATTATTTTGAAATGTCTGAACGTGTTCCCGAAGATTATTCTTGCCGTCAACGTCTTGCTATGCGCCGTCTTGAAGAAGCATTAGCGTGCCAACAACGTGAACGTGAAGGTAAAATTATATTTGGTTTTGGATTTCTGTAAATGTAAAGCTTTTAGATATTTCATTTTCCATGCAATGCGTCTTCTGCCGATATGTTGCTCGAGGCAATCGTGCCAAGCTTATTCATCATCTTTACATGATTCAGTAAGCTTTTAGTGAAGTATTTTTGCATTCATATTTTAATTTTTAGTCATTTGAATTTGGGATCACCTGATAATCTTGTTTTTGTTAATGAATATCTTGATTATCTTCGTGAACAATTGCAACGGTAAGGCAATGATGTTTTAACTCTTTTTAATCTTTATTTCTATTTACAGTAATGAATGCATTTACTGTGAAAAGATCTTCTCCGATCGAAATACTCTCATGGATCATATGCGTAAAAGAAATCATCGTGAAGTTAATCCTAAAAATCGTTGGCTTGATCGCTTCTACGTCATCAATTATCTTGAAGTTGGAAAACGCTGGTTGGATGTTTTAGCTGAAGACTTTGAAGATACAATGCCGGCTTTCCAAGATTCTGATGAAGAAGAAGAAGATTTGGAATGGCATGAATGGCAAGAAGATAATACTGATGAAGACCAGCTTCGTGTTATTTGTTTATTCTGTGATGATAGCCATGACAAGGTTCAAGGCCTTTTGCAACATCTTAATGAAGCTCATAAATTTGATTTAATTGGTTACATTGAAAAGGAAAAGCTTGATGTTTATGGTCGTATGAAATTACTCAATCATCTCCGCAAAGAAGTAAGTTGTAAAATACAGTAATATGAATATTTACGTTGATTCTTTTTAGATTTTCAATACACCTAACTACCGTGCCAAAGTTCAAAAAGCTGAAGGAGTTGTTGAAATTCCTGCCCGAGCTGAATGGGATACTGAAGAAGCTTTGGTTCCAATGTTTGCAAATGATCATTTTCTTTGGATGCTTGAATCATATCTCGATGAACAACGTCCAGAATTAGCTGGACATGAAGTTGCTGTCGCTGCTGCGGATCTTCCTGCTGCTGAACGTCTTATTGCTGAATCAAAGGCTAATACTGTTGAAGCTGTTGTTCCTGAAGATATGCCACCACTCAATGAAGATGGTCCTGAAAATGATGAATTCCGGGAACTCGTTCATGCTGTTCGCTCAACTAGCCTTGACTAATTGTTGATTTTGTTTCTCTTTCTGTTCTTTCCCTAAAAATATAGCGCCTTATTATTATTTTCTTCTTATTATTTGCTTCTGATTGTGCTCGTTACTATTATTATTATATCTTTGGTTGTTATTAACTTGCATTTAATTGCAAGTGGTTCTCTCTCTCTTTGTTTTTTAAAAGGTGTTCTGTAGTTTTTAAAAATAGTTGGTTTTTATATTTCTTTGTTTTTTTTGTCTTTAAAAATATGTTTCACGCGTGCACTTTTTTGGAAAGGATATATCTCTCTCTATTATAATTATCATGTCAATTAAATTGTTGGATCTTTTTATTAGAATTGTACATTTTGTTTTTTCTGTAAAAAAAATATTGGAGTAAATTTTTTAAAAAAATTAGTTACTGTAATTAATTCATATACGATACATTACTGCTTGCACAAGTTGTTGGATCATTGAACGTTCTTTCGGGGGTCGTTCTGCAACTGGCTTCTGCCGCTTCAAGTTCGTCCAGCTCTTTTAAAAGTCGGGCATTTTCTTCTTCGGCTTCTTTCATCTCTTTTTCGGCGTCGTCCACTTCACCTTGTAGACATTGCATTTGTTCAATGGTTTTTGAAAGGATTTGAGCTCGAGATGCTCGTTCATGATTAAAATTTGGTATTTCATCCTTCAATGAACTGTACATATCTTTTATATTATCTCGGCGACGTCGCTCAAGGGCATTATGTTGAGCTCGGGCATGCTTTTTCTGATCCGAGGTTATTCCAGAATTTTCACCATTTGGAGAAGTTGTTGTTTCAATATCAATCTTTAAAAACGTTTTTAATGGTTACGTTAATATACTAGCTTTGAAAGTTTGACAAATTTGGAAATCATTATCCTCGGGTAAAAAAGATTTAAAAAAACAAACCTCGGTATCGCTAAATTCATTTTCACTATCAGAATGCCGGTAACTCATGTTTTAAAATGGTAGTGGTAAAAAAAATATATGGATAAAATTAAATACTTAAAATCAACAAAAAGAGACAAGAACTATCTCGATGTTAACTAGAACACTTTTAAGTAAAAATATCAAATAATTATCAAAATTTGTACAAACAATTGAAAAAAGAATTGTGGTAAAAAATTAATGTTGAACAAGTTTTGCAGAATCAAAAAACAGGAATTTTTTTAACAAAATTCAAGAGTCCTAGCACGAAGGAACCAGACATTTTTGTTCAAAAAAGTTTAAAAAGTTTTGCGATCTTCGAGAATTTTCAGTGATCATTATTAAAATTCTAACTTCTGCACTTTTTTATAATTTATTTTACTGTATTCATTTTAAGCAGGATTACAAAGTATTTCTATTAGTAATATTCTGTCATCATGGATACCCAAGAAAAGAAGAATAAAAAACATAGTGGTACGTTTCTCTCCAAATAAAATATTGTAGGATTCTTTCTGTTAATAAAACAATTGTTTTTAGTTCATAAAACTGGTGGTAAAATTACAAAGAAGAATAAATCTGAAGCTAAACAAGGAAAATTACCAAAGACAAATAATCTCAAAGCTTTCAAATTTAAATCTGCAAATCGAGCTCGAATTGCTATTTCAAGGGCTGCAAATTTAACCGAACGTAAAATCCATGCTCCTTTGGTTGATCGTACTCCTGTTGAACCTCCACCAGTTGTTGTTGCAATTGCTGGTCCATCTAAGGTAAAACATTTTTCCTCTGATTGCCTTATTAATATATTTCATATAATTGCAGGTCGGAAAATCAACTCTACTTCGAGATCTACTAAAGCATTATGTCAAAAATCCAATAGCAGATATCAAAGGTCCCGTTACAGTCGTTACAGGAAAGAATCGTCGTGTTACTTTTATTGAAGTTCAAAATGATATTAATTCCATGATTGATGCTGCAAAAGTTGCAGATTTAATTTTGCTTATGATTGATGCATCATTTGGTTTTGAAATGGAAGCCTTTGAATTGATTAATATTTGTCAAGTCCATGGAATGCCTAAAATTATGGGAGTTCTGAGCCATATGGATTTAATGAAAAGCGAAAAAGATTTACGGAATACCAAAAAAGTTTTAAAACATCGTTTTTGGACTGAAGTTTATGAGGTTAGTTTTTCAACGTTTATTATACATTGATTCATTTAAAAAAACTATTTAGGGTGCAAAATTATTCTATCTTTCGGGTATTATTAATGATCATTATCTTCCAAATGAAATTAAAAATCTTGCTCGTTTTGTTTCTGTTATGAAATTTCGGCCAATTGTTTGGAGAACCGCCCATCCATATGTCCTTGTTGATCGGATGGAAGATTTAACAGATCCTGAAGAAATTCGAGCAAATGATCGAATTGATCGAACTGTTTCTCTCTATGGTTGGGTTCGAGGAAGTCATCTCAAGAATCATTGTGCCGTACATTTACCTGGAGTTGGAGATCTTAGAGTTAAAGATGTTAGTCGACTACCTGATCCGTGTCCAATGCCTGGTTCAGAACGTATTCGTCGAACTTTAAATGAACGCGAACGAGCTGTTTATGCTCCATTTTCTGGACTTGGTGGAATTGTTTATGACAAAGATGCAACATACATTGAAACTGGCGGGGCTGGAGCTTTTCAAAAAAATAAAAAGAAGGATGAATTGGTTGAAGCATTAGAAAATGTTCAAGATACAATTGATTCAAAAATTCATAAAGCTCCTTTGAAACTTTTAAGTGATTTTGCTCCTGTTGAAATGGATGATGATGAAGAAGAAGATGAAGAAAATCTTAGTGAAGGTGATTTTGAAAGTGAAGAGGAAGAAGATGTTGATGATGAAGAAGGAGAAGCAGATGCAAGCAAAGGACAATGGTCTGGACTTGCTGAAAAAGCTTTATCACAATATCGCGGCAAAAAGCGGACAAAAATCAATTGGAGTCGTGTTGTTTATGATTTTAACAGTAAGTTTTTAATTTACTTTTTTGCATTTTGATATACTGTAATATGCATATTTAGGTGACAAGGATGAAGATTCTGGTAATGATGAAGATGAACTAACTGGTGGAATTTTTCGTCGTCGAAATAAAAAGTTTGGTGAAAAGAAGTCTTTCAAAGATCTTGAAGATGGTTATTGTTACAAACAAGCTACATCATCTTCAACATTTTTAACACTCGGATCAGTGTTCGATGTAAAAGATTGGGCAAATGATGAAATTCGTGAATCGATTCGTGATTGTTTTGTTACTGGAAAATGGGATCCTGAAGATCAGAAAGAAGGTCTTGAAAGTGAAGATGAAGGTGTTGGAAGTGAAAATGAAGGCGGTGAAAAAGAAGAAGGCAGTGATGATGAAGATTACGAAGATATATTGGGAGACAATGATGAAAATAAGAAAGATGATTTGAAAAAGAAGTCTGTCGAAACTGAAGAACAAGCAAATGAAAGAAGACGACAGATGAAGGAACGTTTAAAGAAGCAATTTGATGCAGAATACGATGAAGTGAAAGAACCATATAATGCTTTGAAAGCTGAACTTGATGAACAATCAAAGGTATGTTATGTTTATCAGGGAAAGGATCATTTTTTATCCATGTTTTTTGAACATAAATTCGGGGTTTTAGTATATTTCTCATGTGGGGAATAGGTTTGTTAGGATATCTTGTACAATTTCTGAGTTTTGTTTCACCCGCTAATCTGTATCATTTATTTTTAGAGAAATAAAAGTGCCTTCGATGATTTGGATGATGAACAACGTTTTGCAATGGAAGGTTTTCGACCAGGGCTGTATTGTCGAATTGAAATTGAAAATGTTCCAGTTGAATTTATTGATCATTTTAATCCTACTGTACCGTATATCCTTGGTGGATTGCTACCTGGTGAACAAAATCTTGGATTTGTTCAAGTTCGTGTTAAAAAGCATCGATGGTATGATCGAATTCTAAAATCTCGTGATCCTTTAATTATTTCTTGTGGATGGCGACGCTTTCAAACTGTCGTAGTTTATTCAATTCAAGATCACAATTTACGAAATCGTTTCATCAAATATACTCCACAAAATATGTTTTGTCAAGGAACTTTTTGGGCTCCCTTGGTTGCACAAAATACTGGTTTTGTTGCTGTTCAATCAGTTGATGAAAAAATTGTATGTTTTCTATCTTTCAAAAATCTGTATCCCAAATTGTATATTTTTAGGAAGGATTTCGAATTGCTGCAACGGGTGCTGTGCTTGCGATGGATAAATCAGTTCAAGTTGTGAAGAAGCTAAAACTTGTCGGAACTCCCTATGACATTCATAAAAATACTGCTTTCATTAAAGGAATGTTTAATTCAAATCTTGAAGTTGCACGCTTTCAAGGAGCTTTAATCAAAACTGTTAGTGGTATTCGAGGATTCATTAAGAAACCACATAATAAACAAGAAGGATCCTTCCGTGCAACTTTTGAAGATAAAATCAAAATGAGTGGTATGCTTTTATATTATTTTGTTTTAATTTCTAAAATTTTGTTATTTTTAGATATTGTTTTTCTACGATCATGGGCTACTGTACCACTTCCGAAATTTTATACTCCTGTCACTGATAAACTTCTTCCACCGATTGAGAAATGGGTTGGAATGAAAACAGTTGGACGACTTCGACATGAACTTGGAATCCGAGCTTCTGATAATTCTGATTCTCATTATCGTCCAGTTGAAAAACCTGAATTTGTTAAAGGTCAACTATTCATTCCAAAGAAACTTCAACGTGATTTACCGTATGATTTGAAGCCAAAGGGTGATGTTGAAGCAGTAAAGGCTTCATACATTGCCAAAAAGTTCAAACAGCCTGAACTCGTTCAAAAGCATACTGCTGTAATCTTGGAACCTCGTGAAAGTCGTGCAAAACAATTAATGGATATGCTTCAAACTGTTAGCAAAGATGTCAAAGAAAAAGCTGATAAAGCTTCGGATATTCGAAAACGAAAGCATCAAAAAGAACTTGCTGAAGTTAATGCAAAACGTGAAAAGAAACGAAAGGAAACACAAAAAACAATTTGTCGATCATTATCAAAACGTGAAAAATATCGAGTCAAAACTGCTTTGGATGAAATTAAAATGTGATTCTTTTTTTCATTTTTGTTGAGTTTGAATTTATTGTTGTTGTTGAATTTTAATAAAATAGATTTATTTGATTTTTTCAATGTTTAAATTATGCAATTGGTTTTAACCGTAATTTTATTTTTCTAAGTTCTGCAATTATTGCTAAATTCTTTTTTTGCCGTAGATGATTGGATTGGAGCCATGGTTTTTTAATTTTACACATTTCTTTTGGAGGGGTCAAACTAAACAACTGTTAGCAGAAGTTCCACTTCCTCGGACAGAATATGCAATTTGGTGGACAATGAAATGTGCAGAAGTCTCATCATTTATTGGTATGCTTTTTGATGTGAAAAAAAATACTGTAGCCATGATTACTGAATTTTTGATTTGTGATTCAGATTGAAATTTCGATACGGTTATGATTTTGAATTTTGCCCTAATTTCAATTCATTTTTTGTAGGTGGCGTAATTGTGCATCCAATTTATCGATTTTATCGTCTTCGGCAATTAACTCCTGAAACAACAACAAATAATTCTCGAAAAATGATTCGAAATTTATGTCGTCGAATTCAAGGACGTTTTTTACTTGCTGGTATTGCTTCTGGTCCATTGCTATCTCTTGCATATTCAGCTTCTCAAAATTGGACCGAAAAAGAAATTCGTGATAAATGTTATGAAATTCGTTGTGATACTCCTTCGCTGACATTAGATCGATACTGTACAATGTTCTTTTTAATTGGATGGTATTGGAAGCGGTTCCAAGGTGGCGTAAATGGAATTAATATTGGAATTGCATATTGGGGTTTTTATACTACTGTAAGATTTTTTTCGAATTTTCGTTAGAATTTTTTGGTTGACCTCGGAAAGGTTTAGCATTCGAAAAACTAAGCCGTAATAACCTAGGTTGTGCTGCTACAGTAATCTTATTATTGTTTTAGGTTCTTGAAAAATATACCAATCCTTTGCTCGTAGATAAAGTAAAAGCTTCTGAACGCTATGAATCTGTTGAAGCCGGAAAGGAAGACAAAGATTCGCTGACACGATTTTGGCGGGATATTGCAATTCAAGGAAAACCTGAAAATGATTTACGAAAAGCGCCTTCTACTTCTTCAAATTCTGTTGTTTGATCTCTGATTTTATTTGGAATATTATTGTTTGTAGTGTTAATAGTTGAAAATTAGGAATAATAAAATATATTTTATTCAAATTTGCATAAATTGACAATTAAAAAATGTTTGTTATTCATTTTTGTTATAACTTTGATATCTGTTTTTTTTTTCACTAATAATATAAAAACGATAATGGCGGATAACAGCAATGAACATTCAAATGAACAACAACCAACTCAAGCAACAAAAACTCAACCTTCACCAGATGATAACACCAATAACAATAATACTACGGTAGAAAATACCAATGAACAGTGAGTTTTCTTCTTTTTGGCATTCCTGTATTTATGGTTTATCCAACTGTTTTATTGTATTTTTCTTTGCGAAAACGTCATTGAAATCTTGCCGAAAACAACCCTCTTGTATACTGTAATATGTTGACGATATATTTTTTAGGGATGAAACATATGAACAAGATCAACCCGTAATTGAAGAAATACACCGAGTTCCAGGTTCACCAATGGATGCAATATCACCAATGACAGCAGCATCACCAATACCTCAAACTGCATGCCTTCCATCACCAACCCCATCCCCAAGTGATCAAGGTTCTTCAGATGCTGCAGGATCTTCATTACCTTCAAAGAAACCTTTACCAAAGAAGGCTCCAACTGAACCAGCTCAAATATTAGGATATGGTCAAACATTCCCTGATAAACTATTTGAACGTCTTCAACTTAAAGTTGAAATGCCTGCAGCAGCAAGATTAAGATTTCAACTTACAAAATCTGCGATAATTTCATTCATTCCTGATGGATCACAAGCAATTGGAGTTTTGGAATCTGGAGATTGGATTCGAGCAATTGATGGCGGGAATATTGATAGCCGAAGAAAAGTGTATCAATTATTAAAGCAAAAAACTAAAACTGAAGCATATACGGTAAGTGAATTATTACTATAATTAGGTTATTTGTAATGTCGTTATAAACTGATGTGTATAATGTAGTTTTGAGGTATGTATAGTAAAACTACAGTATGCATATTTGTTGTAATTATGTCCTTTAATTTCATGCTTATCCTAAATACCGTACAATCCCGTACATCATTTTTCGAACGCACTTCACTTCATTTCACTTCACTTCACTTTTCCTTGGCAGCTTTTTTTTCGAAATTTTTTTCTTCCTACCATTTTCGCGCTAGGACCTTAAAAAGTGAAGTGAAGTGAAATGAAGTGAAGTGCGTTCGAAAAATGATGTACGGGATTGTAATTCTTTACAATGTATTAAATACCGTAATCTCAATTTAATTATTACTAATTACAGTATATTTTTTAGATAACATTCAATGTAAAAAGACCACTACGAAATGTATTTTTAACAAATGATAAACAATTTAATGAATATATTCCGGCTGCAATTGAAATGCTTCCAGGTTACAGTTATTTGCTAGCATTTTTGGCAACATTCCCTGGGGCAAAAGTTGGATTACATGTAAAATCTTATGAAAATCGGGTATATGTTTCATCAATTTCACATGGATCTCTCTCAGAAGCTGTCTTTCATGTTGGAGATGTGATACTTTCTGTTGATGATGGTAAGAATTTAATATACTGGTATTATTATATAAATTTATGTTTTAGTTGCAATTGCAAGTGTCTCAGAAGCACATAAAAGGATTCATGATGCTTTAAAATCAAAGAAATGGGTATGTCATGATTTCTTTTGACAATTTATTAATTTGCAAATTCTAGGTTCAAACAGTCGTGGAAAGAGCGGAATCAAAAATTGCATTGCAAAGAATGAATGTTGCATTGAAAGCGGATCGGAAATCGGATATTGATCCAAAAATGGCGGAAGATATCGTTGGACTTGTTGCAAAAGAGATTAAACGAATGAAAGAAAACAAAGAAATTATTTTAAAAGGAATTCTTCGACGCGGAAATAAACTTCCAAGAGAGTAAGTTTTTGTTTCTTTCTGTTGTCAATCGGGGAAAATGATACGGTAATTCCCCGAAGAATACCGTATTCCTAATCGGAGTTTAAGTACCATAGTGTTTGAGTTTTGGTCATAATGACAATCATAAGAATGAATAAATCACCGTAGTTTTTATACATATTTAAATACAGTAATCTTTGACAAGAATTTAATACTGTAATCATGAGTAATCTGTAGAATACTGTATTTTCAAACATAAGAAAAGATCATCTTAAAATACGCTTTGATTACTGTACGTTTAAAAGCACCGCTTTTAAAAACTTTATTTGATAAATACCATACTTTTACAATAATATTTTTTTAGAGTAACCGTTTCTCAAACTTCAAAAGAAACTCCAATTCAATGTGATCCTGTGAATGTTAAACTTTTGATCAAAGTTCCAACGAATCGTCCGGCATTGATGCCAAGAAAAAGAGGTTTTGGAAAACCCCGAGGCTTTGGTTCTGGGAGCGGCTTCTTCAAACATTGCAAAACTCCAAATGGTATTTCTTATACTGAATTTGTTCCAAGCTCAAGTTCTACAACTTCTTCAAGCTCAACAACAACTCGATCCTCGTATACTTCCGAAAATGATCATAAAAAATAAATGACATGTGTTTTTTGTAAAGTATATTTTATTGTTAAAAATATTAAGCAAAGAAAAATAATGAGATTCAATCAAAAGAATAAACCTTTGCATCAGAACGAATTGAAAAGAGGAGGTAAAACAACAATAATAATAAAAAAAGAAAGGCATCAAAAATTAAGGCTTTTATTAAAAAATAATAAAAATGAAAAAGACAAAAATGTTAACAATATGAAAAAATAGATAAAAGAGATCATCTCAGAAGCAGCAGAAAAAAAACAAAAATAATATTGAGGAGATCAGATCAGTCTTCGTCTAATAATTCAACGCCACACATATTTGACATTTTATTCAAAAGCATATGAATTCGATCTTCAACATTTTGTAATGGATTATTTGCATGATCATGTGCCCAATCACAAACATTCATATCTTTTCGCATTTTTCCAGCAATTAACGTTTTCATGCCATGATTGAAACTTCGAAGTTCATCAGCAAGAACGCCCATTTCAGGTACGGTAACAAAAGAAAGGATGATTTCACGTTCATAATTGTTATCAAAGAAATCACGCATTTGAAAGAATTCATTTTGGACAACATTGATTCGTCGACTAAGAGATTCAACATCCATACATCTGATGACATCATAACCAAGGGTGAAAAAGACATGCTTAGTTTTTGAGAAGCAATCACGTTCTTCTTTTGCTTTTCGGAAGAGATCAAAGACAAGATGGGTAGGAGTCTAAAAATGCATAAATAACAATACTGGTAAAAAACATAAAGGGATCAAAATTATGATTTTGAAAAAATCTTAGAAATCAGAAAACTTACTAATGGAAATTCCACACGAACAATACTGGCAGATGGATTGAGATTCTTTGGATTAAAAGCCTTTAAAAGCGAATCAGCAAATATCAAAAAACGAGCTTGATTTGGTAATTTTGGAAATCCTTGGTAGCACATTGATAGCAATTCTTTGCGTTGAAGGAATGAAAGATCAAAATCAGGAAGAGATTTATTTGGTGGAGTTTGAAGATCATTTGTATGTGGATACGTGTATTCAGATTCTTCATCTTCTAATTTACCATTTCCAGTCGAGCCATGTTTCTATAAAAAATGCATTTAAGATGAGACAGAGATAACATAAACATTTTTTGGGGACATACAAAAGTGTAGAATCTCAAATCTTTCAACGAAAAACTACAGTAATACTTACCAAAGATGGCGGAGAAGCTGCTGAAGCAGATGATGATGGATTATAATTCAATTTTGTTGTTGGAGTTGGAGCAGGTCCCATAACTTCTTCAATGAGTTTTCGATATTTCGCAAGTGGAGCATCAAGATCATTTGATTTTCTTTGAAGGCCCTTAACAGGAAAAACAGTCATTTTAAAATAAAAAATAATGCTTTTAAAAAAAGAAAAGCTGTATAGTTTTTTTGGAATTAAAGAAAAATGAAAAAAATTTTGGGTGTTAAAAAGTAATAATTCGCTGCTTTTTCGCGTTTCTATAGCAACGTGGAAATAATTTCAAAAAGAAAAAAGACTTACACCACTGGAATTTGTGATTAAAGGACTACGAAGTAAAGGAGAAGTAAGATTATTGGAATTATTATTTTGTGTTGGACGAGAAGAAGAAAATGTTGAAGAATTATTATTTGCTGCCCATTTTTGTCTTGCTGCTTCATAAATGCCAGCTAAAGCAGGAGGTGGTGGACGATATTTTGGTTTAGTTGGATCTGGTCGAATTGGAGCACAATGAAGATCAAAATTATCACAGATATGTGGAAGTCCTCGAGGCATTTCAGGATTACCAGTTAATACTCCAGTTTCTCGAACTAATGATAATGAACCAATTTTAGGCGTTGGAAGTTTTCGGAAATGCCGTTTATGGTAGAGAGCAATGCAAGCAGTACAACGATAATAATCTCTTGGACCAGATTGAGTTCTTGAAAACACATATTTGCAGCCTTCAATTTCGAGACGTTTATCATTGAATTTGCATTTTTCCAAGGGCACAACTTCTTCATCATCAGTTCCAACCATATTGCTATTGCTATTAGATGATGATAGACTTGGAATGCCATTACTTGATACAACTTGATTAATTAAACTTAATGGATCAAGTGTAGAAACCATAGAAGCAGAAGATGATGTAGATTCTTTTTTCATAGCTGCTTCCTTCTTAATTTCACGTTTCATTTCTTCATCAACGCTATCACGATATTTTTCAATTTCACAGCAATGTGGAATACCTGATGGTTGATCTGGATTTCCACGAATTTCACCAGTTGATGATACCAATTTAAGACTGCCAACACTTGGAACATCAACTTGGACGCCAGATTTTGTTACAACTAAAATGAATGCAATATTCAACTCAATTATTATTAAATATTTCACTTACCAGCTCTTCGCCGTTGATAAATGCCATAGCAGACAACACATCTGAAGTAAACATTTGCTCTAACATTAAGCCGTACAAATTCATATTTGCATCCATCTATTAGTAAACGATTTCCATTAAATTTGCATTTATCTAACGGAATAACATCTTCTTGATATGCTCTTGCAGATGGAGGTAATAGAGATGAATTATTGCCATTGTTATTGTTTACCTAAAAACATTGAAGTTAATGTAAAACACAAAAAATCAAAAATTAAATATTACAGCAGTTAGGACTTGGCTAATTGTTGAGAGAGCAGAATCATTGAAGCCAGATTCTTCCAAAATTGGTGGTTGATCATCATCATTTAGCGAATCAGTATTTTCAGGAGATTCAAGACCATAAGGACTACTGCCATCATCGAGATTAAAGCCATTATAGCTTACACCTTCATCATATAACGAATCATCCATATTTTCATCATCTGGAAAATCGCCGCCATTCTTTAGCGCTGCATCAATAGAAGCTTGAAGAAAATCCATTTTCCTAAAAAATATTTAAAAAAATTTAAAATTAAGTTCAATCAAAACATAAATGTGATCATTAAAAAGTTTACGAAATTTGGAGTTAAATAAGTATAAACAGAACACGGTGAAAAAAATTTATTCACGATTGGTAAAACAGAAAAAAATGTCAATCAATTTCAATAACAAAAAGCGCGCGCGTTAATTATTACTAGAAACAAAAAAAGAAGGAAAAAACTGTAGGTAAGTAAAATGGAAGGCGACAGGGAGGAATCAAAAAAATAGAAAAGAGCAAAAAAAGAAGAGAATCATCCCTCAAACAATGAATGGAACCCCCTCTATTTATTTATATTTCTTTTGATTGGCACGAGGTAAAGTAACAGAAGGTATGATATGGTATATGGGAGTGTGTATCTGTCTGTTAAAAAATTTCTTAACAACTACGATCTGGTGATTCAAATAAATAAAATCAATGCAGTGGTAGTAAAAGAAAGAAAAAAAGTAGATGTAATAAAATATAAAAGCAGGCGTGCGAGGATGCACCATTCTACCACAACCACAATAATATCGAAATGGTAAACACAGACTCCACCATAATATTCAAGCAGAGGGGAAAAAGGGGAACACGACAAACAACACATTTTTTAGATGGAGAGCAAAAAAAAAACGGCCGAGCTTATATTTTTTATATCCCAGTTTAGTTTTATTTTATTCGGTATATATGTTTAGCGCGGTCGAGGACGCGCGCGTTACATTCTTTCTTTTCTTTCTTTTTTCTGCATATTCATTTAGGTTTTATAAAATATATTTGAATGTCAGCATTAACAAAAAAATATGACACACACAACAACATCCACAGTCCACTCTTTTTTTTTCTACTACTTCTACTACCATTCGCCACCATAATAAAAATGTATAAAACTACCCGCAAAAAGGAATTGGAAAAATTTTTTTTCCACTCCTGTTTTTCTTTCGTTCAACATTAAAATTATAATTCTTTAGTTTTACCACAACTCCGAAAAAGATGGCGACCACTAAAAATAACGCGATGTTGCAGCATTGCACGACGATGGATGCTGATGGTGAATGATAGTAGTAGTAAAACCACTATGGTATATTTGCGACAGAAGAAGAAGAGAAGCTCCGAAATTATTTTTCGACAGAAACGAAAAAAAATTTTTCTTTCTAAAGCTTGCAGTAATCGCATCGCAAAAATATAATATTTGGACTCTTCTCCGAAAAAAATTTTTATTTTAAGAGGACCAATTCCAATTTCAACAGAAACAAAAAAAAGTTTTTTTAAAACATTTTATAAAAAAATTTTTACACCACACCGACTGACTCAAACAAACTTTTAAGACTTAAAAATATATCACATTATTTTATTGCTTATATTTCTTTTCTTCGTTTTTATTCATCTAAAACGAACTCAACCCATCCCTCCATCCTTCATCTCCTCCTCCTCCAACAACAACAACAGCAAAATAATAATAATAATATAAAAGCCAATCATTAAATTCTTATTCTTTCTTTCTTTCTCCTATTTTTCGGAGTTGCTGCAAATCGTCGTCGTCGAAGAAGGAGGGGTTCTCCAAAAAAGCAGCTTGGGTTATATCGTGTATTATAAATGTTGAAACGACCCATCATCATCTTTTTCTTATTTTTTTCGTTCTGTCCGAAACACAACAACCACCACCACCATCAACACTACCATTTTCTTTCTTTTTTTAAACACAAACTAACCACCACCATCCCCATCCAACAACTATACCACTAAAAAACCGATCAAAAATATATTCCCCTCTTTTTCGTTCTCCCTCTCTCTCTTTCCCGATATAAATAAATAATAGCAGACTTTTAAAAAAAGTCGTCGAAAACGAAAAAGAAGTGAAACGATCGCACTTCACAAGCAAGACAAAAAAATACATTTAAAATTTTTTTTTAAACATTTAAAATATAAACTCAAATAAAGAACGACAGAGAGAAGGAAAGAATAGGGACATCGATGATACCTAACATCAACTACGATAGCAAAAGAAACATATACGATGATGATGAAATTACAGCATCCCCGCGCTCCGCTTTGAAATAAATGTGTTTGAAGTCCTGCCTTCTTTTTTTATGTGTGTGTAATATAATGTTTTCTTCGTTTCATTTTTTTGCTAAACTAATACATTTATATTTATTTTATAAATAACCAGTTGAGATAATTTTTTACGGGAACCCTGCGCTTCACAAAAATATATTTTTTTTCAATTTTAATCGCATTTTATTTCATTTTAATGCTTCAACAGAAGACGACGAAAAAGTAGACAAAGATGCATCTTCCCCAAAAAAACTACTACTACTACCATTTCTACAACAACTACTTCAAATAAACATTATTTTTTTTGAAACACACATAAACAAATTCTGGAATTTCTTCTTCTTTCTCAGATATGGAAGATGGTAGTTGTAGAAATTGAAGTTCTGGTACTAATAAAAAAACAAGAAAAACACGCATATGTTTCTTTCTATCTTTCGGACAAACAAAAAAATTTCAATTTAGTCCCAAAAAATTTTTTTAAAAATATATTTTTTTCCAACATACACAACTTTTTCTTGCATATTTTTTCATCTTCTTCAACGTCCCACATTTTTATATATATTTTAACATTAAAATATACGACAGCTGCTATTGCCCTGTTATTTTGCAGCAGAGGTCGTAAGATAGAAAATGAGGAGGACTGCAACAACTTCTTCTTATTCGTCTTCTTCGACATTTGTGTGATTCGCGTTTAAACAAAAAAAAAACTAACTAATGGATATAAAAAAATACACTTTATATTTTTCTTTCTAAATATTTATGAAGAAAATAAAAGAATTTTGAGGGACAAACAGGCGCTGCTATTCTCTTTCTCATTTAATAATGAATTAATCAAGATGAAGAAAAAACGATGCGAATTATGACTCTCTTTTTCGTTCTTTTCTAAAATACTGGACTGACTGCTGTAGTAGTAGTACTGGATTCCTATCTTCGTCTTCTTCAATTTTGGAGGAGAGCTGCTCAAAAAATAATAGTTTTAGAGGAAAATTTTATATATATTAAAAAGACCGGTTTTTATGTTTAAAAATTATACATTCAAACAACCCAACATTTGATGATGCTGGTGTGATACATATGTATTAAAAAACTTTTTACAACCTATCTATTATTTTCTATCAAAATTCTATTTTGAAGGACAACAAATGGCTTTTTTCTTTTCTACACCTTCTGTATGCATCTGTAGCCCTAACACAAAAAGAGACAGAAGGAGAGGGAGAAATGGTACATACCAAAAAATAAATATTCAACATCAACAACAATTCTTCTAATAACAAATATCATCAAAATTTATATTTGAATGTTGGAAAAAAACATTATATTTTTTGGGAAAGAAAACCAAGGGCATCAAATTACGAAAAAATGCATAACAGAAAAAAGTTTCAACATAAAACATTAAAATAAACTAGAAATGAAAATATATGTATAAAAAATGGGAAAAAAGAGGCGAAAGACGAAAAAAAGAAGAAAAAATTTTGATTAAAAATTTTAGATTAAAAAAGCTCGTTTGCATTAATTTAATTTTTAATACATTTAAAAAAACGGGAAGCCCAATTATTTGATACGAATAAAGGATTACTGTAGCTTATTGAAAAATGCTATGTTAAAAATTTTTCAAAAAGAAACCTTAAGAGAAACTTTTGGGGAAAAGTTGTTAAAAAATATTTAACAATTACCGTACCTTTGTCTCCTACGACAGTTGCAACAAATATTCTGATGCTACACTTTTTAATTGCAGACATATCATCCCTAAAAAAGAAATGCACAAAACCTATAAACCAAAGCACGCCAACTAAATCACACAAAACCATTATCCCAAAAATCTAAAACAACGACCATCATCACTCTTAATAAAAAAACATCAGTATCTGAATCTTTTCTTCATACAGTACAATACAATCTTATCCACATCAAGGAAAATAATGTACGATCACGAACTATTTCAAGCAGAGACAATGCAGAACACCAAGTGATGATGTATCATATGATGAACTACTACGATTCACAAAAAGGAATTCAGAAGATTTTGGAAAACAAGTCAAAGACAAAGCTTAAAAAAACAAAGAATGAAAAACAACATCAAACAGTCATTGATGAAGAATGAAGATCTGTTGGACATCACATTGATGACATCAATCTTCTCTCAAACTTAATACTAAAAGAATATCAGAAAATAGTAATAGAAAAATAAAATAATACATTTTAAAAGACAAAAAAGGTAGATTTAAAAAGAGTAAAGCTCAAAATTCTAAGAAAGTAGTAAAAAACGATTTACTGCTTGAAAATTACTGCTACATGGAACACTAGACAGTATTTCCTAATCAGAAACAAATAGTTGGGATAACAAAGATAAGTAAATATAAAAAACACGAGGATGAATGAAACACGCATGAAAAAAACTGGTAAAAAAACAAAAAAATGAAGCAATAAAAAGTGTGGTAAAAAAAAGCTAAACTTTTTGTACTTTTAAAATTTGTTCAACACAGCCTGTGTTATACAGGTATAATTTTCGTTTCAAGAGCCAATTACGGTAATTAAACAATCGTGTGCTATTGCAGTCATAAAAAAGTACAGTATGTTTTTGTATTGTTCTTGGAAAAATTAAGCACATCACTTTTATTTATTTTTTTAAAAACCATTTTTTTATAAAACATGTATTTTTTTACCAGAATTCCAAAAACTTCAATTTCTTTGGGAAAGCGTTCATTTCCATTTTCTTTTGAGCAAAATTTGTTCAAAACAAAAGGTTCTTGACATCAGTAACGTGTATATTAATGTTTTTATTCTGGTTAAATACATATAAATATCTTCAAAGATCCAAACACAGAAAAACCATATTCCTATAACCTTCCTACTTGATTCCTATGCGCTTCCTATTTCCTACAATTTTCCTACTGACTTCCTATAGGAATCCCATAAAATTCCTATAAGATCATAAAATTCCTGGATAAAATATTTATATAGTCCAGTTATAGGAAAAATATAGGAAAGATATAAGCTCCCGTTACAAAAGGTCGATTTTCCTATAAGCTTCCTATAAAATTCCTATAAATTTCCTCTTCAGACTTAGAAAAATTTTCAAAAATTTTCTGACTCAAATTTTTTTGGTAATAATACTGGAAGATGTTTGTTTTGATGATATTTAAAATATTCTTAATGTTTGTATAAGAATTTTGTATGTATTAATTTAAATGCAATATATGAAATATTTGGTTTAATTGGTGTTTATTAAAAATGTGATGTATCAAAAGTAAGGAAATGGAGTACACAATAAAAATATAAAATTATGAAAAATAAGTTATTTACAATCAACTTTCATGGCTAAATTAAAATAAATCTTTTTTTCTTGGAATTCAACTTCGAGGCAATGTCCAAGAATATTATTCAAATCCGTATTAATAATATCTGGAATTTGATCGGCATCATCAACTTCAACTTGAATATGATTATCAAGTAAATAAAAAATATCATTGGACATTTCTTGTGCTAAATTTTGTGATCCTTCAATATCACAATGAATAAAGTCATCAAGAGAATGTCGAAAAGAAGTTGTAACAAAAGTTTCAATTCGTGCTGATACATGTTCACCACATCGAATGATATCCAAAATTCTTCCAAAGCGTGCTACATCTTGATGTTGAAAAACGACTTTGGAATTTGTTGTATTATAATCATTGGTGCAAAACATTTTACTATGTCTTAATGCACGATCAAAAAATGTTTGGTTATTAAAGGTCCTCTTTTCACCTATAACAAAATAAAATAAATATTTTTTTAAAAGTTTTGTGGCGAACCTTTCAATGTGATATCTCCGATATTAATTCCACTTTTCGCTTTTACACGCCAATCAATTTGATTTATGTATTGTTTGATTTCAGCACAAAATTCAGATCTTCTTTGTAATTCAATTCGAACTAATTGTTCAAGCATGTAATTTTCCAAAACTGCAGTTGTAAAACCTTTTTGAAAATTTGGATGAAGTTTCAATTTAATGTATCGGTTTAAGCTTTCAAAAACAAATGTTGAAACTTTTTTAACAGGATCTTCTTCATCAAACAAATGAACAAAAAAATTTTTTAAATTTAAATTTTCAAATCGATGCATTTTGGTTTTACAGTCAAACTTCGTAATTTACAAACGTTTCGATATTTCAAACATTTTCTGCGATCTCTTAAAAAACGTAACTACGAAGTTTAATCGTATTTTAACTTGCCTGAGGGATATTTACAAAAAAGTGACCAAGTTATATAACAAACACCAAAAAGCAATTTTTTGTAATAAAAGTTAAAGTTAAACTCAATTTTTTGGTAAAAATGGCATGTAAAGACATCTAAAATCCCAACAAAAAATGTG
The DNA here is from genome assembly GCA_024447195.1 of Panagrolaimus sp. LJ2414. Classification (NCBI taxonomy): domain Eukaryota; kingdom Metazoa; phylum Nematoda; class Chromadorea; order Rhabditida; family Panagrolaimidae; genus Panagrolaimus; species Panagrolaimus sp. LJ2414. Next base: position 1,042,379 of record JAMRXY010000278.1, read on the forward strand.
TTCTATTTGATAATTTTGAAAACAAATGTAAAATACATTTCGGTTCTGAATCAAGAACAGAATGCTTCTTAGATCAAAATCGGGAATACTCTTTTTTTTACAATAAATTTTGCTTTCTAAAATATTCACTTTCCAATTTATGAAATTAAAAGTATTATTTTACGACATTCATAAATGCTTCTATTTATAATAAATAATTTATTTTGAATACAGTAATTACAAAGTTTTTACTTGGAGAATTTGCACAAATAATAAGAAGTTTTTGGGCCTATTTTTTAAACAAAATCGATATATGCCAAAACCACTATTCCGTCATACAATACGATAACATTGTTTAAAACTTTTTGATTATCAATTACAACGATTGTGGATTTATAAAACCACAAATTGTTAGTGAAGTAATTAATTTGTTCAAGAATGAAATATTGTTAATAAAGAACTCTTTTTTGAATCGTTTAAAGCAAAATTTCAGCGATATTACTTTTTTTGATCAAATCATTCTACATCACATTTTGTACAATATTTCTGGAAAACTTATTTTCTCATATTTTGCCAATGTTTACATTTCAAAACATCAAATTACTGTAGTTTTTAAGTATTCATTTATAACTTTGTCATATTAAATAATAAAAATAAAATAATATTTGGCAGAAAATACAAAAGCAAAGCAACGGGACTTGCCCAGCTGCACGTCGTTGCTAACTGATTTGTTTTTAATAAAAAGATATTTAATTAAACAAATTCAAAGATAAAAGAAAACAAAAAAATAAACAAAAGATACCCCTAATAATTGAGTTAAGGAGTGATAAGAGATATTGAGAGTCTCTCACATTATATAAATATAACAATTTATAAAAAATAAAAGTATTTTTAAAGTTGACAAATTAAATATTGAATGAATGAAAAACACATGTAGCACCAATATTATTAAAGACTAGCACAACTAAAAGTCAAAACAAGCAAAAAAATAAGAGAAGACAAAAATAAAATTATGTAAAACACAAAAATCGCGTACAGAAAAAAGTGATTAACTGGGAGAAAGAATAGGTTGTGAAGACGCGAAAAAAATCAACTAATAAAGAAAGAGAGACAAATGCGTAATAATAAGTTCGAGGAATATGATTTCGTTGCTTGAGAGAGTAGTATACACTTAAGGATTGATGAACACTTATTTACCGCTGAAGACTTGCCCGTATTGCTTCAAACATTTCTTGTTGCATTTTTACAACTTTTGCGATTTCCTGACGAATTTCTGATACTTCTTGTTTTGTTTTATTCACTTCAGAAAGGATTTCTTGTTTGAATTGTTCCAAATCAGCTACAGTAACATTTGAACTTTCAACTGAACTGCTATTAAGTATCCTAAAAATACAAAATTAAATGAGGGCTATTCATTAATTTAAGTTCACTTACTTTCTTTGTCCTTTAGGAGAATCTAATGAACCATTTGCCACTGAGGTTATTCCTGCAACATTTCCATTTGGTTTTGACCACGGTTTCGGAGCATTTGGAGCTTCACCTGCAAAATTGATATTTTTATGCTTCAGTAATTTATTAATATTTTTCCCTCTTTTTTCGCTTGTCACACATACATTCATTTTTTTCTCCCTAAAGTAAAATATCGTGCCAGCCGGTCATCAATGACGACCTCAACAAACAACTGACCAAGGTCGGTTTCATTTTCACTTTTGCCGAAAAGATTTTTTTCTTTCAAATTTGTTCTTTGCGGTGTTACGTTTAAAAAAAGAAAAGACAAAAATCAGGGTAACGCAACATTGATTAATTAGAAAAACAGCTCTTCTTTTTTTGAATAAAACAAAAAAATTAATGATTGAACAGAGGGTCAATTTGCAAGAATAATTCAAAGAGACTTTTATTTGTGACTAATCTCATTTTTTAACGATTCAAGCCGTTTAAAATACATCAATGGAAAGAATGAGTTATTTCAGCTTTCTATCATATAAGGTTAAGAATCGGAAAACACAGCTGCAGCTGCACATTATAATTGTTCAATAGATCGAAAAGGAGTATGACACAATGTTATTATAAAATTGCTTTTTTATGAATAAAGGAGGCTATAAAAAGGCTTTTTTAAATTTTAGAATGCATTTTTAACCCGCATCGATTTTTTGCTATTTAAAAATATAAAGAATCGCAACAGAAAGGGCTTAAATTAATGTGTACTAAACAGATCAAGTATGGACAAAGTTTGATTGAGAGCTCTTAAACAAAACTCAAAAAAAGGTTAAAAAAATGCAAACTAACCGGGAGGCTTTTTGGCTGCAACAACAGTAGCACCAGAATCAGAAGTATTATTATCAGAAGAAATTCCCATACTGCTACTTGCTGTTGAAACACCTGAACTGGATGAAGTAGAAATATTATCGGCATTACAATTTTTACCATTTTTTAAAGTAGACAACTTTGCAGCAAGTTCACCCATAAAATTTGGAGTATTAACTGTACTTAATTTTGGCTGCTGTTGAGATGGCGTCTGTGAAGAATCAGAAGTCGAAACTTTATTAACAGGTGCAGAAGTCTTTCTTAATGTTGAATTTTTCAGCTGATCAGCCAGTGATAAAACTGGTGGGGGTGGAGGGGGAGCTGGTGGGGCATTTTTAGATATTTGTGCAATATTTGATGATCCACTACTGTTATTACTACCACTAGATAAATTAAGCTGGGCCGGAGGAGGTGGGGGAGCTGGAGGAGGGACAGGAGCTTTCACGACAGGGATTCCATTTGAACCTGAATGATTTCCATTTGTTGTTGGTCCAGTTCCATTACCATTTAACGGTACGGGTTGAGCCTAAAAAAGAAAAGATTAAAATTCAAGTTAAAAGATCCAAAACTCACTGTTGCATAAATGTTTGATGAAGATGGTGTTCCACTACTTCCAGAAGAGCCTTGTGAGCAGCGCCTTTGTTGTTGCTGTTGTTGATTAAGTGCGCCTGGTTGAGCATTTTGTAAAGAAGAATAGCTTGACTTTCTAAATAAAGGATTACGTAAGGACTTGGTCAAAACAAATTAACATCAAGATGGTTGCTTTCATGCAATTTAGAAGGATTTTAATAAAACCATAAAGATCAAAGTCAAGGTTTTGGGTATTTTAATAAAAAAAAATAACATTTGATCCCAACCTTGTACAAACAGATTCATTCTCAAATACATCATCAAATGCAGAATCAACAGTTGATTCTGTAACAACTGAATCAGTAATCGACTCATTATCATTGATTTCTTGAGGATTTTGGAAATTGGCCATAAGGTTTTTAATAGCACTTGATTTTACTCGTAAAGTCATTTTTTCAGAACCGAATAATCAGAAAATATGAAAGTAACAAATACTGAGAGTAAAATTTTAGAAACGCAGAAAATTATATTAAAATAAAGAATGACTAAGACCCAATGTTTAAAAAAACAGATTTCTTATGACAAAACAATTGATGACGCATAAAAGCGTACAATTAACCGAAGCAAAGGCAACCCTTTTTAATATCATTTACCGAGTTTTTTAAAATATTGCAAAAAAAGATTAACTTACTGCTGTTGTTGACGGTAAGTTAAAGCAGAATGACCAGATCCAATACTTTCTTGATCGATATCCCGATTATTTGATTGTTGTGAATAATAAGCTTGTGGATCTTGATAAACTCCATTACTAACATTATTATTGACTTGTTGATATTGTGGAACACACAAGTTTTCAATAATCCGTTTAACAGTTTGAGAAAAAATAGTTGCATCTTCAGGATTCAAAAAATTCAATCCAATGACCTAAAAAAGCAATAAATATTTTACTAATTGATTTTTAATCAAGATTTTTATCAAGATTTTTCGGTAACAATGAGTCACCCAATGGTGAAAATAAGATGAATTGATAAACAAAAAAATCAAAAGAAAAATAAAAAGATGAAAAGGTACCTGTTTGTCTTCATTTTTCCATTGATGAAAAACTGGTGTTGCAACTTTATAGTGAAAATTTTCATAGAGTAATTGATTGACAAGTGCTCGATTATCTTGAACCCGTACAGCATAAATTCGAAATCGATGTCCAGCTTCTGATTCTTGTATTATGTGAACTGTTGCCCGCCCTTCTTCCGATGATGAACCAACTTCTGCTCCATCCGGCTTTCTCCAATCCCTTAGATCATTTCGATAAAAAAGGATATCAACAATCGCTGATCTAACTGATGTAAAGCTAAAATATTTATAAATTTAAAAAGGCTTTTAAAATATAGAATAAAACATACTTCATGCCGAGAATCAATGATCAAAACAATGTATAAGCTTTGCACAATGGCTCAATTCTTGAAATGCAAAAGCAAAATACGCATTGGCTCGTGTTACGAGAAGAGAAGTTAAGAAGACAATCCGAAAACAAATCAGTCCGGTTTCTAAACAATCTCAAGTTAAAAAAATATTTGTTTGAGGAAGAAAAAAAGGGAAAACAAAAATTCGAATAAAAAATATATCAGAAGATGAATCAAGTGGAATCAAAAAAATCGTCGATGCATATTTTTTAAACACTGGTTAGTATTTTTTTCGTCTTATTTTTTACGGCTATGTGTGAACAAAAAAAGGATAGCACGCAAGTCAAGAAAATGGAAAAGGGACCACGGAAAAAACGATAAGCCGTATGATCGACAGAAGGAAAAAAGAAAGAAACAAGCCGAAAAAGGCGGTTCAAAGAACTGCTAAGAAACACGTCGTCGCGCAAAGAAGCAAGAAAATATACAAGACGAAAAAAATGGAAACAAAAATGTTTACAGAAGTAAACGTAAAAAGCAAGATAGACTAAAGTGTAATACAAAACATAAAAAAAACTACAGTTAAACATGTAGAAAGAAAAGTGTCAAAAATCAGAATCAATAAATTGTAAATTGCGCGAAAAAAACCTGGCACGGTCAGTGAAAAATTTATTATAAATGCGCCACACATAACGTTATTCTCTCTTTTTCCTTTCTTTTTTTCCGCAATAAAAATTATCGACCAAAACAAGGAAAGAAAGAAAAGGGGCACAAAAACACAGCGCGAAAAATGGCATGTGGACATTGACCATCTCACACCAACAACAGCAGCACTAGCATTTTTAAGTTGTCGTTTGTCCCCTTGCTTCAATGTTGAATGTATTCAGTCTTGCGCGTCGTCTTTCAAACGGTCATAGGCAAAAAAAGGAAAGAATGTAGCACCACTAAACAAAAGAAGAAGCACGCGCCGGATATACATCGGGAAAAACATATAAGAATGTTAGAAGCAAAAAAACAGGAGGGACACGAAAAAGATGTTTGCATTTGAAAGGAAAAGCCTTTTAAAGACGTTGCAAGGAACGACAACGACGGCGGCATTACAAAAAAAGGAAAGATGATGGGTGCCGATGCCAACGGTGACTATTTTCTTTTTACTTGCAAAAGAAAATGCAAGCAAAACCGTTGCAGCGGGTACAATGAAAAAAACGGGAAGAAACAAAATTTATATAAAAAAAAGTACGGACGTTGTTTTGATGCTGCGCAAACACACCCCACACCATATACAAGCCAGTCAAAATGCAGAAAAATAACAACTCCCTATGACCAGTTAAAAAATTCTTTATTCAACTGCTGCTGCAGTTCTGTTTTTCCGGCAGCAGGAACATCAGCAGTAGCATTCAACACAAAAAACTAAAAAATAGGGAAAGGGAGAAGAAAAAAAAGAATTGAAGTGGACAGCAGCAGCAGATCTTTAGGGGGCAGTTGAAGACGACGACGACAAAGATGACAAAAGGACCAGCTGTCTCATTCTTGTGAGGCTCGACTTTTTATATACCCGAAAGCAGTCAGTTTTCTCATCGTGGTGCAACAATCATCATCATATCCCATGGATATAACATAGCCCATCTCTCTTTCTCTCCTGCAGGGTTATATAAAATTTTTGTTTCCTTCAACAAAAGAAAAACAAACTTCCGAAAATCTCGTAAGCATAGAATTTTTTTCATTTCTTTCACAATCATTAAATATAATTTTTTTAAGGTTTAGGATAAAAAACATTTTTTCGACAAGTAAAATAGAAGGTAAGGAAAATTGACAGCTGAAAAAGAAACACATATTTTGATCGATCCTTAGAAGCAGCAGACGAGAAAAATTATCTGTAATGGTTAAAACACCAGGAAAAAAAGATCGTCAGCAAAAATCAGATAGAAGAATTGATAAGGGGAAAATGGAACAACAATTAAAGGTTTAATCATATGTGCTGAAAAGCTGTTGCAGATAGATAGAACGAGGAATAGAAAGAAAGGAATTTAGACCGGAAACGAGGTGGAAAAAAGAGGAAAAAGAGAGAGAAACAAAAATCTCATGGGAGCAAAGGTTCGAAGAATAATGGTTTATAGATGGTCTACAGATACATGAAAAGCAATAACAATAATAAAATTTAATAATAAAAAAATGTAAACGAATTTGTAAAACATGTAATTTGCAAGTGTAAAACACCGAAAATTTGAAAAAAAAAGTTGCAAAAAAAATTTAAAATTGCGCTCGAATATTTTCGTTGCAAGATTCCTGGCCTTATGTTGCAACAATTCGTAAATTTTTTGAAAGGGAAAAACTTTTTTTTATTGTTGACGAAAAAACACTACAACTTCAACATTTTTCTCCGTGTTCATCTCTCTTTTATACAATCGCTTTATCATTTGTATTTTATACCTACGTTTATAACTTTATTATTTAATCATAATTGTTGCATAGTTTTACCATCATATTTACTGCAGCAATATGGGTTTAGTTGAGTTTATTTGAAAAGTCCCATTGAGTTAGTCACCACTTTCATTTTGTTTCTCTCCTGTTTTTTTGCTTCTAACATACTTATATGTTTCTGAATGCTCCGCGAAATTACAAATTATAACTTGGAATAGCTTTATTGTAACTTTGTGTAAAAAATACAGACCTTTTTTAAACTCGAAAGTTCTCCTTCTAAAACAAATTAGTCTACCATTGACTGTACACGCTTTTGTTACCATTCACCAGCTAACAAAGTTTCTTTTATTTTTGCTAATTACGGTCCAAGTTTTTGACATTTCTTCTAAATTATTTGTACCAGAACACTGTACATTTATATTGCGTTTACAGTTAAATATTGTCAATTTTTTTATTGTTTTTCCTGAGATAAACATGCCTCTTTTATCTCCTCTCTCAACTTTGCCTATTATTATTGTTTGTGTTTATCGTATTTTTTGCAACTCACATTTGCGCGTTACCGTGTACTGTAATCGTTTACTTATCGTTCTTCATTTTTTTAGATGCAAAATATGGATGCTACGGCTGAAATGAAGCAATCAGAAAATTCTGAATGTGAAGAAAATTCTGCCCAGCAACAAGAAAGTGCAAATTTGAATGATCTTCAAAAAGATGTTCCTATTGCAAATGCTGAATTACCTGAGGCATCAGCTGATGTAATTCAAAATAAGGATAATGCTGTCTCTGACGGAAAAGCTGAAGCTAATCCCAAGCATGAAAAAAATGAAGTCAAGAAAGACAAATATAATGCTAAACAAGAAAATAATGCTCCACGTTCACATTACCGCCGTGGTCGTAATCGTGATGGTAAGGGTTAATCATCTTTAGATTAATAAATAAACATTTACTTTTCAGATACTGAAGATATTCGTAATTATGTTAGCCGCCCAAGTGGTAATGCAACATTATTTGATTTTATCACTACTCAAGTGCCAATTGCTGCTCATCAAAGTGGAAGCAGTTCTGTTCCAAAGGATGGTAAGTTCTTTATTTTTAGGATTGCTGTATAACTAATTCATTTTTATTTATTTAGAATTCGGTCAAATGAGAACTTCTGATGTTCCTCAAGATCCTCCACATGGAAGTTATTATGGTGGACGCGGTCGTGGAGATGGTGGCGGACGTGGTCGAGGTAGTCGTGGTGGTGGACGTGGAGGAAGACCATTGTATAATAATTGTGAAAATCCGCAGCAACAACAATATCAATATCAACCTTCTTCTTTTCCTGTTTTTTTCCAACCTCCTCCACCTGGTTATGTTCATCCAATGCCTCAACATATACGTAATCCGAATCCTGTTGATATTGAACCTGGAAAGCATGTTCTTGCTCCGTTCACTGATAATAACGTAAGCAATGTTTTTATTTTGATCAGAAGCTGATACTATTGTGGATTGTTGCAATTATTAGTGTTCTATTTTTTGTTTGTCTAGTCCACCTCCGTTCAATTTAAAACTGCATCTTTTATTCTTTTTTTTAGTATTATCTTGGTGTTGTTTTAACGGTTGATAAAAATAGTGGTTTATCTCTCGTTCAATATAATCATTATGCTCTTCCTCATTTTGTTCATACAGAATATCTTCAACTCTGCCATGTCTAAGAAAGTCTATTAATTTTTATTAATTTCTTCTCCTATGCTAATATGTCAATTGTTTAAACGGGTTCTACTAAATGTTTGTCTAAATAGCAATTTTTTTATTGCATTTTTTGTTTTATTAAAATATCTGATTATGCAAGTTTTTTTTATTTGTTATCATTGATTCTTACGGGAAAAATAAAGTTTTAATTTTCTTGCAAATATTTTTGGTGTTTTTTACAGTTGTTTTACAAGCATTTTCATATTTTTAAAAGGATATATTGCTCACTAAGATCGTGCTTTGATCTACATGAATAGTAACTTCTGTTTAACCTGCCATTCCATATAAAACCGCAGAATCGACTACAGTATTTTCACAAAAAAATTCGCTGTGTTTAAAATAAGTAATTAAACTAGAAGCTGCTGTACTATAAATTTTTATTTTATCAAAATTTTCAAAAAACAAGGGTATCAAATACATAAACTATTTAAAAAAAACTTTGATTATCCAGATCGCAAAAGATTTTTTTATGGTACATATAAATTTGGTTTTATAGTATCGAATCCCCTAATATAATTTTTTATCACAAGGAACCCATTTTGGTTGCATTAAATTAAAAGTGGCATCCGATATTATAAATGTTAGTTAGACCATGCACAACAAAGCAACACCAACCATTCGTACAATATTTTTTCTGTTTTTTCTCGATAGAACAAGTGATGGGTCATGCCCTTGTTGAACAATGAATAAAGCAGTAGATGTAAAACTGTCCCTATGTCAAATAGGCTATGTGTGTTTTAGCTGCACGTGCACACTTCAACTTTTTTTAAAAATCGAAACATTTTTTTTTCTTTTCTTTGCTGTTTTGCGTCGCTAACTTTTGCAGGGAAATTTTTGAATTTTTGATAAATATTTAAAAAACATTGATAAAATATCAATTATTTTATGAAACAGATAAAAAAGGAAGTGATGACGACTTCATACGACGTTTTTGCCGAGTTTTTCCAATTCTGTATCGCTATTTATAGATTTCTTTACAAACATTTGTTGCAGGCTTTCGGTCGCTTTATCCTTTTGGTAATGCAATGGATTAAACATCCACCCGCTTGGCTGCATTTAGTAAAAATTATAGTAGCAGTTCGACGCCTTTTTTAATTCTTGAACTCTATGTACATACAATATCGCAAGTAATACAAAACACATTTTATTCAAACTTAAACAAAGACTCGGTTATAAATTACTGTAGTAGAAATTTATTTTCCTACCACGAAATATGAACAAGAAATGTTGGTTATATTTTTTCACTAAAGCCTGGGATCTAGATCTGAATAATAATATTTGATAGTAGTGCAATCCGCGACCATTTAACTAATTTTAAAACACTTTTATGATGTTTGTACAATCTTTTTAAGGATCAACTATGACTGCCATAAAAGCTCTTCGAGATGATGGGTGGAGAATTGATGAGATAAAGCTTCAAGAAACATTGGGAGAAACTTTCAATGAAAAACTTGCAAAAGATGAGTTGAAAAAAGTTCTTTCAAATGTATGTACCTTTAAAAATTTTTGAATAGCATATAATTTTTTATAATTTTAGCTTGATATCAAAGAATTCAGTGAAACTTTCCTCTCTGAAGGTATTTCTAATAAATCTCTGAAAGGACCGATTATTGTTCAATTATCAAAATGGGAAAATGTTAGTTATCCAAAAATTAATGAACATGTTCAAAATAATGGTGTCTGTTTATTGATCGTTACGGATGGTGCAAAACCTACAAAAGCTATGACGACTGAACCCTTGGCAAATATAAGGTTTTTACTTTTTATATATGTATCTGGTATTAATGACTTATTAAAAGTTTTTAAGTGGTGAAACTCCATATGGTTCTAAGATTCTTTTAAGCGGTGACCTTAAACTCGAGAATGGAATTTTACAATTAAATCCAAAGAATTGCAAATTTATTGGTGGTACTGTAGATAAATTAGTTGAAAAATGGAAGACTGAAAGATATTCAAGTAAACAAGATGCTCGAAACACTTCTGATGCTCCAAAATGGACTTCACTTACTGCAAAAGGTACTGTACCTTCAAAGAATGAAAAGGATAACTTTAAATCTATGGCTGCTACAACTGAAACAAAGCAATCAGAAAATTCAGAATTTGATGCTGCTCGACAACAAGAAATTGCAAATTTAAATGAGCTTCGAAAAAATGTTCATATTGCCAGTGTTAAATTACCTGATGTAATTCATAAGAAGGATAATGCTGTAGCTGATGGAAAAGATGAAGCTAATCCTAAGCAAGAAAGAAATGAAGTCAAAAAAGACAAATATGATAGTAAACCCAAACAAGAAAATAATGCTCCACGTTCAAATTTCCGTAAAGGCCGCAATCGTGATGGTAAGCTTTTTAAAGTTTCTAAATCGCTTTGAAATGTGTAAACATTTACATACTTTTTAGATACTGAAGATATTCGTAATTATATCAGTCGTCCAAGTGGTAATGCAACATTATTTGATATGATTAGTACTCAAGTGCCAATTGCTGTTCAGCAAAGTGGCAACAGTTTTACTCCAAGAGACGGTAAATAATGTTTTTTTTCCGTAATTATTTCACAATTTATATTTTACAGAATTTGCTCAAATGAGGATTTCTGAAGTTCACCAAGATCAGGGAAATAATTATCGAAATGGTAGTGGTTCAAGTAGTCGTGGTGGTGAAGGATCTCGTGGTCGTGGAAATGTTAGAGGTCGAGGTCGTGGAGATGGTGGATCACGTGGTCGAGGAGATTTCGGAGGACGCGGTCGTGGAGATGGTGGTGGACGTAGTCGAGGTTATCGTGCTGGTGGACGTGGAGGAAATGCATCGTATAACAATTACGAAAATCCACAACACCAACAACAATATCACTACCAACCTTCTGCTTATCCCTCTTTCAACCAACCTTCTGCACAAGATTTTCCACCAATGCCTCAACATATTCGAAATCCAAATCCGTCAACTATTGATCCAAGCAGGCAAGTTCCGGCTCCTTTTCCTGATAACAATATTAGAAAAACTTACTACAATACATCAAGAAGGCGCTGATATTGTTGCGGACCCCATTTTTGTAGTTTCCTGTGTTGGGTTAATGAAGTTAATAGTTTATGTTCAATATCCTCATTATTCTTTTCTTAAAAATGAATTCATTTTATTCATACTGAATATCTACATCTCTGTCATGTTTAAGGAAGTCTATTATTCTATTTCCTTCATCAGTTTGAAAACGGGTGGTGTGTTTTTGATGTTATAATTTTTATTTCTGTTTCCTTTGTCCTTTTATTAAGTTGTTAAATTATGCAATGATATTTTGTTTGATTTATTGAAATAAAGTTTAAATATTTTTAGTCTTTGTATGATTATCACAATTTCATGAAACTTTATGCACCTTTCTTTTAAATTTCTAAACATTATGGGTTAAATATCTGTGATCAAATGATTTTATGTTTACAAAATCTCTTCTTCGATATCATCTTTTTGGACGTCAAAGTACGGTAAAATATTGAAAGAATGCTTTTGGCATATTGTGACTGAAGATATTTTGAGCTGAAATGAACAAAAACGATTTTTTCTTTCCAAACTTTATCAAACAATATTTTCTCTATTATTAATTTTTTGTATTACCAGATTTGATTTCGATTAAATGCATGTTAGTAAAGTGACGAATGCGACGGCTCGGGTTGTGAAAGGTTTTGCTCGAATTATTCCAAGCGATCCAACGAGAAAAGCTTTAACGCTGACTCCAGAAGCAATAAAACGAGTAAAAAATCTTTTATCTCAACGTCCAGAATCAACTGCTTTAAAGGTTTGTTTAACTTTTGATTATTTCTCAAATACATGACTCGACTGAAGTGAATTCAATATAATGCTGTTAATAATAATTTAAATATTTTTAGATTGGTGTACAACAAAAAGGCTGCAATGGATATACTTATACCTTGGATTATGCGAATCAAAAAGCTAAATTCGATGAAGAAGTTGAACAAGATGGCGTAAAAATATGGATTGATTCAAAGGCTCAACTATCACTACTTGGATCAGAAATGGATTTTCAAGAGAATCGTTTGACAGAAGGTTTCGTCTTTCGGAATCCAAATATTAAAGGAACTTGTGGATGCGGCGAAAGTTTTAATATTTGATGAAATGTATAGACTTTTAATTGTATATATCCCAATGAAATTAATTGGACTAGGAAATTTTAATACTAATTTCATATTCGTGCATGAATTTTGATTAGATAATAAACAGATGATTTTATTGTATTTCGGTGAACTTGTTTAACATTGTTTTAAAAGTTTTTAACTTTTTTCATATTTTTTTAACATAGCTCTTTCTTGAACTTGCTAAACTATGTATTTTAATAGATGAAAGACGATCCAGCGTATAAAAAGCTTGTGAAAAAGGCAACAAAAATGCCGAATGCGGTAAAGACAACTGGAGCTGAACCGGAAGAGATGAAGACTGCAGATGGGTTGGTTCTTTATTCTGATATATGATACGTAAATGGTTTGATATTTTAGCGAACCTTTAACATTGGAACATTATTGGGCAACAAATCTTCATCCTGTTCAATTTTTATGGATTTTTGAACTTTTTAATGACAACATGCTTGAAATGTAAGCTATTTTATAGAAACTTAGTCCTATTTTTTATGGACGGACAATACCAGACCATCCAAAAATTGCCTTTTTTGAAAAATTTTAATAGAAAACTTGAAAAAATCTTTTTTAGGTATAAGCGTTCAAATTGGGGTTATGAAGAAGAATCAAAGAAGCAAGAATTACAAGCTACAACAGCTCGCTACATGATTGTTAAAGATTCAAAGAAGAAGCATGTTGGATATGTTCATTATCGATTTGTTGTTGATAATGGTGTTCCTGCTGTTTATTGGTAAACTATACTGCCGTTGTGATAGTCCACATTACCGTATACATTTTTAGTTTTGAATTACAAATTGTTGCTGCGTATCAAAAGCGTGGAGTTGGATCACTATTGATTGATATTTTGGTAAATTTAGCTAAAAAGTAAGAGCTTTTACAATAAGAGGTTCAACAAAATTATATTTTTGATATCATTTTACAAAAGCTTGGTTATTTATGTTTTATTAATGCCTCTTTTTTAGAACTGGAATGCACAAAGTTATGGCTACAGTATTTGTTTTCAATTATGAATCACTTGCATTCTTTCACAAAAATCATTTTCGTTTGGATGAATCAACTCCACCCGTTCAAGATTCAGATTACTTTATTCTTTCTCGAAATGTTCTTCCTGGAAAAGAAATCAATAAAGAGAATACTGTAGAAGAAGCAGATGATTTCCTTGGCCGTTTGCTTAAAGCTAGAATTAATCAAACTGAAACCGCTGCAATGGAAGATAATATTATTGCTCAGCTTATCAATTCAAAGATTAATCCACCAAAAGATGATGAAATTATTGATACCTCAAAATCTATTATTCTTAAAGCTTCTGCAGAAGCTAAAAAGAAAAATTCCTCCAATGTTACTGCTGCAACTGGTGATGAAGAAACTGGTAAAGAATGAAAAATGAACACAGGTGTTTTTTTAATTGAAATGTTTTATTTTTGATTTTTTTGAACTTTGTTGTTATTATTATTATTATAAAAAACGTATATTTACAAAACAGTTAAACAGAAAAAAGGCAAAAAACCGTTTATTTTTTTAAGCAAGAAGAGAAGAAAAAGAAGATCCCGTATTTGCATATGGGAAAAAGAAGAAGAAGAGAGTCTCGGATTTTGTGTTTTTTGAAAAAGTAAAATAATAAAAGCACCGATGAGATACGCATCAAAAAAGAAAAAAAGAAGTGAGAGATTTTTGGTCAGATTTGTTTTGGAATGCCCAGTTTTAAATATTTTTTTGTGATGAGTGAGTTTGATTGTGAGAGACATTTGTTTAATCAACGGATTTTAGCATTGTCAAGAATGGATTTGGTTTTGCTGATTTTGCATGTCGATATGCTGAAAAATAAGGATACTGTAGCTTACAAAATAGGTACAATTTGGAATATTGAAATTGACATTTAACAGAAAATCCATAAAATTATCAATCCCCAGATTTGATGTTTAAAAAATATTGCTTACCATGTACTGTACATCTCATCCATTCTCGACGATTTATTCTTCCATCTTTATTGAGATCACAAAAACGAATAAAATTTCGACCACATTTTCGAACATTTTTGAGATCTCGAAGAGTTGCCCGAAATTCTTTCCATTCACTTCTCTCCACTTCATTATTTCCATTTGAATCAAGCATTGCAAATTTCCATTTTGCAACTTGTGGCTTTCGCCTTTTTGGACCATTTGGAAGAAGTGGAGATTTTTCACGCATTTCTTTTGTAAGCAAACCAAAAAGTTTACGGTAGAAAAGCAACTCTTTCTCTGGCAAGCAACCTTAAAAATGGCAAAGATTATATGTGTTTATTTGGGTTACTGTACAGGATTCATTATTGTATGTACTTTGGATTACTGTACTGTGTGGGAGTCAATATTAGGGTTATGCTAATTTTGTTCAACCTTAATTTAATAAGTTTAATTTTGAAAGTAAATTTGGATTTCGAAAACAGTCGAGTAGTCATGCCCTGGGGGTTTATGGTATTTTTGAAATTTCGATAAGATAAAAAAATAAAATACCTTTAATACTTCCAAGTTTAGTTGAAAATTTTTTCTTTGAAGATTTTTTGCATTCTTCAATTCCCTCCACCAAACTACTTCCAGTTGGTTCACCGGTGATTAAATTAACACACCAACAATATTTCCTTGAAGGTTTTTGATGGCATTGAATTTCAACATAAAATTTATCAGCTTCACCCGTGCATTTTGGAATAAAAATTGTATCCAAATATTGTGGATCAATGGATGAAATGACTTTTTCTCTTTCAATTCGACAATTTGGTTTTTCAATTACATCTTCTACAGTACCTGTAGCTGAAGAAGAAGATGAAGAAGAAGTTGGATCAGATTTTTTTGAAATTGTTTCCAAAAAAAGTGCAGAAGCAGAATCTTCTCGGCTATCATCGCTGAAGGGGGATACGGTAGAATGTGGGGGTTTTGTTGGAAGTTCATAAATTGGAAGAGAATTATCATCGTTTGGTTCCGGAAGTACATTAGCTATAAAAAATTGATTGTTTTGAAAGAAATTTTAAGATTGAAAAAAAAGATCAAAGGAAAGATTAAAAAAAAGCATTAGCAGCAATAAGGAAGTATCTAAAGCTATCCAAAACAACAACTACGACATCAACCAACAAACAAGAAATAAGCAATCACACACGAGACAAGGACACAAATTTAACAGACATTAACTAATTGATCACAAGCTAAAAAATGCCATCAAACATAGGATTTGATAAAAAACTTAAAAACAAAAAAAATAAAATGGATTAAAGAAAATTGATGCATTTTTGCTATGATGAAATTTTGTAAGATATTGAAAATCATGGTTCTACCGTTGGATTTCGAAATTGAACAAACATTTTAATTGATTTTCAATATCTTACAAAATTTCATCATAATAAAATACATCTTTTTAAAAATTAAGATTGAAGAAAACAAACTTTGATATGAGATTGCATTCCCGCTGTTGCTATCAGCAAAAGCTGATAATCCTGTTAGCTCTTCTGGTATTAAAGCTGATTCCTGATAAACATCAATCAATTGAAGATTTGCAAGAATCAATCCCGGCAGCAGCAGCACCGTTGCTGCTATTACAATTTTCCAAAACATTCTTTTTTTTTTAAAAATAATAAACTTTTGAAATTTTTTTAAAAGTTTATGTTTGAAAAAAAATTGAAGAAGAATGACAGATTTTGAAACACCTTTTTTCTTTCCGTTTAGTGTTGTTTTTTATCTGTCTTTTTAAATGTAGGAGTTGCAGCAGCAACAAAAAGAAAGTAGCCAAATAAATTTGTCGACACCTAATTTTAAGAAGGGCAGGCGCCAACAAAATAATAAAAAAAATAAATCAAAAGCAAATAAAAAGAAAATAATTGCCAAAAAAGGACAGCAGTCTTTTTTTTTTTGAATGAATCTAAAAAAGTTTCTTTTGGGACAAATGATGATGACATCGGAAATTGGAAAATAATAATAAAAAAACAAAATGTTGCAAAACGAAAAAAAATAAACCGAAAGAAGCAAATATTTGAATGTACAAAACAATAAAAAAGAATTACGGTAGCATTTTAAAAGCAGCAATAAAAAAGTGGAGTCTTTTCAAAAACTAAATTTGGAGAAGGGAGAGAAAAAACTAACTCAAAGTTTTTATGGTTATTGTTGTTGGGGCTGGAGTTGGTAATTTAAGGGATGATGAAGATAGTTTTGTTGTTGTTGAGGATGATGTGGTAATAGAAGTAGAAGTGGTGGTAGTAGTAGTAAAAGAAGAATTATGACGAATTTTACGAGAGGCATGAGAGCGACGAAGAGATTTAAAGGTATCCCATGCAATTGCTGGAATTTTAAAAAATGGGATAGAAAAAAGGGGGATAAAAAATGATGGGATAAAAGATAGGAAAAATAAGAGTTAATGAAAAAATGAGTCTGAAAAGTGCGAAGGAGAAGAGGGTTTCTGTTTTTTGAAAAAAGGTTGATGCTATTTTTAAAAGGTCATTTTTCAAGTCTTGAATAACAAATACGTGTTTTTTAAACTCAAACATTATTTGAACTTTTTAGAAAAGGTCAAAATTAATTCTTAAAATGTCAGTTAATAGCTACAAAATGCCATCTTTAAGTAATTTAAAAAACATTCAAAAACTACAACACTATTTTTGAAGCCGTCAAATATCTTTGCTCTAAAAATAAAAAAATGACGCGAAATAAAATCAGAAATGACTTGCCAAAGTTCAAAATCACTTCTTTCTTTTTATATCAAAAAAGTTGCCGCAATCAAAAAAAATGTTGCACTTAAAAAAATTCTTCAAATTCCAAAAATAAAAATCATAAAAAAAAGTGTTCGATGCCCTTACGCCTTTTTAAAAGCATACTTTTTGAGGACACGAAAAAAAAACAATAGAAAATTAAAAACTTTATTCTTTTTTTTTTGCGGCGGCTCTTTTCTTTTTTCACCGCTTACTTCTTCCTTCAAAAATGCCTTAGGGGCGGTAAAGTTCAAAGCATTGAAGAAACACAAATATTTCTTTTTTGGGTTTTTTAATGTTAGTTTTTATTTTAAACTTAAAAAAAATAAAAATGAAGAAAAATTGGATAATAAAAAAAGGTTGGGATCAAAGATAATGGAATAGAGTTAAAAATAAACAAAGTCCATTAGTGGCCAAATGGGATAAAGAGAGGAGGGATATATCAAAGCTATATCACTGCTGACCAGATGGGATAAATAAAAGAAACTTACTGCCAAAATCAATTTTAAGGCAGGTGGTCCATTCTTGAAGATCAATCAGTCGATCGGCATTCTTGTCACAAAATTTGTGAAAGTTTCGAGCACAGGACGCTGGTTTCACAAGAAGAATTACAAGTCGCCGCTCCGGGGAAAGCTCATCCGTCGAAAGTTGACCATTTTCATCAATGTCAAGTTTGCTAAATCTCCACACAAGAATTTTACGTTCCATTGTTTCACCAGTTTCATCTCCTTCAAAAAAATTTGAATGAGTTGCGATAAAAAAATCGATAAGTATACAAAAAGTGTAACTTTGTAATTTTAGTATTACTGTAGTTTTGTATCATGTTTTCTTGATCTTGAAGTCATGCAAAAACAACTACAACAACATCAAAGTTCAATGTTTGTTTAACAAACATTGTTATAAAAATTAATCAAAGTTGTCTTGCAACATTTGTTTTAACAAGTTCTAATCCTTTGTTTTTTTCTACCGTAATCTTTTTGTTTACCACTTTTTTTGTTAATCATGTAAAAAACAAACCTCGATGAGGTGAATGTTCATCGGGAACATTTTCGTATTCTCGTCGATAAACATCCAAAATATTACTGTTAAATATTATTCTTTCAACATTATTGCATTCTAAAAAATTTAAAGAAAGTTATAAAATTTTAAAAATAGAAAAAAACAGCTCAAAAAACGGTCATTCAATTAATCAAAGAAAAAAAATTAATTTTAGAAAAAAGTGAGAGATAAACAAGAGACAAACGAACCTGTGGCATTTGTTGTTATTGAATGTTGTTCAATTTTTTCAATCTTTCCATTCGCACCCACATGAATTGCTGCAAAATAAAAATGGATTTAATTAATTAATCCTTAAATTTCTTTTTTTTGTTTTTCCTTAAGGAATTTGATGAGGTCAGTAAAAGATGGGAAAAGGGAAGAGCAAAACATAAATATTGTAGTCTAATCTTATAAAGGGTTACGGTAATTTAGATACGGTAGCGAACAATGCTTCAGAGATGCAAAGCTATGAAGATATACGATAGCATTGCCTAGTTGTTAAATTTAAAATAGCATTTGAAAAGCTACAGTAAATTTGGTAATTTTGATCGTAAAATGTTATGAAAACTTTTAAAAAAAATTTGAATAAATGTAATCTTCAAAAATCTCTCTCTTACCATTTAAATGATGACAATCAGGCATTTTATGAGTGCTAATTGCCACAGAAGTTGAAGGAATTGGATTTCCATGATTCGTTGAACACCAACAATAACCAATTACAGAGTGACACTACAATGCTATTATTATTAACAACTAATTACAACCTAAAAAACAAAAAATACCTGAATTGTCGCATATAATTTTGTGGTTTTATCACAAATTGGAACAAATTCATTTGCATATTTGATTGAATTTGATCGAATAAGTTTAAGCTGAAATTCACGTTCGAGCGGGCATCTCTCGGTTATCTGACAATCTCCCATTCGATGCATTTCAACTGGTAATCCAAAACAAACAATTCGATTTAACTCGCATGGATTTGAATATGTTTTTCCATTTGTCCCACAAATTTTCGGTCCATTCAAATCTTTTTCGGTACACAAAATTTCTCGCTTACATCGTTCGTTTTCATCTTCATCATTACTACTACTGCCTCGTTCGTCATCACCATGGCCCTGTAAATTCTTTGATAAGAGGATATTGGATTACTGTAGGTGGTCGAATATCTAATTCCATATATGCGGATATATAAAATCCATGAGATTAAAAAAACGTGTTTTTGATTGTTTTTGTTACCGATACGGTAAGTGGTAAGGGAACTAATAAAATCCACTGAATTCAAAAATTTGAATGTACGAATTTAGATACTTTGAAGATATTTAAATTTATTAAATCTGGTAGGTTCAATCTTCAATTATCTTTGGGTATGGGATACTGTACGTTAAAAAGAAAAATTAGCTCCAAAATTTAACCATTAAATTTTCGCAGGTGTTAGTTTGGGTATAGAGTAGGCATTATGAGATATATGAAATCCAACTAATAATGAAAACTTTTAACATTGATTAATATAATCAAGCAAGATAATTCTTCATAAGCATACTGTAATTAGAATTAATTAAAAACTTACATGCAAAATATGATCATTATGTATCACTTCTGTTGTTGATATGATCATAAATTGGATTAAAAAGCAAAGCATCAGCAGTTTAAGCGTCATTCCTTTCGTCATCATTGAATATATCTTTTTTTCTTTCTTTTTTCTCCTCTTTTAATATAATTTCAAGTCAAGTTTCAAGTAGTCAGTCAGTCAATGGAATAATATGTCTTTGCTTTTTACAGGGCCTATGGTGCATTTCCTGCAAAAATAAATAAATAAAACTTTGGTCATGTAAAAAAGATGTACAAATTCTTTCAATTTTATAAGGTCAAAGTTGCAAAAATTATAGTAATCCCCAAGGGAGGGAAAGGATATATGAGATCCACAGAAGCTTATCAAAAGATGAAAAAAGGACCAACCCACTTTTTCGTTGGAAAAAGAGGGGATATTTGAATTACTTTTTAGCAGAAATTGGGGCTTAAGAAATTCTTTTTTGGAAAGGAAACGATATTGCGAAATCTCTTTGAATTTTTAAGAAAAGACAAAAAAAACGATGATGATGATGTCGTCGGTGGTGATGACAAGAAATGCATCTTTCTCGTACTCGGAAACTTGAAAAAAAAAAGATGGAGATCATGAAAAAGGGTTTCTAATTTTGTCCAAGGATGAGTTTATTTTTGGAATTAAACGGAATTTTCAAAGAAAGCAAAGAAAGGCAAGAAAAAAGATTTTCTTACACGTTTTTGCACGCGATATTTTAAACTTCTTCTTTCTTCTTTTTTCCACGCGGACCAAAGACGAACAAATTTAAATTTGTCCATTATTTTTTTTTGCTGTTGAAGTGGCACAAATAAAAATTCCAACAAAAAAATGACACAGAAAATTTGCGTCATTGGCAAAAAAAAAATAAACGGAATAATTTACAAGTGGATTTTCATTTTTGTGGAAGAAGTCAAAAAAAGGAAGCAAAAGAGAAAAAAACAAAGATTTGATAAAGCCAAAATGAATATTTAAACTACTTCAACATCATCATTATTTTTTATTGGGTTTTGTCAGAGGTCTTGTGATGGATGGATGATGTGTTGCGAAATCTATTTGTGTATATTTTTAGAAAGATAGATACTGTATAGTCAAAAAAAGTAAAATCCAAATTTGATGCTTTGTAAGAATGTTCAAATTTGACAGAGTTATGTATATTACAGTATCAATAAAATTTTAATTAATCTTTTTATATTTTTTTTTATTCAAATGGAATTCAATAATCTTGTAACTGTAGGATCAAAAAATAGAAAACAATACTGGTTTTAATTTAAGATATTAAAATAAAATACAAAAGGGATTTTAGAAAGGATTCTACCGTATTCGGTTTACTGTAGCAATAGTTCTAAAATGTAACAATTCGATATTCTAATTTTTTAAAATCTACAGTATCGCGATTTTACGTTTTTTAAAGAACCATGAAAAAAGGCCTAAAATCGAGGCTCGACTGTACATATTACAATATTCTAATATGTACAGGCACGTTTCTTCAACAATTAAATCTCTAAAAAACCTTTTTTTAGTTTTATCAAAAAGGCTTTAAACCTTCAATTTAGAAACCCAAAAACTAGAACGTAAAAATGAATTTTTGATCAAAGATGCAAAAGAAATTCTTTTTTCTATTTTACACCGTAACAAAAGAATTTTTTAAACATTTTTTGAAGAATAAACAGATTTTAGCAAAAATGCAAACTCTTTGATTTTTCCAATTTTTTGAGATGATCAAAAACGACCCACGTTCTCTCTCTAACATTTTCATCAAAAATGAAAGAAGAAGTTTCACTTTCACTTTTATTTTTCTCGTGTATGATTCCTCCTCTTTTTTTCCATATTGCTTTAAAAAATTTAAAATCTTTTATTCAACTATTGTCTCGTGTAACATTATTTGGTAAACCCTTCTTCCTCAACAAAAAAAACTCTAATCTCAAATGTAATCACAAAAAACTAAAGTAAATCAAAAAAAAAAGAGAAGATGAGATGAGAAAGAACAACGATACCTCTCCTCAGTTGCTTATGTTTTTTTTGTGGTGTGATTGATTTTACAACAACAAATAAAAGTTTAATTGAAATGACTGAAAAAATACTTTAAAACAAAAAAATTCAAAAAACTAAATTGGAGGTTAGCGATTGCAAAGAACGAATCCACCAAAACAAATATAATTCAAATATTCTCATCAGCGATGAAATTAATTTGCATAACAGTTAAAGAAAGAGATACTACAAAAGCACAATAAAGGAAAAACAAATTTTTGATTCAGCAGTTAATTTTTATATATTCAATAAATATATTAAATTAAATTTCAAAAGCAATCTCATTGAGATTTGGTGTTGTTAAATATGTAGTCAAGAGACATGATTGGGACCATCGTATCGAAGTTGTGATCAAACTGCAATCAATGAGTAATAAAGTCAAAAATGACTTTGGAGTAATTACCACTACATTCCATGGTTTATTTGTATCAGTCAAAATCAAGATATTTTTGACATACAAGATCTACAAGATTGAAAAGAACATAAATTGTTCAATAAAACATCGTGGATTGAACAAAATTCCAATTTTTTCTGTACAAAAACCCATCAACAAATTTCTAATACGTTAATGGCAATAGCGGACGGGTGGCCGAGTTGAGCGACAGACTCTCGGTCGGACAGAGACTCGAAAGAGTGGAAGGTTCGAATCCCCGTGCGTGCCCAACCCAGGCGCTACCAATTGGAAGGCAATGGGTACACTCACATGAGCTCTCCGCTCGAGTGGAAGGTTCCCGAAAGGGGGTGGTCCACCACCGGGTTGCGCCGGCAAAGATCTTAGATCCGGACACCTAAATGCTAAGTGCAGATGCTGGAAAGTCGCGCCAGCATCGGCCCCCCACGACATCTGGTCTGATTATGGGGTTCTTTAACCTTTTAATGGCAATTTCTTTGGTGTGAACATTAAATATGTTTGGATTATTTTTACGTAATAAATGAGTACTTAAATTTTTGCAAAACATTCTGTCTCATTTTTTTTGCAAACTTGAATCAGCAATAAACTAGTTCAAAGAAGATTATCGCCTTTATTTTCATATCAAAGATTAATTCATTTTTTGCAGCGATTTTTTAAAACATTTTTGTTTTTGAGTTTTTTACTGATGATTCGGTTGTAAAATTAATATTCATAGCAATATTCAAATTTGGAATTTTCTTGAGCACATTTTTAGCTTTTTTTGGTAACCGTAATTTTATGATCACTTTTTAAAAAACCCTATAATTTAATGTCAATTAAGTTATTACTTTTTTCGAAGTATCATAATTTAAAATGTTTCATTTTTGATTCTTTACAATTTCTTTTTTTTATTAAAAATTATTATTATCCGGGTCATTTTTAAAATTGAAAGAAAGAAAAACACTTTCACTTTTCTTCATTTATAATTTTAGATAGATTGAAGTTTTCAGGTGTAAAGAAACAGAAAATTATGAAAGAAGTTGAACTATGAATTCTGCGTCATTACTTTTCTCACTCTAATTTTTGTGAAGGTTCAAGGAAAGAAGGAAGGAAAAGGAAGGAAGTGAACACCGCCAAAAATAGAAGAAAAGTGAGAACTCTTTTTTTTTAAAAAAAGTCAAATAAAAATTACAGTCTGTTTCAAGCGTAAAAATATCTTTTTTCTTCGCCTTTAAAAATTTTTGAGGAGGGATAAATAACATCCCTCCCTCATCCATTTCAGATGAAGAAAAGGAAGAAGTTTTTGCTTGTAGAAATAATAAATTTCTTTTCGATGGAGCAATTAAAAAACCTTCTTTCCAAGTAAGTTTCAAATAAATAAAAAAGTTGATTTTTCATTTTTTTTGAATGAATGAAAATTTTGAAAGAGAAGAAACCAGCTGAATCTGGAAAGATATATTTATTTTCTGTTTTGATCGAAGTACTTGAAAAAAATCAAAAGGTACAGCAGTAATTTTTTATTCATTCAAATTTTCAATAGCTGCTTCAAATAAAAATCCGGCTTTTTTTATTTGCGTAATTTATCTACCTTCTTTTTTTTGTCGGATGGGAACATCATTCATTGGATCATGAAAGGTGGGGCTGGTGATCAGCAGATCCAAGAAGAAGAAGATTTTCATCTATAATTAGCTTTTACATTGGCAGTCCAGACAAAGATTTGTTTTGTTTGATAAATCTGTGATATATAAAAATAATGAATGGGTATTTATCGTTTTTGTGTTTATTTTATTTCATTAATATTAGTCTTCAAAAAGTGTTAAAGAATAAATTGTACAGTAAGTTTTAGAATTTAAGTATTTACACAATTTTTTGTTTTGACTACACCTGATAATCAGGATCAAGGCTGTCCGGAATTCCGGATCGGATTCCGGATTCCGTGATTCCGGGGAATTTTTGGCATTCCGGAATTCCGGATTCCAAATCATAATTTTTTTTCCGGACAGCCTTGATCAGGATTGACCAGAATTTTCAGTTTTATACGATTAATAAATTTGCGTGAAATGCCTGATTTTCGGGTTTGGTAAGATGAAACAATTTGTGTAAATTTAAATGTTTTATCACTATTTTTTGGATTACTGTATATTTTTTGTTTACACCAAATAAATTTTAGATGAACCAAAAGCATTTTGTGGTTCAAATGAGATTACTGTAATGTTCGAAACAGATTTGCCATTTTCTGGGAATGTTTATGCAAAAGGTTTTTTTCACAAAGATACATGTCGAGTTCATGGTGATGGGATTGGGAATACTGTAAATATTACGATTCCGATCAATGCAGATTGTGGAATGCGAAGGCGCCGAATGGTCGGGCAACGAAGAAGTTTTGATTCAACGGTAAGCAAAAATCTTTTTGAAGAGCTTTTAAAATAACCGTGTGATACTTATGCAAATTTTTGGGTCTGAAAATTTGCATTAGCCATCAAACCAAAAAATTACCCATCTAAAAGCATTAACTTAGCTATTTAATTAATTTTATTTTTTGACCAAAAACTTTCAAATTTTTAGGCAACCCCTAAGGGGATTGTATTTGAAACAACAGTTGTAATAATGTTCCACAAATTATTTTTGACCAAATCGGATAAAGCTTTTCATATTGAATGCCGATATGAACAAACAAATGAAATTTATACACAAAAATTGGAAGTCAGGTAATCTTTTTTTCCAGGGATACTGTAATTGCAACATTGTTAATTACAGTATGCTACCACCAACAGATATTCCAAGTGTAAATGATGCCGGTGCTTCTTCACCAAAATGCAAATATGAGGTAATAGTTTTTACAAGGCATTACAGTAATATAAGTGGATACTGTAGGTATTGGAAGGGGATGAAAATGGTCCACCATTATCATTTGCGGCAATCGGGCAACCAGTTTATCATCGATGGACTTGTGAAACGGCATCCTCGGACATGCACTGCTTGACAGTGCATAGTTGTATGGTTGATGACGGACAAGGGGTAAAGCAGGATTTGCTGGATGCTGATGGGTTTGACCTTGATAGTTGGAAAAATTTGCATAATTGATTTTAGATGCCCGGTTGATACTGTATTGTTGGATACCATTGATTACAAGGGTGATCTTGAAGCTGGGAAGGATTCTTTCGTTTTTAAGTTTGCAGATAAACCTACGGTAAGATTGAGGAGGGATATATGAAATCTGATAAATCTTTTAAAATTTAGGTATTCTTCAGTTGTCAACTTCGTGTTGAACCAAAAGATATGGATACTGGAATGTGTATTGTAAGTTAATTTAAACACTGGGGTTATGGATCTTTAAGATTAAAACTTTTGTTAATTCAAATTCGAAATTCTAATTATTCAAGGGAACAAAATTTCAATTTTGTAAATCCCTGTTTAGAATAAAAATAAATCTGTATTTTTAGAGAACAAGTGATCATTGTGCCGCAAGCAGCAGTGACGGTGGCAGTGAAACAACATCTGAATCTGAAAATTCAGAGGACACAACTTCTTCGGTTTCCATTGAACCTGATTTCCCTCGACCGAGTACCCCAAGATTCAAAGCAACAACCCCCACAAGCATGACAGATTTCACCGACACTCTTCAATCAGATATGCCAAACTTATCCGAAAATTTATCTGAAAATGAAATGACCGAAGGAATAACAGAAACAATGCCTCCAGAAACAACAACCCCAATGATGACAAAAAGAAAAAAGATAAAAGCTCGAAGGTTTCAGTTTAGTTATTTTAAATCCGGATTTCAAAACGATATGCAAATTTAGGCCACCGAGAAAAATCGAAAACGATGAAGGACCATTTCCAGAATTTGTTGGAGTTCAAAGGGATTTGGGGATTCGAAGGAAGCAACCTTCTCCAGATGCCATCGAAATGGATGTCAGTGCCGGGGCAGTTGAGGTGATAGATCCACCAGAGATTTGTAAGTTTAATGCAAATTTTTTTACAAACTTTTAAAAACATCAAAATTGTTAACCCAAAA
Source organism: Panagrolaimus sp. LJ2414 (assembly GCA_024447195.1). NCBI lineage: Eukaryota > Metazoa > Nematoda > Chromadorea > Rhabditida > Panagrolaimidae > Panagrolaimus > Panagrolaimus sp. LJ2414. Next base: position 1,068,682 of record JAMRXY010000278.1, read on the forward strand.
ACTTGCATAATTTTTAGCTGTTGCCGATTCAGATGCTTCTATTCCAAGACCAAATATTTCCATAATTAATCAAAATTTGAATTATAATAAAGTATGCAAATTTTCTACAGAACCCTAACATATATAAAAATATGTATTTTTCAGATTTGCATATCAAAGCCCCTATTTCACAATATTCTAATAATCAGTTGCTTCATTCTACTTTTCATCTTTTCTGTGATATTGTTTCTATTTTGGCATTTTAGCAAAATTCCATCCAAGCAGTCATCATCATCATCATCATCATCTTTAGGAGAAGGGACTCCATCTTCAACTTCAAGAATCTCAACACCAAATTCCTCATCTCGAACGACGATTCAAGCTTTTAACACTGAAACAACATAGCCTCTCCTATTTTTTATACTCGAATTTCAATTTTTAAAATTGTATCGAAATGCAAATAAAAAACAATTAAACTTCATCAACAAAAAATAAAGAGATGGACTTTTTTTATAAACATAAAAGTAAACTTTGAGACTTTGGAGGGGAAAGGTTTTCCGCACAAAAAATGCCGAAATCCGATGCTACATACTTCAACCCCGAAAACCATGCCTTTGGCTTCTGTTGGCACTACTGTTAATGCTTCTCCTAACTCAGCAATGGCACAAAGGCCAAGTGCCAAAAATGGAAAAAGGAGAAAAAAATGCCATCATTTTTTTTGGCATTTTTTGTTGGTTTTTTGGTGACAGTTGGCTACTTTTCTGGATGAAAGAAGAAGAAGCTCAAAAAGAAGGAGGAGGAAAGGAGAAGGGCACACCTTTTTGAATACAAACAAAAGACGCCTGTTATATAAAGAATAGTAATAATAATAATAACCAGCAGCAGCCCCTCCGGCTGTTGCTTCCATATTTTTTTTGTTGCGTTAAAAAAACTAAGAAAGGCAAAAAAATGAAATGAATTTTTTGCAAGTCATTGGTTTCGAATAAAATTTATTATTATTATTTTTTTTGAAAGGCCCAAAAATTTTTAATAGAGTCATTTTTTGATGATGACGGCGGCTGTTCAGCCTCAAAATAAATAAAAAAATCTCATCATCACTGCTAATCTATTTTTTGGAGGACCCTGATTTACGGCTTTCTCATTCGTCTACATTTTTTTATCCTTTTTAATGAGATTTCTTTTTTTATTAGCTTTCAAGCTTTGAGGGGAAATTCAAGGAGTGCCAAATCTTTCGGTCTAGCAGCTATAAAAATAACAAAAGAGAGATAAAAAAATAGCTGTAATAAAAATTAGGAACTTTGTTTATCTTTGAATTTGAAAAAACAAAAGCCATAAAAAACTGCTAATTGAAAGAGCTAATTGCCTGTTTGTGTTTTGTTTTTATCGCTTCTTTAAATAATCAGTTGTTTAGGGCTTCCTACAAACACGTAATTTTGGTTGTTTGGAAAAAAGGTTTCTTTAAATATTTTTTATATTTTTTCGTAGTTTTTAACAAAATCTCAAAAATTGGGTTTCCAACGAGTATTTTTTGATTCTACAGTAATATTTTAAAACTATGTGTGTCACTTTTTATCAATGACATGTGTTTCTTTGTGGTTACGGTATCTTTCATTAAGCAAAGCATAGTAATGCTGTTTTAACTAAAACTTTTTTTCGTTACTTTCCTATTGTAATTGTCCGATTTTTGAAGTATGCCGCCATATAGGTGGATATAACTTTTCAAAACCAACTCCTTCTCAATTGTGATTATAATAAATGTATGTCTTCTCTGATTTATTTTAAAAATAAAATTTAAGAAGTCATAATACTTGAACGAGCTGGACATGAAGAAATCTAAAAAACTCATGTCTACACTTATTCCAAAGTAGTCACGGTTGGGCACATTCTCTCTCTCTTTGCCTTAATGAGACTTCCAGCTGTGATTATCCTTGTTTTTTCCTACTCTCTTTAAAAGTGTCCACTCAAGGTCCCTTCATGCATGGATCACCTTTCTTCCTATTTGTTTCTTTACACTAATAACAACATTAATCCCTATCTTAAAAACATAAGTGTGAAAAATGATCCCCGTCCATTTTCTCGTTATGTTTTTTTAAAAAGTGTATATGTTTTTACAAGATCTCTTTTTTTTTGTTGTGTCAATCTCAAAATCAAGTTGTTCAAAAATCATTGTTTTTAGAAACAAATATAAACTAAACTTTTGTCAAAGCAGAAAAATCTGATTTTTTTGGAAGAAACAAAAAAGATCTTTCACAGCCACATTTTTTGTTGCTAATTTTTTTTGTTCACACACAAATAATTTGTTTTAAAGTGACTTTTTGGTGGTGGCAATTTGACAGCCGCCGGGACCCTTTTCTTTTTTCTTTGACTTTTGCCACATTGGACGTGAAATATTTTTTTTATTAAAAATAAAGAGATAGACAAAAAAATGCGAGTGTCTTTTTTTCGAACGTTTCTTTCTTCAAATTTTCGGGCTTTCAAAAAGAGTCATTTTTATTCTTTCATTTCCTTTCATTCATTTTCATTGTTGTTGCACCAACTTTGTTAATTGACAAAGATCGAGGAAAATGAAAAAGAACCAAAAATTATATAATTTCTTTCGATCTTTCTTTGTGCCTCATCCCTCCTGGCTATTATCCTTTCCTTTCCCGAGTAGTCCAATAATATTATTCTTCTTCCTCCAAAATAAATGCCCTGCCTTCTTTTGTTTCAAGCAAGCTATTTACTTTCCCAGGCGGATTCTTTTTTTGCGTTCATCGAATTTGGCCCTTATTATTTTTATATATATTTTTTTGTTAATGTTTTGCTTACTTTTGTCATTATCTCTTTTTCATCCATTTTCGACTTTGTCCTTTTGGCAATGTTTTCAAATAACATTTAAAAAATGTTTTTATAACTTTAAAAAGTTACAGTATTCAGAAAATTTCAAAAATTTTGTTTCTTGTATTTAAGATTACTGTAAAATTTTTTATTCACGTTTATTTCGATATCTAAAAGGTTTTTTTGGTTATTTTAAAATCAATAATCTCGAACAAACGAACTTCAGAAATTTGTATTTCAAACTTATGTTAACTTTTGTTTAAAATTACTTTTTTTGCCTCTTTAAAAAGAATGAGTGGATTTCCTGTGGAACGGACTTCCGTTGAATCAATTCTTTCTTTCTTTCCTTCATTTTTTATTTATTTTATTGTTCATTCTTAAAAGCTAGTTAGTTAAATTTGGATTTAGATTTGCAAAAAAGAGGCATCCAAAAAATGTTCGGGAGGTTAATGTTTGTCAATTTGATTATCGGTTTTTAGTAGCCGCAAAAAAAGGAGGGATTCCGCGCAGACGCTGAAGACTGTCTTTGATTCTGAAAAGCAATTCTTCCTTGATTGAGTTTTTTTAAAAAGACAAGACAAAATAAAACGAATGCCATCATTTCGGGAATGCCGTCTCGGTTGTCGCAAAAAACTTGAATGAATGAAAGTTAACTTTAAACTTTTTTTGAGCATCAACAAGAACAACAAAAGTAACAACAAAAAGGAGACGAAATTTCATTCAATAAAAATTTTCAAAAAAAAATAGAATTTCATTGGATAAAGATTTTCTGTTTCATCTTTCTTTTTTTGATAATTTTGTTCTTCGAAATCCTGTTCACAAAAGAATAAAATTTGTTATAAAGCAAAAATAGAAGAAGAAGTAATAACACGCAACATTCTTTTATTCAGTTTTATTCAAGAAAAGAGTAACCTCAAAAAAGGATGAAGAAGAGAAACAAACCTCTTCACAAGTGCCATTATTATTATTATTGTTTTAACAAAATTTGATTTGTTTCATTTTCTTTTTTGGGGGCCTTTCCTCATATGCAAATTTTTCATTAAGCTTATATCCAATTTAGTATTAACAGAACATCTTCTTGAATTGGTTTTGATTCTTGTTAAATTATTATAAATTCGTGGTTGACAAGCTTTTCTTCAAAAATTGTTTATTATTAAACGTTTTAAACTACTAAAAACTGCTGATGGTCTTATAAAAAATATTTTTTTAACATGTTATTGTTAAACTAAATTTACGTTTTACATTTTATGGATTGTATTCTGGAGGGATAAAAGTGCTTCATTGAAACCATGTCATTAAAAAATTGAAACCTTTTTGAAACTATTCTTTTATCCTTTTCACATTTTTGTTATCGAAAAAAGTATTAAAACACATCCAAAAAATGCCATAACATTTTTGACGTTAAAAAAAGGCATCGGATAATGAGACAGAGAAAAAAAGGAGCTAACAAGGATTACCGCATTTTCATCGAACTGCGCAAAAAATGGCAAAAAAATATGAGTCTTCTTTTTACACATTTTTTTCGAAAAAAGTCTTCTTCTTTTTTTTACTTACTTACTTTCTTTAATCCTTGTCTTTCAAGTATTTTTTTTTGTTTTCATTATACTTTTTTTGAATTTTTTACATTTCATTTCTGGGATGCCTTTTCTTTTAATATTTTTTGTTATAAAAATTTGAGACTTAAATTTTGACACCCGAAAAAAACGAAGGTTGTCACTTTTTTATATTTTTCTTTAATCATCTTTTGAGGGAAATTTTTATTGTCACAGTTTTTCTGAAGTTTATATTTTACATGGCTTAATTTTTTGTAAGCTTACATAAAAAACAAAAAACAATTACTGTGGTTTTGATTTTTCGTACCATTTTTTGATAAAATTTGGCAAAATTTTGAATTATCTTTGATTTTTGAAATGAAATTGAGATATTAAAGTCGAACCTCAATTTTCCATTTTTAAAAAGACTGTGAAAAAAATGTAAGATCGAGATTTGAATGGGCCTAATTTTCACGCAGTTGATAAATTATTTAAATTTTTAAATCTTGGATAAAACGAAAGTGGCTTCAAAATTTGAATTTTTGTTCGATTACAAAATCTTCTTAAGAGGATATTTGTTATTGCAAAACACAGTGAAAGAAAAAAATCCAACATTTTTAAGATTTATTAGATCTAGTTCGTATCCACAACATGTAAATATTTCTCCATGATAATTTGAAAAAGAGCTTTAATTTAATTAATTAATCAAAATTTTTGAACCTTTCATCTCTTCTTTTCCTTTACTAATCCATTATCTTTATCCTTTAGCCCAATTTAATGAAAACATCATTTTGTGTTTGATCCTTTTCCATTTTGGACAATGACATCATTATAAATGAATTAAGAAACATATTGTAAATACTTTTACTTTTAATAAATCTTTGCCCAATAACTGACTTTACTCATTTCCCCTCACTTTTTTCTAACTCTTAAAAATATATATCAGTCCATTTGAAGTCTTCTACTTTTTTTATTATTATTTTGTTGGTGTAAAAAAACTATGCTTGTTTTAACAACAAACTTGCTAATCCAATTTTTTTCCTTCAAAAAAAGAAAGTAAAAAAAGAGTGCTTGGAAATAATATTTGAAACAAGAGAAGATTTACTTCCACAAATGCATTTTCATTTTTTCCATATTTTTTCTATGTTGTTTTTTCTTCTTTCTCCCTAAAAAAGCAAGTTGAATCTCTTCCATTTTTTTGCAACCATATTTTTTTTGTTTTGGTATCATTAAAGAAGTTGTTCCAAAATATATATTTTTAAAAAAAAGGAATACTTTTTTGTTTTTCGAAGCGCGACAAAATCCCCCGAGATTTTTCTTCCTTCCAGCTTTTATTTTGTGGCCTTTTCCCAAAAAAAAGAGCTAACCCATTTTTTAAAAAACTTATTTAAATTTATCTTTTTTTGTTTTTAGATTAATGTAATCTTTTGAAATGGAATTAATTAATTCAGATGTTTAGAAGAGGTCAATTAATTTATGCAAAAAAGATGGTGTTGAAATTTGTATCGGTTTTGGATGACACAGGTCAACAAAGGTCAAGTGAAAGTGGAATTTTGAGTGAAGAAAAGTGCCATCAATTCCATGAACAGAAAGAATATGCAAATTTATCTGATTATCAGATTCAAGAACTTCCAACTTTCTCCAAAGAACCTTCCCGAAGCCCACTCCCGCCGCGATTGTTTTTTCAAAAAAATGTTACAGTATCCTTCATTCTTTCAACAATTCTTATCCTAAATTTATTTGTTCCTGTTGCATCAGCTCGTGCAAATATTATGTGGGACGATCAAGCCTATACTTCTTCATCGCATTCAACATTTCGTCGTAAGACATATTTAAATTTTTTAGCCTAAATTTTTTTTATAAAAAAGCAAAAAAAAAGTCGTTCTTTGAAATTTTCAAATTGAAAATCTTATTTTTTCAAAATTTTAAAATTCTAAATAGTCACAAATTTTTCTTATATTTACCACATTTAAAGAAAAAATGAGCCAATTGACAAGATTTTTCATTTTTTCTTTAAAATCAGAATAAAGCAGTTTTTTTTCAAAAGAAAATTTATTATTAAAATTTTGCTGTTTTCATACTTTTTTTAAAAAATTATTGAATTGAATGTTTTCATACTTTTTTCTGTCTCTCTCTTTTATAGTTGTCTTAATTGGACTTGTTTCTTTTTTTATCTTTTGCTTCTTAGTTTTTTGCTTTTAAGAAAAAAAGTAGTTTAAAATAGTAACTTTTATGGTGGAAGAAGTCTTAATAAATTTATTTGTTTTCGCTTGAAAAACTTTATTTTTTGATGTAAGAAATATTTTTCTGTTAAATTTGAAAGATGTTTTTGAAAAGAAATTCGAGAAGCCACCTTGTTTTTTACATACAATTCTCTTTGATAAGCTCATAAGCTATGCAAATTTGCATATTAACAAAAATCTTACTTTTCGTCTAGAACTTTTTGTTCTAAAATTTCCGTGTCATTCTGTAACATAAAAGTTACACTTTAAATTTTTTTATAAATCTAAAATAGAATAGAACTTTTTATTTTCCATGTTTTAACATTCATCGTCAGCTAATAAAAAAATAAAATTTCGAGGAAGGCATTCATCGGAAGCCACTTCAGAATCCGCTTCATTTTTAAGAGAAAAAAGAACAATTGTTTTAAAAAGCGCGCAAAAGAAAGAAAAAATCTTTGATTGCTTTAATTTTGTTTCCGTCTTTTTTTTATTCTTGTTTCAATCAAAGCTTTTCTTCTTTCTTTTTTATTTTATTTAAAGGTTTTTTTGTGCCATCATCATTTCGTTGATGGCATTTTAGAAAAAATTCTAAAATAATAATGTTTTATACAAATTGATTCAACCAGGCGGCTTTGTTTTTCGGAGAGGAATGAATGGTTGGAAACAGTGCCATTGCCAGTGGGCATGGGTTGAAAAAAGATGGACAAGAAAAAAGCGGGAAATAAAAAATAATTTACACCGAAAAAAGAAGAAAGTTAAATTTTTATATCGCATTTATTTCGGCTTTATTTAACTTGCGCCTTTTTGTGCCGTTTTTTGATGGCACAAAAAAACTTGTTTCACTATTTTTTTTTCTGGGTGCCATCAATGATGATGTCGTAGTAGTAGTTAATGTTGGTAGAAAAGGGGGATAGATTTTATTCAAAATTGACTTTTGCCGCTTCGACAAACTTTTTTTTTGCGTTTCTGCAGTTTTTAAAATGGGATGAGTTTTTTCTCTCTCTATTTTTTGTGTGCCATTGTTTCAATTTTTAATGTTCAAGGAATTTTTTTTGGAGAAAAGTTTTTCGATGAAGTCATTCACGTTTTTTGGGGTCTTCAGATTTCTTCTTTTCCATCTTCTTCTTTTTCTTCCACACATGGGGATTATATCTCAATCTTTTGGAGGGAAAAAAGAAGAAGGAAAAGACGTTCCATTTTTTTCCTTAACAGTCCTTTTTGCAGTCCGAGAGTTTCGTCAACAATTCATTTATCAAAGTCACTCTCTTTCTTGTCTTTCACTTTCTTCCAACCAAAAAATTTACTCCTTTTCGTTTGTGTTTTTTCGATTCGATCACTTTTTTTTGAAACAAACAAATTCGCAAACAAAACTTTGGCACTTTTTTTGCTTTTTCAGATTTTTGTGTGTGTGCCGTTTTTCACTTTTCAAAACCAACTTCAAAAATTTTCTTTTAAAACTTCTCGAAAAAAATGAACAATTAAAAATTTTAAAAAATAAATTTAGTTTTTTTTTGAAAAAAATAAATGTAGCGACAAAAGAAGTAACATATTTTTTGTTGTTTTTGCCTGCCCTTGCCCTGTGGCGGTTCTTTTGTCTATGCCGACAGAAGGACAACAAAAATTTATTCCATGTTTTTTTGGAAGCTCTACTTTTTTTGAAGATTTTTTTGTGGAAGCAACAGAAGGATGAGAAAAAAATAAAGAAAAGCTGTCACCCGCAGATTCTTGTTTGTAAGATTTTCTTTGCTACTTTATTTCGTTAAAGTTTTTTTAAAAAAAACGTGAATTTTGTTTTTTTGTCTTTGTAAGTTACATATTGCTTGAAGGTTTTTAGTTGATTTTTATGCAAATTTTTGGGGTCTTTTGAATGTGAGTTTAGGTCCATAGGGATAAGTGAAGTGCAGCTTGTAGCATTTACTGATGAATTTTGGTATTTCAAAAAAATCAAGAAATCATTTGAAAAATTTAATAACATTTTCGGAAATTAAAAATCCGATGTATGCAAATTTCGAATTTTTTCGATTTCTATTTCGATTAAAAGAAAACTAAGAAAAGTTTTGGGATTTTTGATTATGCATTTTTTGCTTTCAATATTGGTTAACTTTTTTCCCATTAATTTTCATAGTCAAGAGATATCAGACATTTTACACATTCAACAAATCGACACATATTTTTTCTTCTCTCTCTTTGTTGATCACGCTTGTAAGTATTTTCTAATTTCCGTTGTAGTATCAAAAACGAAAAAAAACACATCAAAAAAGAGAGAAAAAGTTAGCAAAGATTTATCTCTCTTTTCCCTTCCCTGCCCTGGAGCTTCCATTTATCCCTTCTTTTAAGAGTTTTTTTCAAAAATAGCTCAACTTATTTTATTTTTTATTAGAGCTTCGTTTTTTTATGCATTTTTCTTCTTCTTTTTTACTCAATGAAATGAATGAAACAAAAACAGTTGTTGTTTTAAATCCATTATTTTGTTTTATCTCATTATTTTTAACTATAATAATTTCCTCAAAGCAGTCAGTCAGTCTCTTCCTTCCAACCAACATTGCTGCCAACCAACCAAAAACATACATATTTTTGCCACCACCGCCGTGCCGCTTTTAATCATTTTTAAATGAATTATTGCTTCTTTTTTCTTTTGCTTTTCAATCATCATCTTTTTTTTCATGTTAATGAAAAATTGGCGGTGGTGGTTGCTTTTTTCTAATTATTGGATATATAAAATTTGTTGTCGTTGATTGCTGCTACTGCTTATTAAAATCTTTTTAAAAAAGAGGGAAGTCTTTAAAATTTAAAAAATTTTATGTAATAAAAAAGGCAAATAAAATTATTGCTTTAAGGCATATTTTTTTGGATCAGCGAAAAAACGGCTTTTGCAAAAACGAAGGAATTTTCACACGGAATGTTTTTAACTTTTTCTTGCGTTTGAAAATTCTTTTTTAATTTAAAATAAAAATTTTAAGTTAAAAATTAACCAAAAGTAAAGCAGTAGTTTTTGGCGTGTTAAAAGTGTATTGAGTAATGGTAATAAAAATTGGCACTTAAATTTTTATGCTTTAATAAGTCGTCTAGGAAGTAAGAAGCTAGTAATTCTTTGCTTGAACTTTGTTTTACATTTTAGTTTGTTTTATTCAATGAATTTATTTAAATAATTGTTTGACCTTTTTATTACTTAAGCTACAGTCTACATTAGATTAAAATGAGATAATTGAAAGGCAACTTAAGCGTAAACTTCTATCTGTTACCTTGATCCTATTGATTTCTGCTACAGTATACCCATCCATTTGAGTAATTTCCGTATTTTTTCTCACTTGACTTTAAATTTTCTTAAAAGCTTTAAACAATCCCCCTCCCACCCGAAGTTTTTTAAAGTATTTTAAATTTATAAAATTCATTTTTAAAAAAACTTGAGTTAAAAAAAGTGTAAAAAATTGTTGCTCGACTCTCTTTTTTTCCCTTGGCGACAAAAAAATCTCAACGCAAAAATGATTTATAACTTTTTTTTATATTTGTCGCATTTTTGTTTTTCTTGTTTCTGTGTTTTTGCGCAAATCTTTTTTTTCTTTGGCTTTAACAGTCGCCTTTTTTTGGCACTTTTTCTTTTTTTCTCGAATGCTTTTTTCGAAGTTGACGGAATTTCTCATTTTTTCCAAAGAAGCAAGTGGTCAGTCCATTTTTCGACTAGTCAGTCATCAGAATGGTCAATGAATTGTCCAGTTTTTTCTTTTGAAATAGAAGATATTGTTTTTTTTAAATTAGAACTTTTTAATGATTGTTTTAAATTAATTTGAAGTTTCTTCTATTCAAAGTTAGGTTACCAAACCTGATAATCAGGGACTCATTGAATTTTTTTTTCATCGTTTCTTTGGATCTGAAAATAATATCGAAAAATACTTCACCAAAAATACACGTCATGTTTTTTTCAAACTCCCGCGTGTAGAAATTGCTAGAAAAAATAGCAATCAATCGCTGCGAGACCAAAAAACTTTCAAATTTTTTAAACTTTTTAATAGATATTGTTTCTAAAAAGTAATTTTTAACGTTATTTTTTTATCCTGTTATTATCAGCCAGTAATATGGAATATGACAGTACCAATATTGACACATATAACGTGCCTCTGGAACGCAGAAAATGGGATTTTTCTAAACTCACGATTATACTCTACACTGACAAGTTTAATACGTCAAATTTAATATTATGCTGCTCCATATTATCTGTAGATAGTGATAAGATAAAGAAATAACGTTAAAAATCATTTTTTAGAATTATTATAAAAAAAGGTTGCGTAAGTTTGAAAATTTTTTGGTCTCGCAGCGATTGATTGCTATTTTTTCTAGCAATTTCTACACGCGGGAGTTTGAAAAAAACATGACGTGAATAGTCAGATTCCGTTTTTACTTTTTTACACTTTCATTTTTACCCATATCATGACCAAGAGTCGATATCTCAAAGACCTAGTTATGCAAATTTTTTTCTTTTGATCAGGATTGTTTTTTCTACCGTAACTTTTGTCGACGTGCATTTTTTTGTTATCAATTTTATTTATGGCTTATTACTTTAGATTTATTTAAATTATCTCTGAAATCCAATTTCTTCTTTTTATCTTCTATTTACATATTTTATCATTACTTCTTCTTCTTCTTTACCTGCCTGATATGTAATCGGTCCTTCAAAAATACACGCAAAAAAAGGGCGTGGAAAAATCAAATGCTCAAATATTATTGGCGGCTCTATCAATTTTTGGTGGTGCTAATATCGATTTTTTCAATGCAAAAATGTTATGATCTTTTTGATGAAGCAATATCACAGGCCGGGGTTCAATCGGATCTTTTACGGGATCCACCAGCAACAATCGATCCAGAGCATCATAAAATACATTGGCATAAAATTCGGCATCGCGGACATCCAATGACTGAATCTGCCGAAAGGTCGCATGAACCTGTTTTTGAGTTGGAAAGAGAAATGTTTATTAAATCTTCAGAAGCTGAAGTACCGTTCCAGGATTTATCAGAAGGAGGAGATGCTGAAATGCATCCACAACTTCGTGATAAACAACATTATGGCCCTGTGGCATCAAGAGAGTTCATCGGATATGATGAAGATCAATTTCCTGTATATCCGCCAAAATTAAATGCAGATTTATTTGGGGCTGCACCAATTAGTGGTGAGATAATGGGTATCTTACTAACATACAAGCCCTTAGGGCATGTCCATCTACATAGCTAACAAGAACGTACTTTTCAAGAATGACTTTTTTGTTGCTTTTTTTAAAAAACTCAATTTTAAACTTTTTATCGTTGATGGAAATCAATAAATTAAATTTTTAGATACTGCTCGATGCTTTTCATGTATGTCAAAATTTTATGAAGCTGTTTGGCCAGCTTTGGCGCATGTCTATAAAAGGCCAAGGAATTTTACTGATCGTTGCAATGACGCAACCTTTGATTCACAATCAATTCCTACCGTACATTGTTCAACAATTTGTGTTCAAATGTGGGAAGAGCCAATTGTTGCAGGTAAGGAATCTTCTTATGTGGCACAAAAATTATGCAAATTTTCACAATCCTTATGGTTTAAAAATTTCGAAGAGTTAAAACTTTTATGCAAATTTTCTTTACAAAAAATATTTTTAGGTGTAAAAATACGAGGTCATATCCGTGGATGTTTGGATGATATCCTTCACAGTGGATTTAATCAAACAATTGTTGCATGGTATGTATCGATTTTAACAGATATATCAAATCCCTAATCAATAATCCGTAATCTTTTTACAGGTATCGTTGGTTGCATCGTGATAGCTGTAATAAATATCGAAAAAGAGATTTATTTATGTTACCCCATGATCAGTCAGATGATTCTTTGATTCATGTTTGTACATGTTATGCTGATCATTGTAATACTGCCGGTGGCACTCGATTAACCCCAACTCAAACTGCAATTTCTTTAATCTCTGCAGTGATAATATCCTTCATTGGACGCGTCTTTCTTCATCATTGAAATAGATAGTTTTTATTCATGATTTTTGATGATCTCAAATTAGAAAAAAACAGAAATCAATAGTTTGAAAAAGAAAAAATACTATTTTTGTGCTTTTTTTAAAAAAACTGCTCAATTTTTTAGAAATTTTTTTTGTAAATAATTTTAATTGTTTTTTTATTAAATTTTTTGTCAAAAAATGTAAAAAAAATAAATGAGAAAAAAATTGTAAAAAACAGTATTCAAATGCATAATATACCGTAATCCAAAATAAATGTCTTTTTAAGTAAAATGAGGTTCATTATTTCCATTTTTGAGAACGCCTCGGGGTGTCCCATCTTCATTAAAACGGACCCGATTTCTTGAAGATGGCAGGGAAGTCGTGGAAGAGCCATTATAAATTCCTCCATCTCGATCGGGATTAAATTGTGGGGGATGTGTACTGAATACTACAGTACCCAATGGAATTCCAAAACCGCCTATAAAAAGGTATTATGTATTTTTAGTAGTAATAGCAGTGATAACAGATGCGTATCAGAAATCGTTTGCAGTATGCTATTTTATTAATATTTTTAACATTGGTATTACTTTTTGGTGATACCATAAATTTGATTACCAACAAATTTTATTGTCATTCACTATCAATATTATTACTGATAACAAAAAAATTATCATTAAACTTAATAAAAATTTTCATTAATTGTTTATCAATGATATCACTTTTTGGTGGTGATAAAAAAAGTGAATCACATAAATTTAATTTTTTGTTGTTTTTTATGGAAGAAGAAGAATAAAAATTTAGGTGTGGTTCCCGTTTTTTTTTTATTAAAAGAAATGAATCAGCTGTCGCAATTACATTTTTTTAGCAGCCCCTGCAGGGAAGAATAGAAAAAGAAGATGTTGATTAATTTGGGTCAGAAAAAAAATAAACTTTAAAGTTTCTTGATTCCTTATTTTTTTGTCTTCGAAAAAGTATTGATTGATTTTTTTATGTTTAAAAATAGGGGAATTTTTCTCAGAATTGTCGATTCACTTAAGTGATTCAACAATGCTTTTTTCAAAAAAAAAATTTTCTTTTTGAACTTTTTAATTCATTTAAAGTTTCTGATTCATGAAACTTAATCGTACTTTTATTATTTAAAGTACGATTAAGTTGATGATCTCAAAATACCGTAATCTTGATTAAACAGATTACGGTATTAATAGTTTTAAAGACTGAAAAAAAGATTTCGCAATGAAAAAAATAGAAATAAAACTTACAACAAAGTGGATAAAAACCTGTTTCATTGACGGATTCATATCTTTCTGGATTTCGTCGACGATGAAGCCAACAACCATTACAAAGAAGGCAGCACAAAAGTGAAAGAATTATTGAAACAATAATTGAAACGATTAATCCAATTACAAGCAGGGTATAATCAACTCTAAAATACTTAATTTAAATCAAGGAATTACTGTAATTTTTAAGAATTTGCATAAAGCGGATATATTTTGAAACCAAAGAGCAAGGATTTCTTAATCTTTTTTCGAACTGTATCATTTGACTAATCCTTTCGAAGTTCAAAATCAAGAATAAATTTTGTTTGTGAAAAATTTGCATAAAGTAAAAACAAGGGAGCTAAAGGTCATGGATAAACGGAATCCGTAAAGAAATTTGACAAATCCGTATTGAAAAAAGAATTTTCTTACTGAAAAGTATTTCCATAAGCGACAAAACGTTCAGGTCGACCAAATTTATCATATTCCACGACATTATTTTCAACAACGGGATCATCATTATTTGCTCCACAACAATAATATCCTTGTTCCTTTCCCGGGCCTTCCAAGGATTCACAACATCGAAATGCACAACGAAGAGTAATTCCAGATGGATTTTTGGGACAAATCTCAAAACCCGAGATTTGAAGAGATAAAATACAAAGAATGATAGCTGATATCACTGATATCCTTCGAAGCATTTTTTCTAAAAAATAATTACTGTAAATTTTTCATAAAATTATGGTAGCATAAATAAACAACATAAAAAATTGTATTTCAAAAAAGATTTTCGCGTCCTTGGATTTAAAAAACAGTTTTCTTCGAAGAAATTAAAAGAAAAATAAAAGCGTTTAATTAAATGGAAAAAAAGAACTTTTTGATTTCGGGAAAAATAAAGTTTTTTTTCAAAAAAAAGGTTTTTTAAAATGGCGGCCGCAATCTTTATTTCGCGCAGGTTTCTGTTTTTTGGGGCGTCAAAAAAGTCACATAAAAATCTCTTCCTTCCCCCACTTTTTTCCTTTCTTTCTTTTCCGCTGCTGTTTTTTCTACCTTCAATTTTCAATGGTTTTTTTGATCGATTTCAAATTTTAGCAAGCAAAACAAAATCGCGAGAAAAATGAAAGAAAGGTTCTTTGAGGAAAAACACAAATAAATGAAAGACGAAAGTTGAAAAACATTTTTTTTAAAACAACCACAAAAACCACCTGAGGAAAAATATGTATTGGAAAAGTTAGGTCGACGTTTTTTGACTTCCGATAGGTAACTATAATTGTTTAATCCTATCAAAAATGGAACTTATTTAATTTAAAAACATAACTGTTTTTAAGAGACCATTCAGAAGATAAAATATTATTTTAACCCAAAGCTGTGAAATTTGTTATCACAAAAGTTTTAAGATAAATTTGAACAAATTTTCATTTTTATGATAAAGCAAAAAAAGCAACGAGGCAAGCAATTTTTAAACTTCATGCCAAATTTCTCATCTAAAATCACTTTTCGGAATCTAATTTATTACAGTCATCAGGATTTGAATCCATTTTTTAAATGAAAAAAAATCCGGATTCATAAAGAATATTTAAAATTAAAATTAAAAAATAAACTTCACAAATTTTAAATGTTACAATCAATAAATATACTGATCTAGATTCAGAAAAGGTTAAGCCACAGCATACGCAAAAGTATACGGTATCTCATTTTTGAGTACACTGTAAAATTAGCATGAATTTTTTATTTCAAAACGTTTTTAAATATTTAAACAAATCCAAAAAAATATTTCTGCACAAAAACATGGTAACCGAAGTGAAAAATAAAAAAACAGCAAAAAAGCTTGGAAGAAAAAAAACGTTAAAAGCAAATATCTGCTTTTTGGTTCCTCAAAAGTTCTTTTCAATTTGTTGGTGTTGGCTGCTTCTTACTTTACCTACTTACTTACTGCTTTTACTTACTTTAACTCTTTATTTCTTTATTTTCCCGGTTGCGTGTGTTTCCTTCAATTTTATTGTTTGCAAAAGGTTAAAGCTTTTTCTTACCCTCTTTTTCATCTTCAACTTCAACCTTCTTAACCTTAACCTTTTTTCTATTTTATTTCAGTTTTTTGAGTGCTTCTTCCCTCACTTTTCAACATCATCATCATCAGCAAATGGAAGAGTAGAAAAAAGAAAGATATAAAAACTGTCTGAGCAACAAAAGAAAAAACATTAAATAAAAAAATAATATGTATCAGAAACCGGTATTCCTCATCATCTCTTGTTGTGTTTAAAAAACAATAACTTTTTTCTTTTGCTAAAGTTAAAACAAAAGTGAACAGAAAAAACAAACATTAATCATTTACAAATAATGATAGCAACAGAGTAATAGTTTTTTTGTTTCTGCTGTTTTTGTAAAAAATAAAATGCAAGTTTTAAATTGTTGGGAGAGAAAATGTTTAAAACGAAATAGGCTGACAGATAAAATTTTACTATTACCAGTACTGTAATTTACTACAGTGTTTTAAAATTAGATAATTGTTTTAGTCCATAAAGTTTTAAAATTGACATCAAACTTGTTAAAATTTTAAATAATATTTTTAGCTAAATACTGTAATATAAATCGCAAAATTGTAAAAATTTTCAAATACTTAAAGCAATTTTAAAATTAATTTACACAAACGGAACGCAAACTTTCGCGCCTTTGAATTAAAACGAAAGCGAGTCTTGAAACGAATTCCTGTTAGAAGGGGATACTGTACCTTTGTTTTTTTTGTTCTTTCTTTTTTATTTTCAAATTTTTTTCAACTTTTTTCAACAACCTTTTTTGTTGTTTTTTTCTTTCGCAATATACGGTGTGCTGAAAATAATTTTATAATCAACCAATCATCTTTAATCATGTCATCTGTTTTAACCGAGGTAAGTTTACTTGCATGCTTTTTTAAATACTAGAGAATCAGTTCTTTCGCTAAATCAAGATACTTTGTAAATATTGAATTTAGCTACGGTTTCATCTATGCCGCTCCTTTTTGATTCCTATTATTTCAGGCTGTACATATTAAGAAGTTGTTTAAATGGACAATCAATAAATTTGATGAACTGGATGCATCAAATTTGAAACAAGTTGCAGAAGAAAGATGTGGTCTTCGAAATTACATCTATACTATTTATCTCTTGGAAAGCCCTGAAATGACTGCAATTGATCCTTATGATGGTACAAAATATACAGCAACTTTCAGTCTTAAATTTATTGAACCTCCTGGACCTTTTTATGTTCTTGCAAGTGTATCTCCATTTCGTGACAATCAAAGCTGCTCTTGTTATTGCCTTATCAATGATGATCCAACACAAATTTCTTGTGGTGACAAGATCTTTGTTCCATGGAATAAAGATATTAAAACTGTGACTGTTTATGCTGGTATTCGTGGAGTAAAAAGTATTCATGTTCCACCCTTTAAAAAACTTAATCCTTCAAATCTTGGAGATCGTCTTAAAGAAATGTGGAAAAGTGATTCATCAAATAAATTTACAATTAAATGTGATGACGAAACTTCTATTGAAGTAAGTTAATCTTTCTTACAACATTAACTAATTGTTTCACCTTTTTTAGGCTTATAAACCAATTCTTGCTGCACGCTCTTTCTTCTTCAAAGATATGTTTGCAACTGAAAATATGACAGGAAATTCTCTCGAAATTACTGATTTTGAAGTTGGAGTTGTTCAAAAAATGATTGAATTCTGTGAAACTGATGATATCAAGGATTCTGAAGGTCTTGCAGATGAACTTTTTAAGATTGCTCATAAACTTCAAATTCCTGATCTTATGGTAAGTTTTATCTTGGCTTAAAGTTGCCCTATTTCATGACACCATTTTTTTTCAGGATTTTGCTGTTGAAAAGATGTCTGAAAATGCAAATGGTTCCAACATTCAAGGTTATCTCCAACTTGCAATCGATTATAAATTGAAAGATTTTGAAGAATGGTGCAAAAATTTTGCTTTCCGTAAATAATTTTCTTTCTGATTCTGTGAACTTTGCATAATTTATATTTCTTTATTCTTTTTCATGTTTTGTAATTTTTTATACACAATTTTTTGTGTTTTATAAAAGTTTTTGTTGTTATAATTTCACTGTTGTTGTTTTAAAAACATCGAACTAAAAATTTAAAATGTTTGTGTGGCACAAAAATACTAATGTTGATTCTAAGGCATTGAACAATGTTAAATTTTTACTAAAATGATACTTTTGTTCATTAGTAATCGATTTGTATTTAACAAAAAAAAACTGTTGCTCATTTTCTGTGTTATAACGTTATAACGTTTATTTAAAAGAATAACTCTATAGAGTTTAAAAATGGTCTATGTTACATAGATACCGAAGATAAACATTAAAATCGTAACTGCGTAATAATCTTGACATCGATTTCTACGAATAAAATTTTCAAGTTGAAAAAAATGTTCAACAAAAATCGATATTGCTATGCCCTCAGAGGACAGTTGGATCATGCAACTTGGATTTATTTCAAAAGAAAAGACTTTTTTGCTTCAATTGACCTAGTTTTGAAACGAAAAAATAAATTTTTAGTTTTGTGCGGTTTTAAAATTTCATTTGTGCTTTGAATTTTAGACTAAAAAGGTGAACTCTTTTTTGCTCGTCAAAGGAAAAATTGATTGTGATGTCTTCATGTTCTGCATTAAATCAAGTATGTAAATTTTACCATTAAATGGATTGTTTAATATTTATATTTTTAGTATGCTAAAAGTCATCGGATGTTTACATGGAAAATTATAAATGTGAATCAAATGAAATTAAGCGATTTTAAAGAATCAAAATATACTCCTGAATATTATCAATTGAAAAGTCCAGAAATGAAAGCAATTGATCCCTATACTGGTTTTGAATATAAAGTTACCCTTGAGATTTATAATGGTTTTGAAAAAATGCCTTTTACTCACTTTGGTATTGATATTAAACAGAATTGTAACTCACATTTTGTATGTTTTTATCAAATTAATGATTTGAAATTAGTAAAAGGAACACGTAAGAATCATTTTTTAATAAATTTTCGATATAACAAGTTTTTTAGATATTAACGGATTAAAGAAAAATACAAAAATTTTATCAATTTTCTTGCATCTTCCTATCAAATCTAATCAAAGCATTTCTCCACCAATTGGCATCTCATCATGTTCTGCTGTAACTCAAGTAAGTTTTTTAAAAAATGTTCAATCAATTTTATCACAGTATAATTAATTTTTAGTTTGGTCAAAACTTTTCTTGGAAAATTCCTGACATGGATCAAAAGAAGATAAGTGATTTTAAAGCTTCTAAATTGATTACTGGAAATGGAAGTCTTTATGAATTGGAAAGTCCTGAAATGAAAGCTATTGATCCATTTCGTAAAAGTAAAAATACAGTCACAATTTTGCTTTGTAATTCTTCTGGAGCACCACCATTCAATTACTTTGATATTTATTTAAGCAAAAATGGAACTCCATATTTTCGTCCAACTCCATTTGAATGCTCTTATCAAATTAATGATGGTGAATTGCAACATGGTGATCGTAAGTGACAAATATTTTTTTATTGATTTTTGTAATTACAATTGCTGTTTTAGATATTACCGGTTTGAATGAAGAAACAAAAACTCTTTCAATCTTTTTGTATCTTCCGGGAAAATTAAATCGTGTATTTTTATCGCCAGAAATTCCACCATTTCATACTCTTGAAAATCGTTTTAAAGAAATGTGGAAAAATGATTCATCAAATAAGTTTACAATTAAATGCGCTAATGGAACTGCTATTGAGGTAAGTTTACTTCTTAAACGCGTTTAAACATTCATTTATTAAAGATTGTCACTTTTAGACTTTCAAGCCATTCCTTGCTGCGGCTTCTCCAGTTTTTGCTCAAATGTTTGAATCTTCAAATTTTATTGAATCTCTTGAAAGCTGTGTTGAAATTACTGATTTTGAAGTTGGAGTTGTTCAAAAAATGGTTGAATTTTGTGAAACTGATGATATTAAGAATTCTGAAGGCCACGAAACTAAACTCTATGCAATTGCGGATAAATATGATATTCAAGATCTTGTGGTAAGTAATATATACTTTTACTTTAAGATCCTTAAAATCTTTAAAATTTAGAAATTTGTTATCAAAAAGATGATTGAAAATGTTTCTTCCCATAACTTTGATGATTATCTTCAACATGCTAATTTCTATGATCTAAATGAATTCAAAGAATGGCTCCTAAAAATGGGTTTTTGTAAATAATGTTTGTATCTTTTCTTTTGTACTTTAACAAATTGTTGATTTTTAATGTTTTTTACTTTGTTAAAGTTTGGTTTTGTTTTCTGTTAAAAATTTAATGTTAAATAAATACTGTTTACTTGATTTAAAATTTTGTACAATTATTGGTTACATCTGTATCAGTACAACAAGAATATTACGAGAACTACAGTAACCCATTTAAATCCAATGCATGATTTTATTGGTTTCAATCTATCCCAAAATTGTCATAACAATCGGCTAAATGATATCTGTTTTATTTAAATCTATCAGTTAATAAATACATTATAATATAAATTAATTATTATTAGTAAAGCAAATTATTTCATCTCATCTTTTCATTAATCATTTTCGTTCAAATTCTTTTTGTGGAACTTTTGTGGCTCGACATTGTTTAAGAGTTTCAAAGAAAGTTTGACAGGCATTTAATTCTGGTTGACGATTTACACAATCCATTAATTGACGAAGTTCAAATTCACATGGTTCATTGCTTTGTCCAAATTGTACAGCTTTAGGAGTCTCAGATTTTTCAACAGCAGATTTTGATCCACCTCCTCCAAACATATTTCCAACAGCATGTCCAACAGAAGATCCAATTGCAACACCACCAGCTGTTGCAGCAACTTGTCCAAGAAGACCTGGTTCTAAAATTAAATAAGATGGTTAATATTCAAATTTATAAACAACAAAAGAAAACTTACGTTTTGATTGAGCAGCAGCAGTTGGAGCAACAGCAGCAGTTGGAGGTGGTGGAGCTGATGCCGATGATGATGAACTTTTTGATGATTGTGCAGCTGCGGCAGCTTTCTTATTCTTTGCCAAAGGCGAGGATTTCTTTTCACGAACCATTTTGTTTTTTGTTGGAATCAAAGATAAAAGATGAGAGAAAAATGCTTCAACCAGAATTGACACAGAATTTTATGATCAAATGAATGAAAATGAATGGAGTCGAATGTGCTTATCACTAAAAATTGAAACATGAACGTATTCAAATTTTTATGTAAATTTTTCAATTGTTTAGTTTTTTCTTGTGTTGTAAATGGATGACAATATTTAAATGACATTTCGATCAACTCAACAATATCTAGTTTTTTGATACGGTAATGTAAACTCATTGTTTTTCTTAAAATGTCTTGAACATAGATTAACACAATATTATAATGAAAGAACTTTAATAAAACACAAAAAAATGTGTATAAAAATTACAAAACATGAAAACGAACAAAGAAATATAAATTATACAAATTTCATAAAATCAGAGAGAGGTTATTTACGAAAACCAAAATTTTTGCACCATTCTTCAAAATCTTTCAATTTATAATCGATTGCAAGCTGGAGATAACCATGAATGTTGGAGCTATTTGCATTTTCAGACATCTTTTCAACAGCAAAATCCTAACAACCATTAATTTTTAGCCTCTGGAACAGAAAAATCTTACCATGAGATCAGGAATTTGAAGTTTATGAGCAATCTTGAAAATTCCAACTTCTAAACCATTGCAATTTTTGACGTCATCAGTTTCACAAAATTCAACCATTTTTTGAACAACTCCAACTTCAAAATCAGTAATTTCAAGGAAATTTTGAGTTACACTTTGAAACATATCTTTGAAGAAGAAAGATCGTGCAGCAAGAATGGGTTTGTAAGTCTGAAAAATTGCATACACATTAGATCAGAAAAATGACAGAATAACTTACTTCAAGAGACTTTAGACCACATTTAAGTGTAAATTTATTTGATGAATCATTTTTTAAAATTTCCGTAAGGCGATTTCCGAGATTCTTTGGATTAACTCTTTTAAATGGAGAATAATGACGACTTCCATATCCCGAAACATCAACCAAAATATTCAAGGTTTTAATATCTTCAGTCCAAGGAATAAGAGCATTATAAAGAAATTCTGTTTCATCAGGGCTATTATTAATAGTGTAATAACAGCGAAAGTTACGGGAAGCATTCCATGGATTAACGTTAGGTTGAATAGAAAAATCATGACGAGGATTTGTTGAAACAAGTTTAAAAGTTGCTGTATATGGATTAATATTATATGGATCATTTACAGTGAAAAAAGGGCTCGAAACAACATAGTTAACATTGCCATATTTTTCAACTTGTTCCATATTTGATTTATTTAATTCATTGAAATTATTGATTGTCCATTTAAACAATTTCTTAATAGTAAAAGCCTAAAAGACAAAATCGTTAAATAATGTAATAAAACTCGATTGATTGAATAGACAAAATTTACTAATTCAAAAAGATGATAACTTACTTCGGTACATGCAGCAGTCAAAGACATCGTCTTGGTAGAATTCTTCTTTTTAAAAATTATTACCGTACAAGAAACAAACGCAGAATGCTGTTAAAAAAATTTATAAGTTTTCTGAGAAATCAATGACACCAACGGTTAAGAAATCAACAGTATCATACAAGCATTCGTTGCGGGACTCATTTTTGTTTTAAAAAGTGAATCATTAACGCTCGTAAAAATATTTCACTTTTGTTCTTGTGTAAATAAAAAAAATTTAGAAATTGTAACAATTTATTCAAACAAGTAAAATAAAAAGTAAAAACAGAACAAAAAAAGATAATTAACAAGAAACAATAACAGAAAGTTAATTACGGAAAGCAAAATTTTTGCACCATTCTTCAAAATCTTTCAATTTATAATCGATTGCAAGTTGGAGATAACCATGAATGTTGGAAGTATTGGCATTTTCAGACATCTTTTCAACAGCAAATTCCTAAAAAAACAATGTTGTTATGAAATACGGCAACCATAAACTAAGATATAACTTACCATAAGATCAGAAATTTGAAGTTTATGAGCAATTTTAAAAAGTCCATCTTCAAAACCATTGCAACTTTTGACGTCATCAGTTTCACAAAATTCAACCATTTTTTGAACTATTTCAACTTCGAAACTTGTAATTTCAAGGGAATTTTGAGTTACATTTTGAAACATATTTTTGAGATAACAAGAACGTGCAGTAAGAAGAGGTTGATAAGTCTGAAAAAAGGCAAAACGGTTAGTTAATACGACAATAATAATGCCACAAAAAAGAATAACTTACTTCAACAGACTTTCGACCACATTTGATTGTAAATTTGTTTGATGAATCACTTTTCCACATTTCTTTAAGACGCTCTCCATGATTCTTTGGATTGATTCTTTTAAATGGAGAATAATAAAGACTTCGATATCCAAAAACATCAACAAAAAAGGTAAATGTTTTCATATCTTCTTTCCAGGGAATAGAGGTATCCAAAGTAAAAACAGTTTCATCTGGGCTATTATTAATAGTGTAGTAATAGCGATATTTACCAGAACCACGCCATCGAGTTACGTCAGGTTGAATAGAAAAACTATGATGAGGATCCGTTGAGACAAGTTTAAAACCTGCTTTTAATGGTTTTCCATCATAAGGATCAACTGCGGTTAATTCAGGACTGGGAATAACATATCCATATTCTGGCTCTTGTTCCATATTTGATTTATTAAATTCATTGAAATTATTGATCGTCCATTTAAACAATTTCTTAATATTAAAAGCCTAAAATTGTTGAAATACGAAAGAAACTAAATTGATTAAATACAATTTTCGAAAAACAGAGACAAATTCAACAGAAAGAAAAAGATGATGACTTACTTCGGTACAAGCAGCAGTTGAAGAAATCATTTTGGAAGAGTTCTATAATTTGAAAATTATTAGTTTTTTTCGCACTTGCTCAAAAGATTTGCAATCATTTATTTTTGATTTTGAACTACACCTGTCCGACTCTGGCAAAAGATCCTCGAATGCCATCGATAAAAAATAAAAACTGTTCGCGAACGTTTAAGTTTTTACAAAAAAAGCTTACGGTACTTGTGTCAATAACTGGATAAACCTTCTCTTTTTTTACACAAATAAATAGAAACTAATTTATTAACGAAAGTTAAAAAACTTTTAATTTTAAAAAACAAGTACCGTATAATTTTTTAGTAAATGTTAGCACGTTTCAAAAAGTTTTTTACGGATGGTATCCGAAAGACTTTCGCCAAAATCAAAAGAAAAATAACAAACTTTTACCAATTGGTTAGAAAAGTGCATATAAACGTCATGAAAATACATACCTCGGTAACAGCAGCAGTAGTAGTTGATGATAAATTTCTTCGTTTTGGTTGTGGTTCAATTTCATCAGAACTTTGTGGTGGATGAGAAGAAGCGCCAACACCATTTTCATCAACTCCTACAACAGAATCAACATCATCGAAATCATATGCATGTGAGGAGGCAAAATCTTGATGACGACGTTTATTTCTTTCAACATTAGGAGCACCATTTGATACTGATACAGTATCAAAATCATCATTAAAATCAGCCACAGTACTTGTTTCAATGCTATTATTATCTTCGTCATCAATTTCAACAGCTTGATTATGTACAGTATCATCGCAAACATGCTCCAAATTTGCTAATCCACCAACATTCGAATAAAGAGATCTTTGATGAATATTGTAAATGAGGAAATTATTCATATCATAGATATCTAAAAACAATATGTTAAAATACGTAAAAATTTATCCTCAATACCACTAAAAAACATTTGATAAAAATCTTTACCCAAAAATAAATAAACAATGTCAACTTACAATTTTTTCCTTCCATACATGATCGGCAAACATAATACCTGAAAATTAAAAAACATTTAATGTATTCCCATGTTTTTAATTAAACCCTTACCGAACACCTTCAGTACATCCAATATATTTATATGCATTTTGTTGATTTACAATTTTCAAAACAAGTTTATGAAATTGAAAAAAACTTGATTCAATGCGAATTCTGGATGGCAAACTTTCAATAAGATCTTCAGTATTTAAGGTTAAAGAAGGAAGTGGTCGATAAAGTGGATCATTGCAAAGATGCGCATATCCATTTGGAGCATTTACATCACCCTTTAAAAGTTTTTCCTTTGTTTGAAGAACCATTGTACCAATAATGGCATTATTTCTGGTTGATTTGTCTTCTGAAAAAGTATATATATATTTCTCTAAATTAAATCCACAAAAGTAATTATGATACAACCTCTCCCTGTTGAATTCCACAAGCATTGCATCTTTGTTAAAAACATGTTAAAGAACTTACTAATCTTGTTTTTAATATTCCGGCAATCCATACATCGATAAAAAACTTTTCCATCAATTTTATTTGCAACACCAAATCGATATGGATAACCATGAACTGTCATTTGTTTATCAGCAAATTTTAAAGTATCATAAGTATGGACTTGATTGAAATCTATTGGAGCTTGTAAAGGAAACATCTCTCTGAAAAAAGGTACAAAAAATTAAAAAATATATAAAAGTTAGATCTCACGAAAAAAAAAGTTTTGTCCAAAAAAAATTTTTGCAAGCTTTTGTCACTGCTCATTGCATTTCTACGCAGCTAAATTAAGTGTTCGTAAAATTTCGTCAATGTGTAAAAACAAATGTATTGTTTGAGTTTGAACGACAATTATAATTACTGAAAGAAAGATGAAAAACAATAGATTTTATACGGTATTCAAAACATCTGTAAAAAAATGCACAACAAATTTAAAATAACAAGGTTAAACAATGACAAAGCTACATTCAATCTTCAATAATTTGCAAGATTCTTCGATTTCTTTTTCGATTCGTTTTTTTCTTTCTTCTTCAGCTTCAGAATAAGGAGTAAAAAGGCAGAAACGAAGTTTGACAGGTTTTTCACCAATTTCTTTCTTGATTGCTTTAACATGTTCTTTCAAAAGCATTGCCATAAGGAAAGCAGGAGAAGCACCCTTTCGACCTCCATCAAAATCATCAAATTCAAGTAAAATTGGATTTTCAGAATCTTTTGTAATCTTAAATTTCCACATTTTGTTTGGTTTTTGGAGAAGTTCTTTTTGGTCATAAGACATAACAGAAAGGATATCTGAAATATACATTGTCAAGAAAGGACAAAAATATAATATTTCAAACCTGATATAACAAATGAAGGCTTCTTTTGATATGCCTTTTCAGCAGAATCACAAAATTTAGGTGTTTCGTCATCAAATGCAATTAAAAGTTGCTTTCCATACATACCTAAATTTTTATCCAGATTACGGTAGAAATTACCAATCGATAATAACTTACCATTCCATTCATCAACAAATTTATATCCATTTCCATCATCTTTTTTAGGAACACAAATAACAGAAGAATTATCATAAAATCCAATAACTGGAATTTTGTCTTCAAATGCAAGGTCATTAAGAGTTGAAGGAAGTTCTTTAATTCCATCAAAAATAATTGGTTGAACTTCAAAAGATGCAACACTTTCTTCATCGATCTTTAAGATAATCTTATTTTGATGACAATCTTTCTTCAATTCAAATGTTTCGAGGATTGAAGTCTTCTTTTCTTTTTTATCAGTATAAGAAAGCTGAAACAAAGATAAGATTATTTTTAGGGTTGAAGAAAAATGCATATAATTAAGCAGCAGCTCTAAA
This sequence comes from Panagrolaimus sp. LJ2414, assembly GCA_024447195.1. Lineage (NCBI taxonomy): Eukaryota > Metazoa > Nematoda > Chromadorea > Rhabditida > Panagrolaimidae > Panagrolaimus > Panagrolaimus sp. LJ2414. Next base: position 1,095,210 of record JAMRXY010000278.1, read on the forward strand.
AACTTACATAAAATTCAAGAGATGATTTTGGAGAATAAACAGCCTTTGAAAATGGCAACAATTCTCCAACTTTTGCAACAATTTGTTTATGCTTTTCAGCACCATTCTTTCCATACTTGAATCCAATTTCATATTCTTCTTCTTCCAAAGTTGGAACAACAAAATTCTTGATATAACTTTTATCCATCAAATTCTTATAAACTTCCATAATTGCTTCAGCAAAATAATCTCGACGATCAATAACTTTCAAATTTCCACAGGATTTAAATGTATCAATTAAATATTTTGGAGTTGAGTCAAGAAAATCGGCAGCAGTAACAATAATATTTTTGGGCTTCATTAAACCAAGGATTTCTTCACGCAATGATTGTGGAGTTGGAAAAAGCAAAGAACAAAGACTTTCATCACTCAAAACTTTCCATCCAAATTTTGTAAATTTTACAACAGTGACAAATACCGTAACCTTGGAACCCATAACAATAACAACATGATCACCATCTTTTGCAGAAATATTTGCAGGAACAAGACATTGCGTTGGAGTATATCGATCTTTGGTGAAATAATGATTTGGAATCTTTAAGTTATCCAACTTTTCTTTGATAGCTTTTCGGAATTCCAAAAGATTTGGGAAATCATGACCTTCAACATTTCCAACATTGTAAATAACGGCATTGAACTTTTTTGGAGAGAATATTTTTGGAATTGAAGCAACAAATTTCTTATTTGCACGAGGTTGAAGCTTTTGAACAATTTTTCCAGTGTTGACATTCATAATCGTAACATCCAAATCCCAAATTGCTCCATCAATAAATGCAAATAAATTTGCCATTTTTATTGCTGCTTGTTAGTAGTAGTTATCAGTTATCTAAAAAAGCTTTAAATTAAATTAATTTGTGAATTACAAAATAGAAGAACAAAAACAACGACCAAAAAAACGAGCAAATTTTTTGAAGAAAAGAAAATTTCGCAAAAACGACGCGCCAAAAATGGTTGTGTTGGCGAACAGCTTTTTTTTCAAGGAAAGGAAAAAGTGATCTTTTGCATTGGAAGGCATTATTTTTATCTATATATTTATTATCTATATTTATTAAATAAAAAATACAACTCAAAAAATTAGGCCAAAATATGCGGGTGAAAGATAACAAACTGTAACACAAAAAAATCAGGTAATTATGCCAAACATAAAAAAACAAAACTGCAGGAAAAATTAAACGACAAATTCAAAAAATTTAAAAAATACTAGACGATCGAAATTCAAACAGCATAATCAATATGAGACAGTTTTTTTTGGTTTTTTTAAATATCGGCGCCGTTGAAGGATGTCGAGCAATAAATTTTTTATTGCTCGACACCGCCGAAAGCGGCTTCCTTTGATCTTCGACATTTGTTAACATTTTAAAACGGCGTTGATGCCGACATTAAAACTCTCTTTTAACCAACCAAACAAATTTTGTAATGAAACAAAAAAAAACAAATTATAAATCGTCAACAAAAAAAGGTGAAAAAGTTCTTCAAAGGAAAACGCGTCGGCAATGCTGCGCCATTTGGAAAAGTTTTTTTTTCGATCTTATTGTACTGTAAAAAGCCTTTTTTGTGAAAACCCCTCAAAAATAACAGATGCAACTGCAGACAGAAAAAAAGATTACAAATTTTTTTGCCATTTTGCTTTTTTAGTTCCGTTTCGTATTTTTCTTTGTTCCGTTTTGTGTCTTTTGACACCGCCGATAACCTTTGAAATTTTTATATTTCAAAGACTGACTTTTTCCTAGACAATGCTGCCTGATCAGTATTTTATATAATTAAAATTATGCAAAAAAGTAAAAAAGAGAAGATATCAGTGCAACAAGAATCTTTGTTACAAGATTAATGAACAACATGCACGTTTTATAACTGGATAATTATTTAAATTAAGCGTTTATTAAAAATTTAACAATTTACTGGCTTCAAGACAATGGATAAACAAAATAATCATATCATTATTCATCACATTTGTAGCAAGTTTTTTTACAATTATCTGCCATCCAAGTATTGTTATCACAATAGGAAATAAGAGTTGGACAATCAGGATCCAAGTCTTCACAAGAAGAAAAAGATGGTGTGCATTTGAAACAATACTTTGGACAACTATCTGTAGCCCAATCAGGATATCCAAGGCATGTTTCTCTATCATATTCATTACAGTCGTCGTCAATATCTTCACATGGTTGTTCATTAACTAAATAATCTATTTTTAAGAAACATATCTTTTTTTCGTAGCAACAACTTACTGTAACGATATTGAATTTTAAAAGAAGTTTCATCCTGTTGACTGTAGACACTTACAATCGCAAAATTACTGGCTGAAATAAGCTTAGGATATTCAGCAATATCTTCCGGACAACAGTATCTGAAGAATTTTTATAAGTTTATTAATAAACATTTATTTACAATTATATACCTTGCTCCACCAAGAGTAAAATCTTTAACTTTTATTTCCAGCGATCCCCAAACACATCCAGTTGAACATTCACCACCAACCGAAATAACTTTGATTTCAATTTGTTTACCAGCAGGAGCCTAAAATATATTTGAATATTATTAGCTCAAATGGAAACAAGGCCGTAGAGAGGGCATTCGGGGCACTTGCCCCTAAACTGGGAAAATCCTTTGATCTTTTGCCGCTGCCGTGTTAAGGCGGCAAAAGATCAAAGGCGTGTCCCCTCTGAAATGAAAATGCCCGGCCTTTTTTTTTTGATTTTTGAAAGATGAAAAAAGTACTTCAATATGCCAATGAACAGCTTGTGAACGTTGAAATAAGCCAGCTGAAGGATCACCAGTTTTTCCATTCAAAGTTTTAAAGGCTGATGTTGCTTGTAATACACTTCCAGTATCCACTGCCCCATTTTCTGCGGATTGTCTTTCACTGCAAGTTGTGCCACCCCATCCACTTGGACAAATGCATGTATTACAATTTTTTGGCTTCCGAAATCCTCCATTCTCACATACTGCACTACCAGAATTACACATACACCCATAATGTAAATTCATGATATAGTAATCAATAAATGAAGGTCCAACTTGTTGGCCCATTGTTGCTTGATACATTTTATCATATGTTTCTGCAAAAATTGGTCCATCAACATCATCAGCATCCGGGTAATGCATTACAGAACCCCAATCATATGGCAAATAATAATTCTTTGTGTTTGAAATTGCCCAATTTGTATCATATTCTGATGAACTCATTTCTCCCTCATAAACTTTAATCTTGAGATCCCGATCACTACGAACATGTTCATGCATAATGGATAAAGAATGTGCAAGTTCATGTGCCATTAATCCAAATAACATGCAACCCCTTCCAAGTGAAAGTTGTTGATTACTTGAAACTTTGCCAGCTGTTGCCCAACATCCGACACCTTCAAATACATAAATGCCATTTGCAGAAGTCCCTTCAACAATATTCAAACAAGTATTATCTGTCCAAGCTTTTGCAGCCAATCGAAATGTTGTCTTTTTACTTGCAGGAAAAGCAGAATCAAATCGAAAATTGATGGGCTTTGTTTTATCCCATTTTGAAGTATCTTGTGCCATAGCTTGTCGCTTGCTACGACGAGTCTTGAGCATTTCATCAATTTGTTGTGGAGTTAATAAAATATCCCCACCGTAAAGAAAATCTTCTAATCCTTTATTAATTTCAGGTATACTTAAATGAGCTGTTGCATTTCGAGCATTTTTATGTTTTTGATGACGTTGTTCAAGTTTTTCGGCAAATCCTGGTGGAAACTTTTTATTTTTGCTTATTGTTGTTTTTGCTGCAGCAGCTTCCTTGTGACGAAAAGTACGAAGTTCTTCAAGACCTTTTCGAACTTTTTCTAATCCTCCAGTGTCCTTGAAGTGCTGGATAAAATGCTTCCGTTTCTGCAAAAAAACATAATATTTAGAATAGTTTTTTTAAACAGGTCATACGGTATTAGTATATCGACCCTCCTTTAAATAACATACCTCAGTTTTGTTCAAAGGAAGATTAAATTCCTTTATTTCATTAAGGGATGATTTTAATATTTCAGTGTCATTGCCAGAGGGCTTTGGAGCAGCTTGACAAACGGAAAACACGAAAACAGCAGAGATTGCAACCTTTGCAATTAATGTTGAATAAACCATTTTTAACAAATATTTTTAACAACAAATTTTGTTGCTTTTCAAATTAAATCAGGACCTGACAGAATCAACTCTGATCTAATTTGGTGAATATGTTTGATAAGAAAATTCCAGCCCCTTTTATACAGCATTCTGTACATAGGTTTTGAACAAAAACTTAATTATAAATGTTAATGAATTTCACCACAAAAAAACAGGATTATGTAAATTATTTGATTTTGTTCTAAAAAAAATTCTCTCTCTACTATGATTTTTTGTATTTACTTTGAACGGATTAAATTTTTTGTTATCATTTCATATTTCAAATATTTTAGTCCAATTGATGCAATTATGTAGCAAATATGTACTTTTATTCAGGTTTTTTTTATTACCTGCAATTTATGATATCATATTTTATAAAATCATCAAAAGATTCAAAGTCCTTAACAATTATAAATACAACACCATGTTCTAAAAAAACCAGGAAATTATGAATAAATTTAAAATTGGAACCTCAGAAGGAAATTTAATCTAAACAACAATAAAGGAATTTAAAAATAACCAGACGATCAAAATCCAAACAGCATCATCCAGATGATCCATTGTTTTTGATTTTTTTAAAGCATCGCTGCCGTCGGGGGATAGCGAGCCATAAATGTTTTATTGCCGATTACACAGCCGGCAGCGGCTTCCTTTGATCTTCGGCAAATTTGTTAACATTTCGAAAAGCTGTTGCCGTTGATGCCGACATTAAAACTCTTTTTAACAAATTTTGTAATGAAACAGAAAAAACTGCATTTGTATTATTTTATTAATATGATCAATTCAAGGGAGCTTCTTTATCTTCACAAAATGCTTTAATGAAAATTATGCAAAAAAGAGAATCAGTGCAACAAGATAGTTGAACACCATGCAATTTTTATCGCTGATTATTTTTTTTCTTAGTTTTTCATTCAGAATCAAATATTTTTAGTTAGAATCCATTTTGAATTCCACATTAATTGTCAAATTTTTCGGTTGCAATTAATTTTTCGTGGCGCGATAATTAACTATATATTGTTACAGTAATATTTCAGATTTGGATCTCATTTTAATATTTTTATTTGAAAACCAAAAACATTTTTAGCCTAAAATTTACATAGTGTTGTTAAACGATCGAACAAATTTTTAAAAAAATGTCTATAGTTTGGTTCCTTTTTTTGTTTTCAACAATATTTGAGTATTATTAACATAATGAACATGTTTTGGAGAATACGTAAAAATGTTTTCGTATAATTTTATCAGTTGACATGAACTTTTATGTGACAAAATGTTGTTCCTTATTTTGGCTTACGGGCAAAAAAATGTATGCAAAACAAATATGAAATCAAGATTTTAATATTTTGTTGTAACTAAATACAAATAATTCAACGTTTTTGGCAGAGTTAATCGGTTTAAAAATTAAAAATAAATTTTTCTACGTAATTCCTTCGTTTTCGTAGTGTTAGTGCTTTTGGAAAACTTAAAATGTGTGTTCGAGACTTTTTTTCTTTTTGGGTTCCATAAAAAACAAGGCAATTGCGGAAGCTTTTAAAAAAATGTTGGATCAGTTTTATGCAAATTATGAGATTATGTATCAAAATATAAACACTTTTACCTTAAAAATTTTGATATAAAAAGAATCTGAAAAAACTGAAAAAGGTATAAATCTCAGTTTGGGACATACAGTTTCCCATCTGAAAATACTTTTCTCATTTTGTTTGATATTTTTTGCAGTTTCAAAAAACAGCGTGAATAAGCGCAGCAGGAATGATGATGAAGTTCTTGGTGGTTTTAACAGGACTTTCATGGATGTTTACTGTAAATTTTGTTGTTGATGCAGGCATACCATTAGATGCTGTACGAAAAACCCTTTCCAAAACTGCTGATCTTCCGCCGGAGGGTAGTAATGCTGTGCTTTCTGAAACAGTAAAAGTTGAAAACAAGGATGATAATAATGAAACTCATGCTAATGCTGCTCATGTTGATAAAGTTATTAATGATCCTAACAGTGTTGTTGAAGGTGGTGTTCATGACCCAAATAGTGTTGTTGAAGATAACGTCAATGGAACTGCACCCGACAAAGAAATTGCTAAAATAGTGAAAAATACACAAAAGAATAAATCGTTGGGTACTTTGAAATCCGTTCTTCGAAACAAAGTTAAATCTGGAAAGCGAAAACTTAAAGCTAAAATTAATTACATTGATTCTGATGCTGCAATTCTTGAACAACAAAACAAAGCGGAACCAAAAAGAAGAAATCGGACCATTGACTTATCGGATATTGATGACGTTCTTCCTGATCGCCTTAAAAAGGTAATATTTTCTTGATTTAACAAAAATACAATTTTTCATTAACTTTTAGAAATACGGTAATTATGTCAAACAAGGACGTGCCAAAAATATTGAAGAGCTTACAAATATCCGTAAAAAGCTTAAAATCCTTCGAAAAATTGCCGGACCTAAGCCAACTGAAGCAAAGATAAATTCCACCGAAGTCGATGCCGAAGGTGATGATCTTCTTTTTCAAGGTGATGAAGAACTTGATGCCGAACAATTAGATTCAATTATTGCAAGTACTGCCCGGCATTATGGTGTTGATATGGAATCCCTTAAAAAATATGGAATTAAAAATCGATCAAAGCGACAAGCTGCTATCGATCCCGCTGCCACTCCAACTGATAGATTATGGCCCACAGGTGCAATAAAATATTATTATGATGCAAACGTCAGTAAGTAAATTCTTCGCTGAGCATGTTAAACATAAATTTTTAAAATTTGGATAATTTAGCTTCTGTCACCAGAGAAATTATTAATGAAGCACTTGCAAACATTCGAAATCAAACTTGTTTATGGTTTATAGAAGACAAAACTGCTGTGCCCCGAATTCAATTTGTAAATTGGGGTACTGCATGTGCTTCACCAGTCGGATATTATCCAAATAAAGATGGAACTGGCATTCATAAAGTTAAACTTGCTCCATGTCTCTTAAATGTATGTTTTTAAGAATTTCAACATAATAATAGCTACCCCTTAATTACAGTATGGCACAATCTCACATGAAATTTTGCATACATTAGGTATTTACCATCAACAAGCTCGATCTGATCGAAATGGTTATCTAACAAATGCTAATGCTATCGGAGAAGAAATTATGGATGAAGAGAATAGCGAAAATTTTGGATCACCATATGATTATGGAAGTGTGATGCATTACGGCAAAGATCTAGAAACCACTCAACCATTATACCAACAAACGATTGGCCATCGTGTTGGTCCTTCTTTCACGGATATTGCGGTCCTTAATCAACGGTACAATTGTTTCTGTGAAGATCCTACCGTAACATGCTTAAATGGAGGATATCCAAATCCTGATGATTGTGATACCTGCATTTGCCCACATGGATATGGTTCAAGAACATGTAACACTGTTGATCCCGGAACTGAAGATGAAAGTGAAATAATTACTGTAAGCTCAGATGAATGTAAAACCTTTGAAAAAAGTCTTGGAAGTGATGTCGGAGATCCAGCTAACTTTTATCAAAAAGCGTGGTTCCAGTTCAAAGCCCCCTCAGGAAAGAAAGTTCAGTTGATTTTCCTTAAGGGCTCGGATTCTGTTAGCACCGAATCTGCAGGTTGCAGCACCAACGGAATTGAAGTTAAAATCACCAAATCCAAATTTAATCAAACTGGTTTTGTGTAAGTTTTAATACAAAAATATGATCAAATATAAAATTTGAATAATTTTAGATTCTGTGGAGACAACCCTGAATTTATTAGTACCGAAAATGATGACATCAAAACTTTTACCTCTTCTGGAAATATGGCCATGATACAGTTATACACAAAAAAGAAACAAATTGATGTTGTTGTTAAATATCGATTTGTCAATTCTAATGATGATGAAATTCCTTCTTCTTGTTTCCCAGGCAAGGAAAAAATCATTTGTTTCACTTTTAATCTTCTTTTTTTAAGTTTGTGAAGATTTTGATGAAGATGAATGTGAATATTACAACTCTCAACCAAATGACGACTGTGAAGCTGATCCGGATTGGATGTCAACAAATTGTCCAAAAACTTGTGGAATTTGTTAAATTATCTTACGTTAAAAGATCACAGAAGTTTCATTTTGTTATTATTATTTAAATTTATTAATTTTAGTGAAATTTGTGCACATTACATACAACTGTTTTTTATTATGAATTAAATTGAAGATCAGGGAATTTTTGAAGCTGTTTTTATTTTGATCATTGGATCCAATCTTTTATGGAGCACCGAAAATAACAATAACCACCGATCCAACGAGCCAAAATAAAAACAAGTTTCAAAAATTCCTGGTTTTTGAGATTTTTCATGAGGAAAAAAGTTGTATGAAATGTGCAAATTTATCGTTTTCTATGAAATCAAAATTGTACAATGTTTAATTGCAATTATTCGTTTTACTTTATTGATTAACTGTTGGTGAAAAATTGTTAAATTATGACATAAATTTCTTTTTGTTAATTTTTTTTTCTTTTTTTCTGTCTTTAAAAAGATGCTGGATGATATTGCCAACTAAACAACAACTAACAATTTTTAACAAAATTTGATTTAAACTTGCAAAAAATTTTGTTAAAAAATGCATATCATTGAAAGTTATCTAATTGATAGTAAATCATCGAATTCTTGGTTCTAAATTCTAAGAAAATCATTTGGACTGATAATTTCAATACCCAAATTTCAAATAAATCTTTTTTTAAAGATTCAAGGATTTTCTATAAAAAGAAACAAAAGCGATATAAATCAAGTCATTTGATTGCACGACTCCAAAAGAAAAGTCGAATGTGCTTTGATAACAGAAAAAAAGAAGACCTTTGATCAAACACGAGAAAAAAGTTGTCTCTTTCACACACACATAAAAAATGCAATATTTATTTGTTTATCATTGATTGATTTTTTGTTTTTCCAATTTGGCTTAAATTTTGATTGTTGAATGAAGTTTTTTAATAGTTTTTTTCATTATAATCGATTTCTGAAAATATTAGTATTTTGTTGGAATTAAATTTTAAAGCAAAAATAGTTAAGAAAAAATGTATATTCATTGTTTAACAAAATTGATATTGTATGATGAATTTCAAAATTTTCCACAATTTGAAGGATATTCTGAGGATCCTTCTTCAGATGAATATTACAAAAATATAAGAGAAAAAATGTTTTTTGATGAATTAAAAAATTCTGGAAATTTTGCTTATAGCGAAGTTCGACTTGGAAAAGCGTAAGTCTTTTTAATAAATTTTTTAATCTTTCAAAAAATGTTTTAAGGATTCCACCTGGTGATGATCAAAAAGAAAATGTTTATTTTCTGCTGTTTCGGAATAATATTATGGTTGGAAAATTTAAATTAAATGTAATATTTAGAAATTATTTAAAACTTACCAATTATTAAATTTATTAAAACTAATTTGGAATAATTGAAAACTATTCCCGTTTTTAGGATTTCTATTTTAAAGGTGAAATGTTAAAAATTGAATCGATTAAAAATTTGGAAGACGATAAAGTTATAACAATTTCGGTGAATGAAAAAGTAATAAATTGTCCATTCTATAGTTGGAGTTTAAATAATAAATACCAAAACACGATTAAAGAAATTCAAATTCGATGCGTATGGTTTTACTTTTAGTTTTTACTAAATTTGTAAAACAATGTTTGATTTTTTTAAGGTAAAAGCATTCAAAAAAGGTGAAAAAACTAGCATATCCCTGAATGCACAAAAACAATTTAAAGATTATGCAAATATAATTAATCAAATAAAACAAAAATTGATAGAAACTTTTGATGGTAATTTGGAAAGTATGTAATTTTATAAATTTACGTGTTTATGCAAATTTTTTAAAGCTTGTTGTCTATCAATGACTTTCATCGAAAAATTTCTTATTATGCAAATTTGCATATTACATACCCTTGCTAATATAAATTAATTTAGGCCTTGAAGAAGAAGCTTTTAAAAAAGCAGGTCCTTTAAAAATTGAGAATTCTGGGGGCAAAAAAGCGGTTGGTCAAAAATATCGAGATTTGTGTGATGCAATTCAAATAATTTGCTGCAAATCAAGTCGACCCGAAAGAGACAATACCCGGATTAATTATCCTATTCAAATTCAATTGGATTTAGTTTGTACGTTAAATATTTAAATTATTTATTAAACATTGTTTTTTTCAGTTTTTAAACGAATAAAGAAAAACCGAAAATCAAAAATTAAAACTTCAAATTGGATTGATCGAAAATTAATTTCGCCATTTCATTATGATGAACGAACAGATGTTATAAAAGATTTTAGTTCAATTTGCACGTTGCATTATGAAAATGGTAAAGTTTAAAAATAAATTATGCTAATTTTTGGAAATTTTTTAGTCAATTTCTCGTCAATTAATCTTCAATGGTTTGATGCTCCAGCTTTGACCTGGTTAACATTCAATAATTGCACGATTTTCGAAACGCCGCAAGCGTGGGAGACATTTGAAGAAAATATTTGTAAACTTGAAAATTTGCATATTTTCAAGATCACCAATTGCGAATATTTATCTGAGATTCCGGCAACGCTTTTTTCAAAACTACCAAAAACTGTTGATTCTTTGATTTTTGACGGAAATAATCTGAACGAGATTTCTTCTGAAATTTCAAAAGTGAAAAAATTAAAATATTTAAATTTGGAGAGAAATTTTAATTTATCCGATGATGGGATTCCGTGGGAATTTTTACCAGAGAATTTGGAAGTTTTGTTTGTAAAAAATACAAATGTTACAAAAATACCCGCAGAGAAAATTGAAAGATTAAAAAATTTGAAACGCATCGATTTTCCTGTTTATCATATTGAAGTATGAAAACAGAAGCTTAAAAATTTAAAATAATATTCATGAATTTTAGGATATAAATGCTGATGAATTTGCAAAAAACTTTGATGGTGTTTCATTGGATGTTAAAAAACCACACACTGAATGTTTGCATGTGGAGTAAGCAAATTTTATAAGTTCTTTAATTTATTTTACTTTCCTAATTACATTTTTTAGGCCCTCCGGGCATACAACCTTTACCTTTGAACCTACAACATCAAAGGTTAGTTTTTAAACTCAATTTTTAATTAAAAAATACTGTACGGTTTAAAATAATATTTTTTCAGAAAAAATATGGCCTAACTTTGAATCGTCGAGACCTTGAAGAATATTCATGGGAGACACTTTCTGTAACCCTTACAGATTTGGATCTTGCAAATAATAAACTTAAAAGTATTGGTTCATTGAAACATTTAAAAAATCTTCAAACTTTATGTCTTGCTGTCAACCAAATATCAAAAATTGATGGAGAAATGCTTCCAGGATCCCTGATAGACATAAACTTTTCTTACAATTGTTTTACAGATGCCTCGTTTTTGGGATATTTAAAAAATTTGAAGATTCTTTGGATAACGGATAATCAAATAACAACAATTCCATGGGAACAACTTTCTGAAAATTTAGAAGAAATTTATATTTGCCGAAATAAGCTTTCATTTGTTGGTTCAATGAAACATTTAAAAAATCTTCAAACTTTATCCCTTCTTGAAAATGAGATATCTTCTGTTGCATGGGTAGATCTTCCAGAGGGATTAAAAGATTTGGATATCCACAAAAACAACATTAAAAGCGTGGATTCGATGAAACATTTGAAGAATCTTTCAAGCTTAAATCTTGCAGAAAATCAAATTATTTCCATTGAATGGGAATCCCTTCCGGAGGGGATAGAAAGATTGGAGGTTTTTGATAATATTCTTACAGAAATTGGTTCAATTCAACATCTTCAACAACTTGAATATTTCAATGCTAGGAAGAATCAGTTGAAATCTATTGCCTGGGAATTTCTTCCAGAATCACTGTATTCCCTTTGTCTTGAAAAGAATGCCTTGACCAGGGTCGGCTCCATCAAACAGCTAAAAAATCTACATAACCTTGAACTTAATAATAATCAAATATCAGCAATTTTATGGGAAGATTTTCCAGAATTTGAGCATCGAAGTATGTCTGAAATTAATCTCTCAAATAATTTATTAACAGAAATGGGATCTTTGGGACATTTGAAGAATATTAAAGAGATCCGAATTGAACATAATCAAATAACTTCAATTCAATGGGACCACCTTCCAGCAAAATTAAAAAGTTTATATCTCTGTGATAATCAAATTTCAAATTTAATTGGTTCCCCAAAAAGAATGGTCAAACTTGAAACTTTATCTTTGGAATTTAATCATCTTACAGTAATCGATGAAGAAATTTTTACCCTTTCAAATTTGAATAATTTATACCTTAGCAATAATGCCCTAAGAGAAATTAAAAGTAGTAGCCAGAATAATTTGCATAACTTCTATCTGCCACATCTTGACCTTTCAAATAATGCCTTTGATAATGATAAAGAAAATTTGGTCGAAAATCTTTGGAATCATCTTCCACATTGTGTCCGGCTATTTTTAGATGGAAACAATCTTGTCGAGATCCCATGCCCTCTTGTTGGCAAAGTCGAAGAATTATATGCAATTGGTTGCAATTTGGAATATATTTGCCCAAAGCTTACATCATATGTCATTAAACTCAACATTGGTGGCAATCCTAAATATTTGTTATCTCTTCATCCAAAATTTCTTTGTCCTTCTCCCGCTCCAAAATTTGATGATTCCGATTTTGATGTTGAAGAACATCCATTCATTGTTGGGGATATTGAAGTTTTTGCAAATACAAAAAAGTTTAGAAAAAACAAAAATCATTATTCCAAAGTTGAACCCGAAGATTTTGGAAATAAATTTTTTTGTAAATGTTGTGCAACTTGCATAAAAAAAGATGAAAAATTAAAAATTGTTGAAAGAATTATGGTGATGGATTTCTTCTTCCGCAATTACGGTAAGTCTGGTTCTTTTATAAAAAATTTGTTACCGATTTTACTGAAATTTTTTAAAAGTTAATTTTAAGAGACAATTGTAAAGAAACAGGAAGAAGAAGAACAAAATCAAGAATATCACAGTAAGTTCTTAAACAAATCGAAAAAATATATTAGATCACAAAATTCATTTACACCCAGACTAAAAAATGGGATAAAACTTGTGCTTTAAATACGACGTGGATTACAGTATTTAAAAACAAAAAACAAGTTTACATAAAAATTTGTTTTTATTGATTTTAAATTTACATTTTTTATCCCTAAAGTTTTTTTTGCGTTGTAAAAAATGCATTTTCCGTTACTAACGAGGTATACTGTAGCCTCTGCCAAATCTTTATTTAAAAGATTGGATGGCTTTTTGGGTTTGCCGAAACAGTTCTTTCAGTTTATGTACGTTTAATATAAAAAAATATCTTGCATTTTTATCCCAAATATCCATGGATAACTGCAGTAAAAAGTTTTTTCATCACAAAAATCCATATTTATTCAATTAATTTTTTCTTTCAGAAGTTGTGTTTCCATCGATTGTATTTAACCATGAACATGAAGATATCAAATTTCCATCAAGATGGAAAACACTTGTTAGAACTCGAATTTGTGAAGAATGTCAAAAATTTACTTCAATGTTGATTGAAGGTGTAAATTCTAAGAAAACTGATAAGGATACTTCGCTTGAAGAAAGTAATGCTAAAAAGTTACGAATTGAACCTGAAAAAGAAGGAGAAGAAGAAAACAATTCGGGCATTCCGTCCCCATTGCAGTGCCATTCTTTCCTGGACAATGATACAATGGAAATAGATGGCGTAACTGATGAAATATTGGATTGTGGGATTTCTGATTTCTCACATCACCAACCAACTTATAATTATCATTATGATGAACCATATGGAAGTAGTTCAAAGACAATACCTTTCACAAATCCCTCTTATCCACAACAACATGAACAACAAAATCTTTCAACAAGTTATCACTATTACAATGAACCATATGGAAGTAGTTCAAGATCAAATCCGGTAACAAATGTTGAATATCCACAACTCCAACAACCTGAACAATACTATCATCCGAATTTTGATCAATTTTCATTGCCACAACTTCCACCGGCAGAGACACTTTTACCTCAGAATTATTTACAGCATCAAAATACTGTAATGGGCAATAATGATGGAACTATGGTAGAAACAATTGTACTTCAAGATTCATACGGTAACCATCTGATGACTGCCCCAGGATATTCTCAAAACATTTTTGAAATACATAATCATTTTGTAAACTCCGCAAATCATTATCCTGAAAATGCACAATTTGGTTTTTCACAAGAAGGACTAACCCAACAACAGCAGATGGAAACATTCATAACAAATTTTTCATCAACAAACATTCCACCACCACAACCATATTACTTTGATGATGGGCAATTCGTGGATCCCCAACAACAACAATCAACTTCAGAATTTACACAGTTACAAAATATAAATAATTTTGATACTAATTCCAGTAATACTACAGTATACAATGATCCATATTATTATGATCCTCAAAATCTGTAATTTCAAAAAAATAGTTCTTCCGATAAACAATTGCTTAAAAATTCCTCATAAAAATAAATTTGTTTTATAGTTTGTTCCAAACCTTTTTATCTTTGCTAATAAGCGGGGCTTCGGGGCCAAGGCTGTCCGGAAAAATAATTATGATCCGGAATCCGGAATTCCGGAATGCCAAAAATCAGCCGAATTCCGGAATCCGATCTGGAATAATTTATATGGAAAACAAAAAATTTTATCCAGAATCCGGAAAATCCGGAACGCCAAAAATTGTCCGGAATCACGGAATCCGGAATCCGATCCGGAATTCCGGACAGCCTTGTTCGGGGCTCCTTTTTGAAGGAGACAACAAAAACAAGCTCAAACGAATCTCTGATTTTTGTAAAAAATCAGTATTCACGATAGATCTCCTCCTTTAAATAAGAATAAATAAAGGACAACAAAAACAGAGACATATCACAAATAAACTTTACAATAAAAACGGCAGGAGTAATAAATCATATTATTCCGTGTTTTTTTATTTTGTTATTATTGTATAATCAAAGATTCAGAAAAATCATAATATTCAGAATTTTTTCTCCAAAGTTTAATTAATTCAAATAATGGTTCCAAAACATTTTGACTCCCCCATAATTCTATACAGGGTAAGTAGTTTGATGAAGGCGGATGATCAAAATCGAACATATCCTACAAAAATTTGAATATTACATCACAAAAGTATTTGAATCAATCTTTTTGTTAAAAAAGTCTGATTTACTAAAATTGTTTCACAACTACGTTCTAGAATGTAAAACTTACTTGAATATAATTCTTAAATAAAATTGGGTCAAGAAATTCCGAAATCAATTTCAAACTTAAATAGCAAAATTTTACATTTCTTTTTAATAAAAAGATTTTTGTCATTGTTTTCGAAGTGATAAGGCAGTTTTCCATGCTGAAATTTAAAAAATTAATAAAGGTACGGTATAATGCACACACAAATTTATTCTAAATAATAAATAATCAAGAAAAGTAAAGTACATTTACCTCAATTCAGAGACATTTGGGATATATAAAAGAATATCTTCCAATGGAGCAATTTCATTTTTATCAGAATAATAAATGCGAGAACCAATTTTTAAAATTTTAAGACTTCCGGATTTTTTTTTATAATTTACCCTTACGGATATACCTGCACGGAGGCCGGTGTAATTTGATTTTCCCTTTTACACCTGGAGGGAACCAGGACCTTGATAACCCGACGGTACGGAGGCGAAAAGCGGCGCTTTTTCTTTCATCTCTTTTGAAAAAATTGTCTTCGACTCCGGCGGCACAACAACACTACAAACAAATGAACCAAGAATTTGATATTCTGTGAGATCTTGTTATTTCAACATTTTCATTTCGGGAACAGCTTAATCAAATCAGAGAATTTTTAGAAAATAGAAACGACATTTTTGGTGCAAAAAAACGCCTGTCTTTGCACCAAATTTTTGACACTTTTGTGTAGCATAAATTATGTTTTTGTAACAAGTTTAAATAAGAAATCTACGGTACATGTACAAAGTCATTAAACAAAAAAAGCTCATTTAATCCCTTCAAAATTCATCCAATCATGATACACAAGCTAATTATCCAAAAAAAGAACTCTAATCAACGAATAAAAACAACGAAATAAAGAATTAAAGCTTTTATTTATTTTTACACTTACAACAAATATTACAATAAAAATTACAATACAATACATAAAAGAAAAGAGAGAAAACAGGGTTGAAGAGCAATGAGTTGATTGAGAATCAGAGGTTTCAGAAGGTAGATTGATGATTGAAACTGAAAAGGGATGGGAAGGGGAAGGATCGATGATGAAAGAATGGGTCAATCAACAGAAGGAATTTGTGATGGTAATGGAAAAAAGGTTTTCGCAATGAGCCTCGTATTCACAAATAACATACACCAATTTCAAAAAACTGATGCAGTTATCGCAAGGGAGAATCTGATTCCGGATCCTAAGCCGCAAGCACGGTTATTTGTGCTTGAAAGAATCAGTCCACTGTGACGTTGGTATTCAATGCTACTAACCTTTTTCCAAAACCAAACACAACATTCCAACTGCTAATTTACCATTACAGTCAGTCATCGAAAATGGGAGGGGGGGGGACAAAAAAGGGTTAAAAAAACTTATCTGAGCAGCGACCAGGAGTTGAGCACCAGGAATAATCGGAAGCAAATTGATGAAGAGAGAGAGCAAAGACCACTGAAGCAGAAGAAGTTGAGAGCCAAGAATGATATGTTTGTTGCAGCATTCACAAGTATATATACAAATTTGAAGTAAGAAAAAGAATGAACTTTTAGAGCAATTTTCACATGCATAAATTTGCATATTCCCACAAAAACGATACCATTCATTCATAAATATGGGAAAAAACCAAAAAATTTGAATGAATTCTACTAATTTTCCCATGTTAAAATTTGCATATTCCCACGTGAACAATCATATTTTTCTATTCGACAAAATTTGAATACGGTCGACGAATTTTCACATATTAAAATTAGCATGTTCCAAAAAAATAAAATTTCCATGTTTATTGGAACGAGTTCCTTCCGTTATGTTCTAACGGAAGGAACCCGCGGGCGGCTTGCATTACTGTAAACAATTCATCAAAAATGCTAAATCATATCAACTGTTACAGTTTTTACAAAAAACTAAACTGTTTTTGAAGTGTTAAAATTAACCATATTACCGTAATTGGAGTGTATAATAAAAAAATCTGTAGTATAGTATTTTTATTAATATCATTTTTATTACAAAAAAAACTTTTTCACTTGCAATATTTTCTATCCAATACAATATCAAAATCAACAAAAAAATAACAATTTTTCTAAGCAGAAACAAACGAAGCAAACATGTGAGTTAATTGTTTGAAGTTCGACGATTTACAGCACTTGCCCATCCATTTAAAGCGATATCATTGCTGTTGCTGGAGTAATTGGGACGAGATATTCTTGCATTTGCTGGTGACGGAAAAGGTTCAAAAATATCTGATAAATCTCGAGAAGCAAGTTCACGATTTTGTCCACCTCCATTACTAAAAAATGATAAAGTCATAATTACAATACAGTTCAACAGTTGGGTTCATGTTCTATACAGGCCCAAAATAAATGAAAATCCTACCGATGTCCACCCCGGAAACCTCTGCCACCTCGATTTCCTCCACCACCGCGTCCACCTCTAAATCCGCCACCAAAATTATTTCCGCCTCTACCGCCACGTCGATTGAAATTTCCACGACCTCGATTTCCACCGCCACCACCATTTTGATGACGAACCTAAAAATTACAAATTTAATCATCCAGATTTCAATCAAATCAAATAAACAAACTTTATTCTGTTCTCTTCTTTCATCATGAAGTTCTTGGGCTTCCATTTCACTCAAAGTTTGCCATTGTTGAAATTGATTTGGAAGAATAACAATAAATTTGGGATATCCAATAATATAACGATTTCGTAAATTATCCAAAATACTTTTTGATTTATCAACCATATAATATCTTTCCTTTTCCCCAACCGGTACCTTCATATAAACCAAAACTTGATCAAGTCCAGCATCCCAAAATGCTTGCATCTTTTCTTCATCCAAATCTTTCTTGCTTACAACAGTTCCAAATTGTTTAGGCTTAACAAATTGCCGGATTAAGGTATTTACGGTAAGATTTTCAGGGATTGATCGGGCAATACAATCATATTCAACAATGCTATTATGCTTTGAAGTTGTATATCCATTTACTTGAACAAATTCTTCTCCAACATCATCAACTTCAAATTCAGTTGTCATTTCTTCTGCATCCTCTTTCTTTGGAATTTCACGAATAAATTTTATACCAGTCGTCCAAATGATAGTATCAGAATGTTGTTCATGTCGAGAGCCATCAGCTTCTACAAAAAAAAATTAGATTAGAAAACTTGAAAGAATTAATAGGTTTTAGGGGCGTAAAGTTATTTGAAGAAGTTAATTTTAAATCTCCAAAAAGCTAAAAACAAACCTGCAGGTGAATTAACAGTAATAAAAATCCGTCGTCGAACAGCACCAGAAATTAAATATCTTTCAATATGGGTTAATGAATTTGGATCAGAAGGACCATTGCCATGTTTCTTCAAAAATTCATTTTCTTCAACTTCTTCTGATCGAATTGATTCATTCAAGCTTGTTTCATTTCCAGTATTACCACTTGTCATAAAAGTTTCTGCTGTTTCATTTGGATCAGATTGAACAAAGCTTTCTTCTTCAGTTTTTACAATCTGAGGTTCTTCAGGATATGGCCGCTTTCGAAGTAAATCTTCTGCTTCAGGTTTTGCAAGCTTGACGACATTATTTGTTGAACGAATTCCTACAGATACAGCTGACTTTAATGTATTCAAATATTCTTGATCCTTCACAGAGATGCCATCATCAAATTGTGAAAATTTCTTTACAATATCAAAAGGCTTTCGCTGTCCATCACAGTTATTTGCTTCTTTATGAAGTTTTACACATGGAAGAGAGCAAGTTCGAAAAGAGCATTTTGGACAAGTATATTTTGATTTAACAAGTCCACATTGCTCACAATCAATCTCAGATTTGATTTTCTTCTCTGGCGGTGGACCAATGGTTGGAGGAGGTTGTGTATTAATGCAGCTTGACATTGCCTGAAAATTTGGATAGATTTATTACCAAAATTAGTTATACAAATTTTTAATGTTTTTCTTTATTTCTACGTAAAACATTGTTTTTAATAAATTTAAATAAACCCTAAAAATTCTCAGCTGATTAAGTTTTGGAAAATTAAAAAACATAACATCGTTTTTGTCATTTAAGCCCATTTTGCCAAAATATAAAAAAATAGACCGTCCAAAATTTTGTTAAAAAAATCACAGAAAATTTATGCATTTTTTATAGTTTGAACATTAAACTTTAATTAACGAGAAAAAAAGACATCGCCTTTAATGAACATCATTAAATTTGCAAAATTTAAAAAATGAAATAACGAACTTTTGGTTCAGCACCTTGATTTTTTGGTGCAGGATATTGTACAGTACTACTTTGGATTTGTCGAACAGCTGAACCACTTTCATTCAAACCCATGACAGGTCCTTCAATTGGATGTTCATTTTGGGTATTACTTGATGAACCTGATTGATTAGGATTGAGTAATTGTTGGGATGCTGAAAATTGCATTATGGCAGGATCAGTTGATTCATCTTTTTGTTGTCTTGGGAATTCAAATGGATTCTAAAAAATGCAAATCAATTGAAAAATCTTATTTGCTTATTTTTTTAATAAAAAAATTTTCCAAGAATTTTTTAAATCTTACATTAAAAGTTGACGAAATAGGCATATGTTTAACATTTTTCAAAGATTTATCATCTTTGCTTTCATTAATTCCTTCATATGAATCCGACATAGAAGCAGCAGCTTCAACAGAATTTTCATATGCAGCAATATGAAGGGAGAGGGTGCTTGCATTTTTGTTTTTGTTTGAAGAATCTTTTCCTTTTTTGGATTCATTTTTATCAGAACCAAAATTAATGTTTAAATATTCAGATGGCAATTTATTTTTTTCAGATTTTTTCCAAGAAAGTGAAGATTTACTTTTTTGAGTTTCATGAGTTACATCTGACAATTTTGGTCAGGCTGCAGTTTTTTTTCTAATGTGATCAGAATCGTTGATCATTTGAATCCGGAAACGACGAAATTCTTATTTAGAAATTTATTTGTCAAAAACCTGCAGCCTTGAAATAAATTTTACCGTAATTTTGAACTTTTTTGCTTTTATTTGAAAAGTTATTTAAATGAACAGGTTCAAGAGATATATTTTGATGTTTACGATTGAGGTTGAGATTACCGTAACGATCATTTGAGGTATCAAGAACAGAAAGATTATGTTTGCCTTTGAATGACAAACAATTTTCTTTTGTTGTCATCTGAAAATAAATAAATTAGGCACTAGGTGTAGGCCTCTTAATAATATTTATATCTCCACAAATGTTAAAACTTACCTTTAAAATAATAAAAAATCTAGACAAGAATTACTAAATACAATATTTTTATAGCTTGTACACAATGTCAGTAAATGATGTTGAAATTGCCAAATTAAATGTAAAAAAACTGTGTCCTAGAAAAAAAAAGAAAATAAGAAAAACATATGCCAATTTCTGTAGACTATTTATAGTGGGAAAAAGTTTTCGAAAAAGAGATGATGTTTAGGATCCTGTTTGCACCAAAATAAGAATGATGTAACAATGATGTGAAAACAGTCAAGTTTGTAAAACTGTACAAAACATTTTTCTGTGACTCAGTTTGCGCAGAAATGTAATTCAACAAAAAAACATACCGACATTACCAATCAAACTAATTTTTATAGTTTTATGTTAAAAAATTACTGTAAAGATACATTTGAAGAAAATTCAAAAACAAGAGACACACAAAAAATGGATTTCCATGAAACATTTACCATGGGTTAATCGACCGACCCAAATAAAATAATTACGCATTTTATTTTTGCTCAGAAAAATTATTTCGGTAATTACAGTATCTCGAACATTGAAGTCAATCATTTCTCAATTTGCTGTGATTAAAAGCAAAAAAAGTTTGGCAAAATGTGGTTATTGATAATTGCTTGTTTTTTTTGAAGTTTTTTTTGTGAAATGTAACAGTAATTTATTTTTTCAAGGTGAAATCTTATATTATTCCATTCTTTTAAAATATTACAACAACTATGTCGCTAATTTTGGATTTATCAACTATGCCTAAGAGGAATGCCAGAAAACCTCCAAATAAAAATTCTAAAGCTCCCGATCCTGTTGCAACTGCTGCCGCTGTTATTTCTTCTGTTTCTGTTTTACAACCACCACCACAGATACCAAAAAAGAAAACCTGCATTCCCGGGGATAAATTGTTTGCTGCTTCAGATGGATATAAATCTGGATTTGGAACTTATGAAGAACGTGGCTCTATCATCGCTTCACTCTTTGGCTTTGTTTGTGTTTCAGAATCAAAAGGCTCAAATGTAAGTTATTAAAGTTTTTGCGTATCAGAGTATTTTATATGATACTTGATTTAAGACGTTTATTTTATTAGATTACGTCATTGATAAATATTCTATTTTTTAGGATGGAAATAAAGAAAATGAAAAAACTGTTGAAGTTCATCAATCTGAAGAAGGTGTAAAATATATTATGCCTGTAATTGGAACTATTGTAACTGCCCGAGTATGTTGCTGAAAGTAATTTTGAATATAAATAAACATTTTTAAGATTGTTTCTCTTGCGACAAAAGCTGCAAAATGTTCAATTTTTTGTGTTCAAGATTGCGTTCTTCCTGTTGAATTTTCTGCAACTTTACGAAAAGAAGATATGCTTCAAAATGAATATAATAAAGTTAGTTTATTGTTAGTTTTTTAAAATTTAAATATATAAATTTTTAGGCTGATATTTGGAATTACGTACAACCTGGTGATATAATATTAGCTCGAGTCCTTGGAATGGGTGATATTCAAACTTCTTATTTGCTATCGATTGCTGAAGCTGAATTGGGTGTGACGAATGCTTGTGGTAGCAATGGTGAAAGATTAATTCCAAAAGATTCACAAACTGTAATTTCTACGAGGTCGGGAAAAGAAGAACAACGAAAAGTTGCACAAATTCCAAATCTTAATGTGTAGTTGTTATGTAATTTATAATTCCATGTTTTTGTTGTTGGTTTGTTGTTAAAATTAATATATAAAAATTTTAACCAAAAACGTTCTTTTTCCAGACTGTTACCGTAACCTAAACAGTTTTATGTTACGGTAGTAGTCATAAAATTGTTTATGTTACGGTAGTAGTCATAAAATTGTTTATGTTACGGTAATAGAATTAATTAGAAGTTTTAAAGAATTATTAAAATTAGATTACTGTAGCAACCATAAAGGAAAAAAGTTTATATGGAAATTTTCGAGCCCAATTTTTTGATAGAACTGTCAGAAAAGAGGCTATTTTATTCTTTAAAAAATGATTTCTTTGATCGCCGCCGACAACAAGATATTAGTTTTAATTGTAAACAATCATTCAGATGCTGCAGTGATTACTGTAGTAATGGCATGTAAATTAAATTACAAGTGTTAAACAAAAAACTGAATAATAAATATTTTATTAACCAAACATAAAAACAATAATTTTCAACAAAAGTTTACATAAAAAATGAAGCAGGAGCATTTCGAGTGTAACCAAAAATGATGGCAGATTTTTCTGCTAAAGAATCCCAAAAACCATCCCAGAAGGTATAATTTTTATAAAAATACATATTCATATTATTTGGAAGGTGAATATGAACATATCCAATTCGATGGGGTGGAAGGGAAAGTGTATTATCAAAGTAATTGTCCAAATCTCTTTCATCATTTTCTGTAAAATCAACATGATAACAAATCCTAAAAAAAGTAATTGTAATTGTTATGGGATATAATATATTAAGGGTTAACAAAATGGATCAGAGTTTATGATGCATATATTTTTTTTGGGGAAGGAAAATTTGAATAAATTGTTTCATTTGGATACGAGAAATTACAAAATCCGGCATAATTCAAGCTTGATGCTGGATTTAAGGTCCCAAAAATATGTGCCTAAACCTTCTAAAAATTGTAATAACTTACTTAAAAGCTTCCAAATCGTTCATAAATTGTTCAAGGGCATTCAAGGGTGCCGGAGGTGGAGTCTCAAATTTCATATTTCCAATAAAAACTTTAAAGCCAAGATTTCGTTTAGCCTCTTGAAAGAAGCCATAATGAAAGCGATTTGTTTTTCCACAATCAAATTGGAATCTTTCAATTTCAGTGAAGTTTATCGTATTCAAAATATTTTCTGCAACAGCTTGCGAGAAATTTCGAAGAGAAATTCCCCGAATAACATGAACATTTTGGATATCGGTAAGATCTTGAACATTTTGAAGGGATAAAACGGCATATCCATCAGAGGTAATTGTAAGGCCATTAAAATGCTTCCATCCAAATTCATCTTTAAAATCATCCACATCCATTGTTGCCCCATCTAAAATGAGATAATCAACAATTCGAGGATTGGCATGCCGAGAAAGTCTTTTTTGTGCTCGAAGAGATTTTGAGACTTGTCCAAGTTGCCATGCCTGGGCAGGGGTAAGTAATTCAAAGAATCGAACTTTTACAACATCTGGAAGATCATTGTATGGAAAGGAGGGCTCATTGAAGCGAGGAACCCAAGGAAACCATGATCCTTAAAAACATGTTTTTATGTAAATTTATTAAAATGTGATAAACAATTAATATTTGTTTATTACAAAATTAAATAAATCTTACTTGGTGGAGTTGGTGGAATATGTGGTACAACCATAATTTACTAATTTTAACTAATTGTGTGATCTATTAATAGATAAAAAACAAGGATATAAAAAACTAGTCAATGCAGCTACTGAGAAAGACTAAACTAAAAAACAACAAAAAAAGAAGAAGGAAGGGAATGGATGTCCTGGCCAGCTGCAGGCTGAAGGGGGAGAACTGCTTGGTTTGTACTTGGATGACCCATCCATTTCTTCTATTTTATTCATTGCAAATGCGCGCCAAATTTTTGCTTATGTAAGTAGTCAACCCATCTTGTGACTAACATTTTTGCAACAATATGTCATCCTCTAATTAGAGATCACTTTTATATAAAATGAGAAATATAGGCACTTTTTTAATTAATCAATAAATCTTTATTCAATAACAACTTTTACATTCTTTTTTTAATCGAAAAATCAAGGATCACCATTAAGCACAAGGTCACTTTTAATTGTTGTAATAATTGGAAGATATACTTGATCTTTAGCTTTAGACCCTAAAATTTTGTAAAATTTAATTAGCATCGACTAAATTTGCATAAATGATCTTTACCCCATGTAAAATCAGTATGACTAAAATCATCAAGTTTTATTGATTCTTTCAAAGAATTTGCAGGAATATTTTTTAATAAATGTTCTGTAATATCTTGTTCATCGGCTAACCAATCACAAGGTGACCAATATAAATGAATATCTGCATTTATCTTTGTAAGATCATATTCTGGTGGAGTTGGTTTACCATAATGCCATAAATTATCCAATGCATTTTCTACAGAAATTTTACTAAATATTACTGTAATAACATTTTCAAAAGGAACATACCGTAATCATATTTTTGTTGTTTACCAGATCGAACCATTTGTGACCAATGAATGATATTCATTGTTGAAGTTCCACCGGGTTCATCTGAAAGAAAAACTGGAACTCGAGTGGCATTCATTTGACCAGTTGATGATCCACTAATTATGAATAACATATTTGCACATGTTTGTTCTTCTTGAGCCTTTAAATGTTAAACTTTATTACTGTAGATAAAAGATTACTGTAGCTTACAGAATCTTCACAAAAAATTTTAAGCATTGCTTTCATGAATGCATCATCAGGCAAAAATTGATCTTCACCAAATAATTTATACAGTACCTAAAATTTAACATAGATTACAGTAATACAGTAATAATTGTTGTTGGGAAACATACTTCAAAGCCATCATAAAGATCTTTTGCAATAACTTCGAGAAGGCCTTGAATGTGTTTAACCGTTCCAACGGGAGCTAATGCAAAGAATTTTCGAATTTTTGATGCAAATGCAACATCTTCTGCAAGTTTTGAAAACATAATTAAAGTTCCCTGTGAATGTCCAACATAATAAAGACTTGAATGATTAGTTGTTTGCAAGGCCGTATCAATCATTGCAGTTAAATCGTATCTGTAAATTAATGGGTTACTGTAGTTTTGTAAATATAAGTTTTAGTATTAATATCAGTTACAGTACTTTGATTGATAACCATCAGATTAGATTAGCTCAATTTTTGTGAAAAAACTGAATGCGGTGTAAAATAAAAGATACTGTAATCAGTTTTGATTAAAATAATTATAGGAAAACTTGTCATTGCATAACACTACAGTAACCTTTAAAAAACTTCAAACTCGATTATAACTGATTACTGTAGCACATTATTTCAACAATTATCTTTCTTCTTTTTTCAGTACCCTTTTGTATAAAAACTTACTGTTGCATTTCATCCCATGTAAATTTCCAGAATTCATGACTGCTAACATCGTATTTTGTATGATTCAGCGAATAAAGATTTCCTCGAACATTTCCCATCCAAACATCAAATCCTGCATCGGCTAACAAATATCCCAAAGATAATGTTGGTAAATTACTAATCCAATTTGAGCTTGAAGCTTCAAGGCCATGTTGAAGAAAGACAACTGGGCGCCGAGCATTTGCAGTTAAACCATCATTAAGCCCTCGGGGGATTCGATGCATTGTAAGAATGTATCCATCTTGAGTAACTGCATATCTCTCTTCAACTGGATAACCCCATCTTTTGATAATTCCTGGAGTTTGAAGTCCTGCTTCAGGGTCAAGGGGGAAAGGGGTGGTGGGTACGGGATCAGATTGAACAAATTGAAAGTTGGTGAAAAAGGCAAAAAAGAAAAACACAATCAATTTCATTGTTTCTCTTTTTTGCAGGTAAAAACAAAGAATGAAATGTTCCGGTTTTGTTTGATGCTTCTTTTAAAATCTTTTAAGGCATAGTTAATTCTTTGTTTTTTTCATGCTTGCTTCTGTTCATTCCCTGATAACAATATCAATGCTGATAAGACTACACTTATAGCTAGCTAAACTTCTTCTCTCAACATGTGCAACATACAATAAGAAGAAGCAATAAATCTTTGTGTTTTACTTTTTATTTATGGTTTGAATTTTATTTAAATTCCAGAAAAATCTTTTTTATTATTCAATCAAAATTCAGATATTTCATATAAATTTTAAACACATTTTTTAAAAAACTCGATTACTTTTAATACTTTCCATTTTACGAATTCGATCAATGATGGGATGATAAATTTTTTCTGCAGCATGCATTCCCCAAATGTAATCTGTAAAATGTAAAGTCTTTAAAGTTTGATAAAGTCAAAAATTATCACACAAATTTTTTTGTTGTGTGTTTTAAAAAAACAGGAAGTTTCAAAGAATAAAGTTTATGTACTCTTCTTACCCATATGATTGTAAATTCCTAAATGATTGGCTTCTTTCAAGGTTGAATTTGGAAGTTTTGCCATAATATAACCCTAAAAATTAAATCAATGTTTAAAAATTTTCAATTTTAAAAATACAACATTTAAAAATTAGACTTTTAGGTGTACGGTAGCAACAAAATTTGAATAAAGAAAATTTCTTACTTCAACATCTGTTGGATCAGCAAGCCAATCATCAACAGAATAATAAAGATATGTTGGAATTTGAAGTTGAGAAATATCATATTCAGGTGGAGTTTTTTGACCGTAATATTTCATATTTGCATTTCCATAATCGTATTTACAGAATTTTCCACTTTGAGTCATTTGGGCCCAGTGAACAATATTCTTTGTTGAAGTCCCAGCCGGAGTGTGATCCATGTAAATCATTACTCGGGTCTTAAAAGGTACCGTAATCATGTAATTATTAACTATAACAAAAAACAGGTATTGGGATCCGAACCCCCAACCTAAGGTTTTCTATTCTATTTTACTAACCCCTGCACCGCTGAAACAAATGACTCTAAAAAAACTCACCATATTAATATCTTTTGAATCAGGGCCACCAATTTGGAAAAGAATATTGCCGCATAAAGGATTGGTAAATCCGGTGCCACAAATTAAGAATGCAAAAAATTTTGAAAAAATATTACTTGGTAAAAATTCATAAGCTCCAAAAAGTTCAATTAATTTTCCCATTCGACTTATTAAATGTGCTCCAATGTATGACATTAATCCACGGATATGGGCTACCGTACTCACAGGAGCCAAGGCAAAAAATGCCGAAATATTTTTTGCAAATTCTTGATCCGAAGATCCTTGGGCAAACATGACAGCCGTGCCTTGAGAATGTCCAATGTAATACAGAGATTTTTGACGCGAAACAGATAAAGCCTTTCGAACCATTGTTGGGATATCGATGGTTGCCATTTCATCGAAAGAAAAATTCCAAAATGCTGGTTGAAAATGGGAGTATTTTCGATGCTTGAGGGAATAAACATTTCCTCGAACATTTCCAATCCAAACATCAAAGCCGGCATCGGCAAAAACATATGCAGCAGATTGGGAGGGGATATTTGTGGTCCAATCAGCAGAAGATCCGAGCAAGCCATGTTGAAGGTAAACAACTGGACGAGGCTTTGATGAATCCGTGTCTAAAAGTGTAACGTTAAGATTAACCAAAACGGATTTTATATATCCGCCATCAAGATATGACTGATTTTAATTTGTATTGGATGAAAAAAGTGGATTTGTTTAATCCATTATTTAAAGAGATTAGTTTCGTTTCTGCGGTTATATAATTTTAGCGGATATCATATATCCAGCATTCGTTTCTGCGGTTATATAATTTTAGCGGATATCATATATCCAGCATTTTATTAAAGCTCACTAAATACAGATAAGTATTCTAAAACGCATTTCAAATATCTTTTTCTCAAAGGGATATATCAAATCCATTATCACAAAAGTAGATTTTTTCAAACTCTAAAACCCACCATTTTTTCCAAATGGAATCCGATGCAAAGTTAAATAATATCCATCTTCAGTTTCGGCATAAATTGTTTCACAAGTATATCCATAATAATCAATAATTTGGGGGACATCCATATCCTGCTCAGGAAAATGATATCCCAAAACTTTCATCAAAAAACAACAAAAAATCAAAAATAAACATTTTATTTCAACCATTTTCTTTTTTGCAACAGCAAAAATAAATTGTTTAAACTAAAACTATTCCTTTTTTGAAAAAACAAATGTTTTAAATAAGTCTTTTTCTAAAAAAAACAGAGGATGGAAGGAAATGAAACAAAATTCTGCTGTTTTATAAATCATATAAATGGATGATGAGGTCAGAAATAACAAAAAAAAGAGTGATGACTAATATCATTTGATTTGCAATGGTTTGATATTTGATTGTAATCAAAAAAAAATGATGGTCTTTCTATTGCTCGTATTTTCTCCGGTTTCAACAGATGCTTTTTATAATGTCTGTTTTTTTATGTTTTTTGGATTGTAAATGTTTCAAACATATTTGTGCAGCAGAAAACAGTCATCATAAAAAACCATAAATAATGAATCAAAATAAGATTTGTTAAAAAAATAATGATAAAATCAATCAAAAAACAAAACTATTTCAAGCCATTTTATGAAGGTTTAGATCGACACTTTAATGCAGGTCCTAATCACTGTCAAACATGACAGAAATTATAACTTTTTGAAGATGAAATTCGAATCGATCAGTAATGTTCACTCAGAATTTTTACACGTTTATTCAATAAATTTTAAGTAGTAACTTTACGTTTATATAAAATCAAACGTATGTTAGATGCATATTATTACTTTGATATACTGTTACATATTTGCTAACAAAGCAAATATCTTGTGAAACAAAATTTTATCATGATACTTTTAAAAAACCGTTTAAAATTATCCACATTTAAATTGAATAAAAGCAGTGCAAATAAGCCACAAGAACGAAAACAAATTAAAAATGTTTAAGAATGAGATTATGACCACAGGATTTTTTAATAAGATGTTTGGCCATAAGCGAATTTTTGAAATATATTTAATAATGAATCGTTTTGTGTTAAAAGTGATCCACGTCAAGTCTATTTTGCAAAAAATATTAAATATTCAAAAAAATTTTCAGACAAAAAAATAACATTCAACGAAATAAATTTGTCCGAATATGTTTTATGTAGTTTGGTTTTTGTAGTTTAGAAGAGAGGATGAAGAAAAAAGTTTGTTCATCAGATTTTTTGAAGTGGCATATTAAAATTTGCTTTAAAGTTTCACATTTTTTGTTATGCGACTGCTTTTGAAATACCTATTAGTTCAAAAATATTTTAAAAAATTGTGCAACATTATTCAACAATAAAATTTTTACTGCTCAATGATTATTTTTAAATCAAAATTGAGAGTCCTCGAATACTGTCATTGTATGTCAGTTATTTAAGAAGTTAATAACAATGTTTTACAGTAACAACTTAGAGATGATGCTTTCATCATCGATTAATGCAAATTCGTCAACTGCAAAGACGACATGATCAATGGCCAGAAGTCAGCCCACTCATATAATGTCATATTTGGGCAGCGTCCACGGCTTTTTTCATTTGATGATTAAAAAACAATATTAAAAAACAATATTAAAAATCTTCTTGTCGTTCACTCAAATACTGAAGGTTTTGGCAGAAGTTTTAAATTTCACAATCAATTTTTCGATTTCTTCCCGAAGGTGTAACATTCCAAAAATGAAAAACAACAAATTTATTAAACTTTCATAAACAAAACAAACAACTGCGTACTTTTTTGTATATAAAGTACAGTAACCAAGATTCGTTAAATATTACTTTTAAAATTCTTCTTCAGGAACAACCTTCAATTTCTTGTCACGTTCATTTGCAGCATTTCTACGTGCTTCATTCTTTTCCCTTTGTTTATCAATATGCCCTTTAACAGATTCTAAAAGTGGCAAAAGTTATTTTTAAAAACAAAAGTATTCAAAAAACATACCTCCAAATTTTTCTTTATCAGATTCAATATATTTTTGGATAAATTCGTTAAAATTTTGATAATGATCATTGATTTCTTGCAAGGTTTCATTATACAACTAAAAATGTATGACTAAATAATTATGTGTCGAGATATTTTGGGGAAATACTTATGGGACAAGCATAATGTGAGGAAAATTTAAAGAAGAAATTGTTAAAAGTATTCGTGGACTTACAGTAACAAAATCCATTTGACCAGTTGCAATTTCTTCAATTCCTTCAATAAATTTTGCCCGATATTCAGGTGTAATAATTTTAGGAATGCATTTTTGGTATGCTTCAATCAAGGTAATTGCCATTGAAGATGGTTCAAGTTCACGAGTTTCAGGATCAAGTTCAACATAGCCTAGACTTTTGATAGAACTAGTATAATTTGGAAGAGTTCCATCCGTGCCAACTTTGTTTTGCTCCATTGTTTTAATTAATTCAGGTTCTGTAAGAAATGGTACAGTTGGGTATTCTTTAAGAGCAACACGGCATTTGAATTTTGAACCAGGGATAAGCTTTGCAGATAAATCTTCAGCAGGTGTGGCAGCTTTATATTCAGGCATAATTCGAGTAAAACCAAGGTCTTCATGTTCAACACTTTCATACACAAGGTTTTGACCACCAATATCAAAGGTAACACTTTGCCGGGAATATTCATAATCACCCATGAAAGAAGCAAGGAACCGACGACAAATATAATAATAAACTTCAAGATATTCAGGATCCAATCGATCACGATCAACACGGAAAAGTGGGATGCAAGTTGGCATAATTGGAGGATGATCACCTTTATCGATACCACGTTGCAAAGCTTTATGAACACTGAATCGCATGTCCTTTGATAATTTTAGTTTTTAGTTTTAGTTTTATTTATACGCTCCGACTACAAGAGTAGTGGAACGGGGCAAGAAATAAATATTTACAAATTGAAAAATACATACATAAAAATTTACATTTGGAAATTATATACAATAAAACAATGAAATTAAGAATAAAAATTTTCTATTTCGGTATTCAGTAAAAATTGTTTAAAGTGTCTTTTTTGATTGAAGTTGGAAATGTTGATTTTGAGTTTATTCATGAAGTTTGAAGTTCTGGTTGAATAGTGAATCTGTTGATATTTATTTGTTATTTTTTCTTTTGAGGAGTAATTCTTTTTGAATCTTGTGTCATGATTTGAGGGTTTGAATTGAAGCGAGGAATCATTTCGAGTTGAAGTGTGAATAAGTTCAAATCCAGTTTGGAGATCAATAATATTTCTTCTTTCATGTAGTGATTTCATACCATATTGTTTGAGTCGTGCTGGATAAGACGGGATAATTCCAAAACGGTGTTGTCTTCGATAGAGCATTCTGGTGAAAAGTTTTTGTGGCCTTTCTAAATATGCAGCAATTTTTTTCTGTTGAACATTGAAAAGTTGAGTACCGTATTCTAGAATTGGTCGAACATAGACATTGAAGAGGAAAATTAAAACATCTTGGGACGAAATAAGAACTCGTTTCATGATTGAAAATAAAGATGACATTGCTGAACCAACAATTTTTTTGATGTGAGCATGAGGTTGAAGATTATTTTGAAACATAATTCCGAGGTCAATCCAAGCTTATCAGATTCCATAAGATGTGAATGCAATTTTAAATCCGCAGGATATTTTGTTGATTCACTTCGAGGATATGTAATTTTTCCCATTTCATAGAGACGTTGAACAAGCATCGCAGTATATTCAGGAGAACGTTTAAAGAATTTTGATTGATCCTGCATTAATTCAAAAGTATTCAAACCAGGTGGAGCTTTTTCAACGACAGTCATGTTTGATCCTTCGAGAACTTCACAATGATTGACATTCTAAAAAAATAACTTCAGTGTTAAAATAATGTCGCCATCACGAAACAGTGGAATTACGAATGATAAAACTTACTTGTAAAGTTTCAAGACGCTTCTTTTTCATCCATTGGATCTGAGCGAATAGAAAGTTCTTTGCCATCAACATCGATAGTATATTCAAGGCAAAATTTTGCAGGAGTTTTTTGCGTTTGAAGATAATGTTCAACAATAATGGCAACACAAACAGTACTGCAAGGACCAAAAGATAATTTGAAAATTTCTTCATTAAGAATACTCTGTAACATATTATACAGTACATGACATTGCAAATTAAAAGCTTACTGTTGCAGCAAATTTTTGGCATCTGCTTAAACAAACACCAACACGAAGATCGAGATGATGTTTTGCCATCATGGCCAAGTAACGGAGAAAATTAGGACGATCCAATCTTTTCATTGTAACAGCGGCTTCTGAAGGCGATGAAAATCGAGCTCTGAAAAATGTTTTTAATAAATATAAATGGTAAATGAGGAAACAAGGCATACCGGAAGAATGCATCCATAGGATGACAACCAGGTGGTGTTTTGATGTAATTTAAGAGATAATCAATAACTTCAAAGCTAATAGCTTCACCTTCATGATCATTATCGAGCCAAAGAATAACAGCGTGACAATCTTGTGCTAATTTTGCAAAGAAGCGGTTAGAGATTGCTCTACTGCGAGAAACGTCACAAATTTTATCATAGAGAGCGTTTTCACTTTCACCTCTTTTGAATCCACATTTGAAAGATTGTCTAATGAGGTGGCCGAATGTTGAAACCATCCAAACATTAGCACGACGTCCAGCCATCTCATAACGAAAACTGTAAACTTTTTCTCTACCATCCCCTTCCGGTACCGGTTTAGTGCCAGACAAAATCTTAACAACCTCTTTAGCGAGACTTGGCTTTTCAGCAACCATAAGAATTTCAACAGGCACCTATAACGATGTGTTGAAAAAAACTGTACGTGAATATATGAACAAAACCTTACATGAGAAGGAACGTGATCAAAATTCATTACAAGAAGTCTTTCGTAATAAGCAACGGCATCTTCAAGAGAAGCAAAACTAAATTTAGAAAGAAGTTCTTTTAAGACATCTTGACCATGATCAAGCACAGGATAAGGAAGGTTGACGTCTGCGATATTCTGAATCTAAAATATGCAATGTACGACATTGAAAAAGCTTAAACAAAGTTCACAAAATTACTTACATTTTCAGCCACATCCATAATAAACTTCGTTGATAAGCAAAAAAATTAAATTCCAAAGCGCCTGTTTAAATTAATTTTTTGATTGAAAAAGCAATAAAAAATCTTGTAGAAGAAAGTTAAAGATTGGCTCAAATGCTTTTTCGGTTTCGTTGAACGAGGCGCTGGGCAATGATATCGTAACGCAGGATTTTTCGTTTCAAGACTTTGCGGCAAACAAATGACAGGCGTGTAGTTATGAAAATTGTGAACTCTCTTATCCACGACTCTTTTTTGACGTCCGTCTCAATCGTCTTTTCGTTATAGTTCCATTTTTATGATCTCTCTCTCTTGTTGAGGTTCGTGTCGTTATTTATCTTTTTATTGTGATCATTCTATTGTTGGGTTTTGTTCGTTCGCGTCATTCTTCTTCACTTCAAATTTCTATAAAAGCTCTTGCGTGTCATTTTTTCTTTGGTCAGTTGTATGTTATTTTATTTGTATGGTTGATGATAAAAATAAAATAACAAACATGTATCTGTTGGTTGATGATAATATATTTCTATCTCGTCTCGGGATGTTATTATCTTATTTTTAAGTTTCCGTAGATTTTGGTGTGATTTTGTTGGATAAAAAATTATTTTTGGATATATTAATTAGGGGGTTGATGTTATTTATGGCTTATGCCAATTATGTCCATATCCGGGGCCGTGGTCATTACAGTGTCGAACGCATCTCTTATCAATAAATAAAAACGATACTCTAAAAAATTATCTGATGTTTTACGATTTAAAAAACAATATTTATTTGAAACTTTAACATAAAACACAGGTGATATTTTAACATTGCTTTTTGTTTTTGAATTTTTAAATAAAATTTTAGAAAAAGATTTCAGCTGATGAGTCAGACTTATCAGGAGAAAATAAATTTAAAACATGACTGTGAAAATCGGATGTTATTAGAAAGTTGATGTAACAAAGAATAATTAATTATAAAAAAATATACTTAAAATTTATAAATCTCATGATCGGTTGTGCGTTTGCACTCTTATCAATGATATAAATACGAATGTTCAAAGTTCGGTGAATTGTTTGTTTTTCTGTGACATGTATTTTAACGTGAGAAGGCCTTGCTGAAATGTAATAAGGAATAAGGTTTTATTCTTTGTCATGGATACTTTATCTTTGAATTTAATTCTGAATAGTAGTAGAAGACCATTTTGGAAATGAAAAAATTTTCTTCTGTTTGTAACTGCTGTTGCAAAAACAAGATACAAAACAAGGTAATCATTTCAAGGAATTATTAGTTGATATTTTTTTAATGTTAAAAAACACTATATAAACTAGCAGAATTAACTGAATATCTACTCGACTGATAAGCCTCAATAACTCACATAAATATATGTACAATAATGAAAATCGATTTTGAAAAAAATATTTTGAATATTTTGGAAAACAAATGCATTAAAGTGTTATGGTCATTCCGTTTGGATGAAATCGTTTTTTCCACTAT
Source organism: Panagrolaimus sp. LJ2414 (assembly GCA_024447195.1). Taxonomy (NCBI): domain Eukaryota; kingdom Metazoa; phylum Nematoda; class Chromadorea; order Rhabditida; family Panagrolaimidae; genus Panagrolaimus; species Panagrolaimus sp. LJ2414. The sequence continues at coordinate 1,130,024 of JAMRXY010000278.1, forward strand.
TCATGCAGTCAAATATCACATATTTTATTTCAAAAACAGTATTATGTCGTATCCGTTTGGATCAAACGGTTAATCCCATAATTCATGCAATTATACGATTTTAACAAGTCAAAGTCATTTATGGAGTTAAATTTTGGTTTGATTAGAGCAATTAATTTATTGTGCCAATTTAAAGATTGCGACATTTTAAATCTTTTTCGAATAAGCTGTTTTATAAAACTTTATTATTATTTATATTTCCAATTTGATTACTTATTTTATTGATTACCAAAAAATATGTTTACTGTAAAACAGAAAACCAAAACTTGTTAAATAAAATACAATAATATTGATAATTTTTTTGTGTTCGAATAAAATACCAAAGTTTCATTGAATAAATTTTAACCTTTGATTTCTAAGTACACAATCAACACATAAAATGTGCACTTAAAAAACTGCATTCTTCAATAATAAAAAAATTTATTAATTACAACATCTCTTCCTTTTTTTCCATTTTAATGAACACCAACGCATTTCTTACAAAAATTCATACAAAAAAATTTTTGTCCCTGATCTCCTGAATTTTTCTGCTTTCTGCGTAAATTAGAAAAAAAAATGATTCGCCAAATGATTGAATTGAAAAAAAAGAATCGAACTGAATCAATGATAAAAAGAGAAGGGGTAAAATTTAACTTCAAAAAAGTTTGATCTCTGATAAAAACTACTAATTTTTGTGACGTTCAAATTATATTTCTTTTTTTTTTTGATACAAGATTAATTTCATTAATGTTGTTTGGAAAAAAATATGACGACAAAGAAAAAAGCGTAAAAGGTGTGTTTTTCATTACAAATTTTTTCCAATGTATTTTTTTGATGTTATTGAACTATTGAAAATTAAATAGAAAAAACGGGAGCGACGGATGTAGGTAGATTGAAAAGAATCAATTTATCATTTTTTATTTCAAGTTCTTGAAATTTTATAAGAACACCATGTTAAAGACCAATCGAGGCGGGATTTCATTGAATAAAATAAGTTTTTCGAAGCAGTATAAATAAGAGAATGACCCAAAAAATCGAAAGTATTATCTTTGAATTTTCTTCTTTCATCAATTTGCAAATTTAATTAAAATTTGATTCTATTCCAAAGACATATAATGGCTTCAAAATTGATATTTTTAATTCTTGTTATTGCTGTTATCTTTGAACTTTCTTCAGCACAATATGGTAATTTTTAAAAGGATATTTTAAATGTTGTCTCCAGATTCTTTGGATGGTTGGGGAATCGATCATATCTTTGAAGAAGCAAATTTTCTTTAAACTTTGTGGATTTTTTGAATTTTGATGCTGTGTATTTTTAAGAAAAATCTGCTAAAGTTTGAGGATTTTTGCATTTTCAAAGGTATCTTCGATATCCCTGAATCGTTCAAGAATCAAAAAAAATAATAATAGAAAATTATTTCTTATCAATCACAATTTTGTATTTTAATCATATTCAAATTTCAGGCATGATGGGAGGATACCCTGGCATGGGAATGATGGGAGGCGGATATCCAGGAATGGGAATGATGGGTGGTTACCCTGGAATGGGAATGGGAGGATGGAGGATGCGAAGAATGATGATGGGCGGCATGGGCGGTATGGGAGGTATGGGAATGGGTGGAATGGGAATGTACCCAGGGATGATGGGAATGATGGGTTAAATTATGATTTTTAAAAATTTACCAAAGAAATTGTCACAATTTTGCTTTACAATTCTTGTTTTTTAAAATTCGGGTCTTGTTGAAGTTTAATTTTATGACTCTATTATTTTTTCCTGTTCTCATGTGTATAACTTTATTTTATTTGAATAAATATTAATTAAATTTTAATATATCCATCTTCCATGAAGCAATGTTTTAAATGTGAAAAAAACAATCAAACCATGAATATTTGAAACCATTCTGTCAATAATATTGCAATAGAAAGCTTTGTGCAAAAAAACAGTTATGCCATTGTTCTGGGTTGGATTGCCATTATTTTTTCACAAACCTGTAACACAGTTCTTGTGTGAGAAGTCGGTATTAATGGAATATTTAATACAACATTTTGAATGTATAAAGCCATAAAATTGAATGGATTAAAAATGACAACTATATTCTCCCTCCTACGACCTCATAGAAAGACAAATTGATTAAAATCGTTTTTTCTCTAAAAAAAAGTCGTAAAATAAATTGATTAAAATTGTTGCTTCTCTAAAAAGCCATAATGCATTGAAATGATTTAAAACATTCCTTCTCAGATATGGAAACAAATTTCCCACTTAATTGTGATAATTTTAATTTTGGTAATAAACGTCTTGTTATTTTAGTTATTAGGATACTTTTTAGCCATGATTTAAGAATAAAAAATAAATTTATTTTAAAAGTATACCGGGGGTTCTCCAATAAAAAACATTGAAATATAAAAAAATGAAACAAGTTACAAATCCAAAATATCAATAAAAAAGAAACATTTATCTAGTAAAAAAGAAAAAAAAAATCATGTATTGCGGCAGATACTTTTGATCAATTCTAATTCTTTATCAATATAATCTTGAATTGCCTCATTCGCTCGGATATACGCTTCATCACTCCACCGCTTTTGAATTTGTCCAGAGGGGGGATCGCCTTTTTTAGATAAATTTCAGTTACGTCTTCTTCTCGGAGAATCATGATTCCCATTAAGGCTCTAAGGATATCATTGTAAAAGTCTATTGGATTTATTTTAACAAAAAACATTTTACCTCCAAAATAAACATATTGAAAATTTTTCGACATGCAGTAAATGTCACGAAAATTCGGGGACCATATGTCGTGGGATAATGAGCGCTCTCTGGGTGCCCTTGCAACACGTTCAACTTGTTTACGTTCATTAGGAACACCAAGGGGATATCCTCTTGCAGCTAAAAGTTTTTCATGAGAAGATACAACTGTTGCTTCATCAGCACCAAACATGATATCTCCCCCTATTAAATCAGATGCATCAAAATCATCATCACCTAAAAATATCCTTTTTATTATCCCAAAAAAATCAAGAAATAAATGTAACTTTACCACAATCTCCGTCAGTTAAGAGCATTAATTCATCTTCTTCACTTATCACCATATTTACTCCCATTGGCTCCCATTTTCTTCGAGGAAGGAGGCATTTTTTTAATTGCTTAAAGCAACCAGGTGATCGTTCTACAGCGTTACTTTGATAATGACTTTTAATAAAATCATTGACATTTGAAACAAGATGACCATCATCTTCACGGCTTCTAAAAAATTATGCATTCACTTGAATGTTTTAAAATTTAAATAAATAGTCGGAATAAACGTTTTATTTTAAAATGTATTGTTTCCATTAAAGTTTCCAAAAATCCCAAAATAATAAAAAACAAGACAGCATTTTTTTTCATTTATTTTTTTTGCATAAAAACAGAAAATCATTTTTTTTAAAAGTTTTTTCAAGTATTTGATAGATGCCATCAAAATGATGTAAACAAAATTACTTGCCTGTTAAAAATTCGGTTCAGCTATATGCAAATCCTCATCAAAGAAGCTTGCATTGAATACCCGAAATGAGTAAAAATTGTATCTTTGCCCACTTGATCTAGGTTGTCCGGAAGCGCTTCTTTTTTAGCTGTAAGCGTCATTCTTCTTTCGATGCAAGCTTGAAAAAAGCTAGTCAGGAACGTAACGAACAATTGTTTCGTTAAAAAGGGTTGAAAAAGAAAGCCGGCATACTTTTGTTGGAAAGTTGAAACTAAAAAAATTTTCGTACAATTCTTCAATTTCTTTAAAAAAATACAATCACGCAAATTTTTGAAAATAAAGAAAAGGAAAATAATTGAAAAAAAAATTTGATAAAATTGTAACGGGAAAACAACTCTTTTATTGAGCATACACATTGCAGTTCTGTGACTTTTATCATTCTTAAAAAAACTTTGCTTTCAACAACAAAGTTTTTCCATGAATTTCTTTCATTGATAACGAATGTATGTGGTTGTAAAATTTATTTCTAATGAAAATGGCATGATCATTGTCAGATGATGCAATTAATTTTAGTAGTAAACAATCCTGCTACACACCAAAATTTCTTTTGCCATCGCAGTTTTAAAAGGACATCCTAAATTAATAGTAATTAATTATCGACGGATTTCAGCAACCGATTTCTCTGATAAATTTGATCTGCTGGAACCGTATCAATATCAGTTGTTTCACTAACAAAAGACTTAATTGTGCTTGTACAAAGTGCAGAGGCGTATTTTTTTGGTTATTTTTTATTTTAAATGAACAAGTAAAAAAGGGAATAAAAAATGCGAACCTCTGAAAAGGGGAGGTCCATTGTGTCTCTTATTTTTTCCATCTTTCTTGGGTCAACAACATTTTTGGCAACTTTATACATTTGTTTTTTGAATTTTTAAGATAATTTTTACTCACTAAAAACGTGATAAAAAAGTATCAGATATTTTAAAGCTTCAAATGTTGTAATGTGTATGATGGATGCGAATATAGACATTTTTAATTTTAATATGATAAAATAATGAACACCTATGAGATTTTGCTTCTAATTCTGGAGATACAGTAACAATGAATAGGAAATAATTTATTGAGGTTTATCATTATTGATTTAAAAAACAAGTTTTGTTCTTAAAAAATACATAAATGGTCTGAAAATTGATTGCCATAGATATTTTTTATTTTTTTTTATTATTGTGAAAGAATATATACCAATTTGTTTCTGAGCAACAACTTTCAGTTGGCAAAGAGAAATGGCATTTGTCTTTCGATTTCCGTCAATATTTTTTTTTCAAACTCACACAAAGCCATTTCACAGGTTGCCATTCCTCCTGCGATCTTTTGGGGTCATTGTCGATAAGGTCAAATCGAAAAAAAACTAATTGGTATAACTATTTTTTTCAGTCATCCGTCATTCACTTTCCATTTTGCAGTTTAGTGAAATTTCTTCCTCCTCTTTCTTTATTAAATAATTATAAAATTAATAGTAATTAATTAAAAATGTATTTGATCTCCGAACATTCCTCCTACAATGAATACAATAATCATGGAACTTTAATTGGAATTCACCAAAATTATTTGTATTCTGCAAATTCTTTGGATGAAGAACTTAAAGTTTATCGAAGAAAAACAATGGAAACTCGAGAATGGGAATGTTTTTGGAAGTGTGAAATTTCTTCCAGAAATGGTTGTTCCTGTTCAGATTCTGTTGCTGCAGCATATGGAATTATTGGGAATGAACTTTTTGTTGCTGCCTATGGCCTGGTAAATAATTTTTATAAATCCTTATTACTTTGAAAGTACTAATTTAGTATTATCCTATTTCCAACCATTTACCCCTTTAAAAATCTGCATAATTTTTGCAAATAATTCATGTTTCTAAAAAATTGTATTTACTGTTAACAATAAACGTACCATATCCAAAAATCTTTCCTTAATACAGTTCTTTTAATTAGCATATAACTGAAAAATTCCTGTTTTTAGAAATCTGACGAAGATGAAATCCGTTTTCATCTTTCTTCCATCAATCTTATCACCGATGAAATCACTGATTACAAAACTTTTACAAATAATACCTCAGATTTCTGCTACAATCTTTGCAATCAATGTTGCATGAGTTCCATCACATCCCTAAATCCTCAAAATCCATCTGAAATTTCAATTATCCCATGGTGCCCTGAAGAGATGTCCCGATTCTCGACAACAGTTTTGACCTATGTTGATTGTGTTCAAACAAAACTTTTCGTTGATCAAGAAGCTAAAACTTGCACGTATTTGGAATCTGCCGGATTTTCAATCCATAGCCGATCCACCTTGAATCAACATGTAAATACTTCAAATATTGGAGTTTGGGCATTTGGAAAAATTTTATATTTTTATGATGATGATTTAATTCTTGGTGGCACAAATTCTTCCAAGACAAAGATGAAAATTGTTGGAGATTTAGATTTTCAAAAATGTTTGTATGCCGGTTTCTACAGTACCTCAGATGGCTTGAAATGCATCGGATTTGAAAATGAAGAAAACATGAATATTCATATTTCTTGTATTTATAATGTCGAAATTGATGAAGAAGGACAACAAGCAAAGTAAGTTTTTGTAATTTAACTAACATTTTTTGCCTGTAAAATTCTAATCATACCGTAACCATTTCCCTTATTCTCATCCCATATGGGCCATATCCCTTTTACCATCATACTGTAATCTCATCCTTCTCCCATTTTCCAGATTCACCAAATTTCATACCCTTCCATCAATGGTACTTCCAGCAGATCCCCGATATTCAAGATTTGTAATGGATTCTCGAATGCTAATTTATTCACATTACAACAAAACTTATACATACACTTTTGGAATGCTTTCCCTTTCTGAATTTTCTTACATTGCTGCCTCCAATTCCTACAGTACCCTCTATCAAGAATATCAAAAACGAGCCACCAATAAAAAACCCTATAAATTTGGTGATGGCGCATATATTAATTATGATTCAAAAAATTTAGGACCAACTCAAAATGAAATCAAAGGATTGTTAGGTTTAGCAGAAACTTTTGAATTTTGTATTCTTTAAAAATTATTACCTTTGTTTATTATTGTATATATAATATACAGTATATTTGTACATATTTCAAGAAGTATTTAGTTTTTAATAAAGTTTATATTTTCCTCAAAATTTACCACTTCAAATACAGTAATTTTATAACCTTATTCGTTTTTATTGAATACTTTTTCTTTGTCCTTTTAATATTTTTTCGATTCCGGTAATACTATTTTTAATCCAGGGTCATTCTTAACTTTAACTGTGACCATTTACAATTAACTAAAAACAAAAGAAGATGCAAGTGGTTGTTTGTTAAACGATTGATACACTTTTCTTTAAACTAATTTAAACACGTTCAAACAAGTTTTAAAACGGTTCTCTTTTTCATTCATTTCATTCAAAAAAAGACAACCATAAAATGGTTATTTTTGTTTGAAAATTTGTTTTTGCAATTCAGTTTTTAGTGTTGTTTCGATTAAAAATGAAAGTGTTCCTTCTTTTTGGTGTTTTGGTAAAAATCTTTTTTAGTTATTTCCAAAGTTTTTAAATAATAATTTTAGGGATTTTTAAGTGTTGGTTACTGTAAAAGTGCAGGAAAACGAGAAGAAAGTAAGCCAATATTTTTAGATTTTATGGGATTAATAACTTTGAATTTTAAGCTTGTGTGGATAAATTTTGTCCACCTGGAACATTTTGTGCCACATTAAATGTTGTTCAATGCGTAAAAGACCCTTGCAAGCCATTATTGGCATGTCTTCCAGTTGATGTAAATGGTATAAGTTTATATTTGGTTTCTTGAGGGGTTTTGAGCAAAAACTAAAATTATGCAAATTTTTTATTAAACAAAGATATTTTTGTTTGAATTCAATCTTGGATGGCAACTTTTTTAAACACAAAATTTGTTTTTGTCAAAGATCAATTGTTATCAGTTATCTTTAATTTCCATTTTATTTAAGGTTGTGCAAATCACACATGCCCGAAAGATATGATTTGTGTTGAACATTCAACTCGATGCATTGGTCGAAGTTGTAAAAAGGTTCCAAAATGCGCAACACCAGGAAGTTTGTCCCTTTTTTCTTTCAAACTTTCATTCCAAAACTTTTTTCTATTTTTAGCTTGTGCCGCTTTAACCTGTCCCCCATCCCATAAATGTCAAGCAAATCCAAAGCCCAAATGTGTCAAAACAATTTTTACTGAATCTGATATTGCTGAACTTGATCGTGCTGCAGAAGAATAAATATATTTGAATAATTTTTTATTTTTAATAATTTTCAAATTTTTATATCATAAATAATAAAAAAAGTGCCCGTTTTTGAGGTTAAAAAAATTAGCAAAACAAAATTTTCTAACAGAATCGGCAGGTCCTTCTACAATTAATTTCCATATATCTGCTGTGACCACAATAACTGAGCCAACCGAAACATCGACCCGGAGGATCTCGATCGGCACATACCGGAGCAGGGGGTTGTTGGAATTGTTGTTGTTGAAGTTGTTGTTGACGGCGGAGGGCAATTTGTCGATTCAATTGCATCATTCTTTGAAATTGTTGTTGTTGTTGTTGAAGTTGTTGCTGAGAGGCAATCATTCGAGTTGGAGCAATTGTTACCAAAGTGGGGGTTGAGACAGCCGGTTGTGAAAAGGAAGGAACTGGATTTGGGGCTAAAATATTTTTAAAATTTGCATATTATTAAAACTAAAAGTTGAAAATTACTTCTTCGATTCATTTCCATGTTTGGTAATGGAATAATATGGGTTAAACGTTGTCGCATATGTGTTTGAGGTTGTGCTTGTGGTGCAGGTTGGGGTCTTGCTTGGGGCTGAGGTTGTGGTTGGGATTGGGATCGTTGGGGTTGAACTTGAAAAACTGGACGAGCTGTTTGGGATGGAATTATTTGCATTGGGGGTTGGGTTGTTGGAGGTGGAGGCGGAGGTGGAGGACGAGTTTGAGGTGGGAGCATTGGTTGCCGATTCATCTGAAACCATAAAAAGGATAAATGGATTAATGAAATCCCAAACTCTTTCTCACCGAAACATCTCCACTGATTTCGCGAATACCAGCATTTTGAAATGGTACTGGGGTTGTAGCAAACACCGGTGCCCGGGTCGGTGCAGGTGTTGGTTGAGGAATCATAACTGGCAGGAAGGGTTTTTCCGGTCTTGGCAAAGCTTTGAAACTTCCATCTTCTTCATTAAAGCTTGCAATGGATCTTGGAAAAGTTCCCGAAGATTCATGATTAAAAATTCTCCAAGTATCCATTTTGAATTGATTTACGGGTGGAGGTTCTCGTGGGACGGGTTTTGCCCATGGCCCTGCTTCCCTTTCCATCTTGCATGGGGGAAGTGGAGGAGAAACAACAGATTTAACCCAAAATTTCTTTAAATTCACAACCACAGTTGCCACAAATTGAACATATTGTGTATCATCGTCGTTATTCTTCCACCACATTTTCATCTGTATCTTCGGTTCATCATGGGAATGCGTGATGGAATCTTTTTTTCGGAAGCATTGAAATTGCCATGATCCATTATCATCAAGTCTGACAAAATTTCCAATTCTGCAAAAAATTTGCATAATGGTTAAAGCACAATAATATTTTCAAACCTTTGCCCAAATTTGCTTCCCTTCCAAACGATCGGTTGAATTTGGAATCCTCGAAACTTTGTTTTTGTTGTATTTCCTTTTAATTGAACTAAAAAAGAAAGAAACTTTTTGAATAAAAAAAAGAAAATGAAAGAAAAAATTATTTACGTCCAATTGGTTGATTAAGCCAATAACATTTTCGATCAAGTTCAATTTGAAATGGTGGTTCCGTTAACTGAAAAAAAATAGAAATGCAAAAGATAGAAAAAAGAGAGGATTAAAAATGGTTCCAAAAAAGAAGTTGTAAAAATTAAAATTAAAGGTTAATTGGAAAGAATTAATTTACAAAAATAGTGAAAAAATTATAAAATTCATGGGAAAAAGAATTCTATGGAATGTTTTGATTAAAATTTGAAGCATGTTTTTGATTAGAGAAAAAAAATTGGTAAAGAATATTTTGATTTTTAATTAATCATCAAAAATGAAAGTAATAAATCTGCTTTATTTAAAATGAATTAAAAAAGCTAAAAATATATTATTGTATTTTAATTAAATCTGATCACAATTTTTTAGATTTCAAAAACGATCAATTTTAAACAGACTTTAAAAAATATTTTGGATTGTTAAGTAGTCTAAGAAGAATAAGTGAAATTTTTAGCATTTAAAAAACGCTAAAAAACTACTTCAGCTTCCCTTATTTATTTTTATGTTGCTGCAAAAACTTACTTGAAGGCCACCTTGATGTTCAACGGCTTCAAGGGGATTCATGGATTCATACGCGGCATGAATGCAAGGAGCTCCATCTGGCCATCCAAAACTTTTTGAAAAGAACAACCAAAAGCTTAATAAAGAAATAAACAAATTTGAAGCCGCCATTTCTTTGATGGGAAATACAAATGGAATAAATTAACCTCTTTCAAAGTTTGAAGTGTTCTTTTTTTCAATCAAAAACCGGGCATTGACAAAAATTTTGAAGAAAAAAAAACTGTTACAAAAAAGATACAACAATTTTTTTACCCTTTTTTTGAAACCTAAAAAGGTGAAACGGATCAATAAAATTACAAAAATTTAAAGAACCAAAGAAAATTGTTTCATCGAAAATCAAAAAAACAGAAGAAAAAAAAAGTTGCAAAAAGGGAAGTGTTCTTTTTTGGGGGTTGAAAGTTTCAACTTGTAGATCATTAAAAAATTGGCCGAGACACAAAAAAAATTGATAGTGTTAAAGACAAGAAAAAAAGAAGAAAGAGAATGTCCTCACTTTTTTGCCTCCTTTCAAGCACACTTTCTCTTTCACAAAAAAAATATTCAAAAATCCCCTTAGGGCATAGAATTTTTTTAGCTGCATGCGCAACAAATAAAAATCACGCCTTTAAACGTTTCATTAAAAAAAACTGAACAGAGACAAAAATGAATGAAAAAATGAAATGAACAAGGCCACACACATAAGGATTCTTTCTAGTATGTTTTATCATCGGCTTCTGCAAAAGAAATAAATTTGTAACAATTTTAGAAGTTTTCAGAAGCTGAATATGTTTCCATTTATCGGCAGCTACGTTTTTCACTTTCACTTTTAAAAAATCAAAATCAAAGAAAATCACCGAAAGCGAAGAAGCAGCATCACCGCCGAAGGAAGAAACGAGTCTATTTTATACTTTTTAAAAAATAATCAAAAACTTCTTCCAAATCGAAGAAGATCTTTATCTTTCAATTTTTTCCCTCCAAAAGAAATCGGTGAAGCTGCAGCTTTTGACTCAAAACAAAAAAACAACAAAAGAAATCAGTTTTTTTATTGCTTCTGTTTTATTCTGAACCAAAATTTTTGTTCCAGTTGTTTTAACTTTCACTTTTCTTTTTTTTATTAATTGTAACGGGTTTTTATTCACCCTTTTTTTGGTGACTTTAATGTTTCTTGTACAAATTTTTATTTCCCTATCACTTTTTTTGCTTTGTTTTATTTTGTCCTTGTCTTCTCCAAAAATACCCGTGTTTTTTATCTTTTGATTCTTTGATTCATTTTCGGCTGTATTAGTTTCCACTAATTTATTTTTGGGTCTTTGTTTCAATTTTTTAAGTTTCAAGAAAACAAAACAACAGAAATGCTATTTAATGCCTATTTTAAAATAACGAAAGAAACAAAACTTGCATAAAAAAGGTAACAAAAATGTTTCGAAAATTGAAATAGGAATTTAACAAAAACAATAAATTTTTAAATATGTGCAATAATCACTACAGTAACTTAAATATTATTTATTATAACAAATAATTTGTAAAAAGTCTGTACTTATTATTCTGAATTTCACATATCTCTGTTCAATTTTTTTTGCATGTCAAAGAGATACTGTAATATTAAAATAACAAACTTGAAGTGCCTTAAGCTTTTTTTTACTTTTATCACGTTTTTTGAAACTAATAAATCTTCTTTTTATTCTTATGATAGCTGTAACAATTGTCATTTTTTTTATCACCTAGATTCTTTGTTCTAAAACCATTTTGAGAAACCTGTTACGCAAACCTTTTTTTTAATTATTCACATAAATCTTTTTCAAGTTGTTTTTTCATCACCTTTTTATTTTGTCTTTCTTCAAAATTCGACCTTTAACATTTCATTCTTTCTTTAACACTGTTCCAACGACTTTAATTTATTAAAATTCTGATATAAAAGCTGAAAAATTTTTGCGACACATTTTTTTGTCACATTTTTTAATCGTTGTTTGATTACTTTTCTATGAAGGTTAAGTTGATCTACAATTTGTAATTCAAAAGAAAAAGTTTGAAACTGGTTTTGAGCTTGTATCTTTTTTTATTTTTGAATTTATTTTGTGTTCTCGGAGTTGAAAAAAGAAAAAAGAGAAACAATTTTTCTAATTTTTTATATTGTTTTTTGTCGTTTCTTTTCATTTTTTTATATTTTGAAAATTTATCCAACGTTTAATAAAATTTTTGAAGACTGCGCTTTTTGTGCCCTTGGACATCCTGATAATTGGATCAAAAGATGACAAAAAATGTTTTATCAAATTTTTTATTATTACTTTTTTGATATGAAACAATATTAAATATACAAAATATTAATAAACTAAAATAAAATTGTAAAACGCAAAAAAGTTGTAAAATCTCAATTGAGGATTAAAAATGGTAATGATGACGTAATTTCGTGTCAAGATCGAATTTCACCATTTTTTGGTGCTCATTAATTAAAGAAAAATAAAGATATAAATAAAGATAAAAAATAAACCGAATAATAAAGAATACAAGTTTCAAGTCAATATATATTATTATAAATTATTTGAAAATAATAATAACCGGGGATAATTAATTTTAAAAAAATACAGTATTTTTATGCAAGCTCTTCAAATTGTTGATAATTATTAAACCTTGAATGATTTGATCCACCACTTCCACTATTGTTAGGATTATTTGAAATGGCAATTATTGGTTCATCCATATCATATCCAATTGAATGATCACCTCGAAGTCGAAGAAGTGCCGATCGGCGACGATTTGTTGTTTCCGTTGTGGATTCAACATCCTGTGAATATCCGCGTAACATTGGATTTCGGAAATTATTTCTTCGTTGAGCACTCATTTTTGGGGATGACCGTTGCTGTTGGGACATGGGGGGAGAACCCCAGGGGGCCAATGAAGTCGGGGATGAATGATTATTTATTATTGGGGATGGATTTGAATAAATTGGTGGTTGGCCATAGTTGCATTGAACCTGCAGAAGAAAATTATAGGTTATGAAATGTTTTTAAGTAATAAATCAACAAACTTGATAAAGTGCAATATGCCCACAATTTCTTGCTCGTAATCTTTCACACATATCCAAAGCTTGGATTGTATTTGATGGATGTAAGATATTTCCAAATTCACAAAGTAAAACATATCCAAATGTTCGGATTTTGCCATTCCTGCAAAAAAGGGTATAGATAAGAAGAAGGGATAATTATTGCATAAATTTTGGCACTTTTTTTGCCGTTTTTTGTATTAGAAATTTCAAAACCTTTTCCAAAATCGGCATGTTCGAGAATGGCATATTTGCAGTTTGAGACACAAAAAGTCAAATTTCGCAAAAACGAAAAGACAACAGTAATGTTACATTTTAGGTGATGGCACTTTTACTGATATTGGCACTTTAAATGACAACAATTTTTTAGCAATATTTTTTCATGAAATTTCTATCTTCTACTTTTTCAATGGCAATTTTTGCCATTCTTGTAAGTATGTACAATTATAAGAATCACTTACATGACACTATGCCGATGAAGGGTAATCTTTCGTAAATTCCAATTTCGGGGTGAATATTTGTAAATTTCTCGGGCACCAGTCCAGCTGAGCCAAGATTTCTCCAAAGTGTGTTGCTTGAAATTTTCATCCAAAAGTTTAAAGCATGAAACAATGAATCCGGCATGTCTATTCGAGGGGAGAGAAGTGTCAGGACTTGAAGCGGATTTTTGAATAGCAAATAATTCTTCAAATGCCCCATATTGGGATTTTGGGGATGGATCACATTGTCCAATGAGATTATTAATTCTTGGAGCAGAACCCGATTGAAAAAGGGCATAATGAAGATAGGTGAACATTGCTAAAAAAATTTGAATAAAAATAGTGAAAGATTGTGAAAAGGGATGAAATAAAATCCCCTGGGGGAAAAAGTGCCAAAAAAGGGAGTTAGACTTACGCTTTGAATCAATACATTTAAGAAGGACACCATCCCGGAAGCCATCCCTCGATTTAATTGTATTACATTCGGCCAAAACTTTATCAAGGCAATAATCATCTCGTGTGAAACCATTGAAGTGATGATCAGGATTATGAGTGGAATTGGAATTCGAATTGGTTTGATTGACGGATGGATTATGAATAAAACCAAAGAATACTGAATACAAATTTGTCATAGAACTATCCGCAACTTCAATTACGTCTTCGGAGTTCTGAAAACAATATTTGAGTTTATTACAGAAAAATTAGACAAGGGGATTCCATATATCCTCATCATGCTATAAATTTGCATGAATTTTAAATAGCTAATAAATATCTAAATTTCTTGAATCTTATTGTTACTGTGGCATTACAGTAATCAGATAAAAGATGATGAAATCAAGGTAAATCGTTTTAAGACATTTAACTCTCCTAATTTTTATGCAAATTTACCCAAACCATTAGTTTTATAGACAATCTTAATGAATTTTTAATTATCCTTTAATCCCATCAACACCAATACATCCCCTAAAGCTATCATATTTAATTGCTATCGCCTCAATCACTTAATATGCAAATTTTTAATAAAGATAAAAGATTAATAAAGTACCTGTAAAAACCATGAATGATCTCGGGACGGTTTCAAAAAACAAAATTCTGAACTCAGCATTTTTTGACCAAAGTTTTTATATTTTTGCAACAACAAAAGATATGAGAAAAAGTAAAAAGCAAAGAACAAAGACACAGAAAAAAAGTATTGTTTTTGCCGAAAAAAAAAATAAAATTTGTAAGAAAAAACAAAAGAAGGCGGTCACCCTTGACAATCAAGGCTGTGTTTTTGCTATTGTTTTTGAGTTAAGAAAAATAAAAGAAGATGAGAGAATTTTTTTTTAAAGAAGAATGTTGCAAAAAATTGTGTTTGAAGAAGCAGAAGAAGCAGAAGACACAAAAAAAGACAAAAGTTGAAGAAGAACGGATTCTGGAATGTGTACCGTGAAGGGGAGAAGCAAGTGTGAAAAAAAAACAAGTCGAGCTGGAAAGAAGAGAAAAGTGATTGATGAAATGGAAATGAAAGAAAAAAAAGAGAGAAATAAACAAAAACTTTTTCAAGAGAATCTTGAACAAGAAAAAAAAGTTGCGGTGTTGATGATAAAAAAATATGCCGTCTAGGGAAAAATATCCAGATTTCCAGATGTTGTTGTTCTTGCCAAAGATGAAGAAGATTTGTTAGGTCAAAGGGCACTCCGTCTTTTTTCTTCTTTTTGCCGTTCTTTGTTTTGACTTATCTTCTTTGGCGACTTTGTGTTCTTCGAGTTTCTTCTTTTCTTCCTTCAGGCACCAAAATCAAATTCAAATATTTCCTTCTATCTTTTTTTCGAAGAATGAAACTTTTTTAAAAAACAGTTAAAATCCTTGTCGTCGCCAATTCTTTAAACACCTCTCCAGACAAAATAAATTTATTTTATAAGAATCTGAAGTCGTAAGAAATAAAGATTTTTGAAAAAAACCAGGAAAAAATAATAATATTATTTTTATTATTATTACAAATTCATGGAGGCGTGAATTTGAATTCTGTGAGACTGAACCTTTTTTTTGAACAACAAAATTTTTAAAAGTGTTTTTAGTGGTTTTAAAAAGCCTATTTTTTCTTTTACTACTAAAATTTGCAGAAAAAAACACACCAATTTTGTTTTCTCGCTGTTACGGTTTGAAACAGGAAAAAGGCACGGCATTTGAATGCCATGGCATGCCTTGCTCGCTTGACTAAAGTGTCCATGTACATCTTGAATACATCTTGAATGTGGATGAATGGCACTTATGTCCTTTTTTAAATCTTCCATTTAAGTCACTTTTTAAAAATTTGAACGTTTTTTTTTTGCAAAAAAGAAAATTTTTAAACCCCCAAAAATGACCAATAATTTTAGAAATGAGTTTCTCTTCTTTCTTTTTTAAATGCCAAAATTGATAATTAAATTTTTCTTTTGTTTTTTCATTCTTTGACTCAAATTTGACTTTGAAAAAAAAATGAAACTCCTAAAAATGACGCCATCTATTTTTGGTGTTCATCATTTCTGTTTCTTTTTTTGTCATTTCTATTTCATTTTTAAATATACGTGAGTGAGGGTGGAAGAAGAAAAATGAGAAAAGAAAAACCATTTTTTGATCCATAAACTTGTTTTTAAATGTCCACATTTTTTAGAATGTATGAAAAAAAAGTAATAAACAAAATTTGTTTTTTTTTGTAAAACATGGCACCAGTTTTTTTAAACACATATTTTATATTTTTTTCAAGATTGCCATTTTCCAAGAAATTTTACAGAAAAAATGAAAGAATGAAATATGGACTACTTTTTTGATATGTCCACAACCATGCAAAAAAAAGATGGAAGGAAGTAGTTTTTATACTCCACATTTTTTAATGTTGTTCTTCTTCTTTGCTTTTTTAAAGTTTTCCCTTTTGGGAGATTTGAAAAAGATAAACTCAAAAGTTGGGGGAGAAAAGGAGAGAACTGAAGGACTACCACAAATCACCGAAAAATTTTTTTTTGTCTTCTTTTCTTTGAAACCTCAAAAGGGAGTAATAAAACAAGCAAAGGTCACGTATTTTTTAAAAAAAGGGTAAACAATCTTACAAATGTGTTTTCCATTTTTGGGTTACGGTAGGTGTTCAAACACGAAATTAAAGTATCTAAACCTATCTTTGAAATAAAATTTGTTACAAAATTTTTAAATGTTACTGATTGGATTACTGTAGTTACAGTATTAGGGAATTTGATCTTTGTCACATTTTTTTGAGGCAGTCTTTAAAAATAGAAACACATGTTTATCTTTTAATGTGTTTCTTTTTAAT
This sequence comes from Panagrolaimus sp. LJ2414, assembly GCA_024447195.1. Taxonomy (NCBI): domain Eukaryota; kingdom Metazoa; phylum Nematoda; class Chromadorea; order Rhabditida; family Panagrolaimidae; genus Panagrolaimus; species Panagrolaimus sp. LJ2414. The sequence goes on from JAMRXY010000278.1 coordinate 1,146,691, forward strand.
CTCAAAGAAGAACAAAAAATAAATCATTTATTTTTAAGTCTTTTATTTTCTGCTTTTAAACTAAAATTGCAGTTATTTTTTATAACTTTGTTCTTCTTTCTATTCTCTTTTTTATGTCTCTTTAAAACCACATTTAACAACTTCTTCAAAAAACAAAAGAAAAAACAAAGCAGAAGAAGTCATTTATCACTCACAAAGAGTCAGATGATATTTTTGAAACAAAACAGATGAAAAAGGAATTTGCGCCAAAAAAGAGACTTAAAATAGGAGAGAATGAAACAGCTTCCTGATTATCATAAAAACTAAAGTTCTTCTTTAACTTGAAATCAGTCAAAATAAAGCAAAGAAAAGAAAAACAATTGATTCCATGTGTGTTTTTGACAAGCGCAAAAACAAGAAGAAGGCTTAACTTTTTGTTTAACAAGCTTACATAATCTCCTACATTTTTACAAAATAATTTTTCTTAGCAGTAAAAGTTGAAAGAAGAAAGGGAACAAAAGTACTTGAAATTTAGAAACATAAAAAGTAAAAATACCGTAATCGAAATTTTGATTTAAAATAAAAAACTTACAAGTGCAAAAGAAGCAGCATGAAATGGCGCAGATAAAGGCGAAATGGAATTTTCCAAAAATGATTCCAAATTTTTTGATAACAACCCCATGCCTTTTTTTGGATTTCAGCAATAATTTGAATAAAACTTTAAAGACTTTCAAATTTTGAAACAATTTGTTTTTTAAATACCAGAGAAAAAATATCAAAAAACGGAGGCGGCGATGAAAATTAGTCAAAATGAAGTGCCTTTCTTCCTTCTGTTTTTGCTGGCTGTGAATCCGTTTTTTTGCTTCAATTTCAAGCTTCCGTGCCATTTTTCGACTTTAAAGATTCAGAAGAAAAAAAAACGAAATTCGAAACTTTTAATGACGCTCTTTTATCCTCCTTCATCTTTTTCTTTGGAAGAGAAAAGGCTGTTTTTTGCTATCAAATTTGCTGTTAATGCCTTTATTTTCCAAGTATTTTTTTTATATTAAAATCATGCCATGGCATTATATGTCGAAATTGGAATATAAAGACGAAAGATGATAAAAACTGCTGATGTGTCTATATTACTTTTTATTGAAGAGACCTTTTTTGTGACTAAGTTTTTAAGTACAAATGTCAAGAAAAAATCTGCTGATTTTTTTTCAAACTTCTGAGAAAAAACAAATATTTTCCCATTTTGGCATCTCAAAGAACATCCTCAAACTCTGAATAATAAAAGGACAAAAACGAAGAAGAAGATGATGATGATGAAAAGTGCCCTTCTCAAAAGAGAGAGAAAAAAACATGCCGAAAGGATGAAACTTGAGAAATTAAAATGATGAAGAAAAAAATATATTTCTTTCAACAAGAAAAAAAGAAGGAGAAGAACATGCGGGTTTTGCAATGACATGAAAGAAAAAACAAGATACATAAGAATTTTTGTTGTTTTTGTGAGGGTGGAAAATGGAAAAAAGAGATGGGAAAAGCGTGGAAATGAATCTTACATCACATATTTGTTTTCTTACATTAGGTCATAATTATCTACAACTCGAAAACTGATCCAAAAAGTTAATGGAATTTTTAGAAAATGAACTGAAAATTTTTTTAGGTCAAAAAAAGAAAGAAAGGCAAACATCAAAGTTCAAAATAAAGCTAATAGAAACTGTAAGTTTCTAAAAAACGATTTTAAAGAAGATCTAAACCCCCTCAAAACGCCTAAGGTCAAAAGCCAAAGTAGTCAATTTATTAAAACTAAAGCCTCTTTAAAACTTTTTAAACATGTTCAATTGGAAATTAATTATGATTGTTTGAAAATTCGGTTTCATAATCAAACCAAACTTTGAAAATCGAACCACATTATTAATTTAAATATAAATGTAAAAGTTTAAACCCCTTTAAAGAGGTCAAAAGCCAAAGACGTAAATGTTCAAAAAAAGCTTGCAAATTCGTTTGAATGCAAAAATTTTGTCAATTAACAGCTAATTTCAATCCATCAAAGCCCCAAAGAAAAATAAAGTTCAACAAGTTCAAGCAGTAATTACGTGTGCTACAAAATTTGTTGTTTTTTTTCTTTGAGTTCAACAAAATATTTACAAAGAAAAAATAGAAACATGGGAAAACTTTTTATTTTGCATTTGCAGAAGCCAAAAGAAACTATTTTTTGCAGCAAAAATAGCAAAACCTGAAAATTGATACCTTTCTTAAATATTTTGTTTTGCAACTGTTGCACCAAAGAAGACAAAGAAGAATCGGTCAAAAAGAAAACAATATTTGTCTCAAAATACAATTTGCGTGGGGTTTTTTCCCCAAGGGACAATGTTCATAAACTTTTTCTTATACCTCAACCTGAAAATCAGGGATCCCATAAATATGAACCTTTGGAACACTTTGCAGCTTCAATGAATCCCTGATTTTCATGTTTGGCAAAACAAAAAAAACTTACTGCAACTTGCTGCTGTTGCTGTTGAGTATTATTATCTCCATCTGCTGCATTATTGAGATTATCATGATGACTATAAAATTTTGGGGTCCATCTTTGACTACTTGTTCGTCGAGGGATATTTGAGCGTCTTCGAGCATTTGGATTTGAAAAGATATGCATTGAAGTAGAGGGAGCAAGAGGCTCAAAGCCATGATTGGCCGATTGCCGTCGGGAATCTGCACCAGGTCGAAGAACTTTTTGAAAGGTATTTAACACAATATTCATATTCATAGATTAATGAAGTAAGAAGGATTTATATTAAAAATTAGAAAAATGCCGTGGCAAAAGTGATTCTTAAAAAATGACAAATTTTAAAGAAAGCAAAATTTTTTTGAAAAATTGCCGCAGCAAAAAACAACAACAATTACACGGGAGAGAAAGTTGTAAAAAGTAAAAAAGTAAAGTAATATCACTAAATGGAGACTAAATGGAGCAGGCTCTTAAACAAAAAAAACGACAAAAGTTTAGTTTTATTTCGATAACGAAAAACTTTTTCATTTTCATTTGCCGATGGTGTTGTTGTTCTCGATGTTTTTGGATTAGAGTGTACTAAGTGTTTGACACTTTTTATGTATTCCTCCCTTTCTTTCTTCCTCCTTTTCCAATGCTTTTTTTAATGTTCTTCTTGGATGTTAAAGTTTTGTTTTTAACACTTTTTTCAAGCAATTTCAAGCAAAATGGACAAGAAAAAAATACTGCAAATATCCATTAAAAGAGATTTTCCATTAAAAATAGAAAAAAATGGAGATCCTTGTCGCAGCAGCTATCTTTTTTTGTCCTTCACTAAAAATAGGAGGCGGAAAAAAAGTTTGAAAAGATATTCAAAGAAAAAACAATTTTGTTTCATTCAAAAATAGGAATTTCAATGGGGGCCATTCAAATTCCAAATTCCGTTTCCAGAAAAAAAGTTGAAGCAAAAAAGAAGAAAGAAAGAGGGGGAAGAATCTTTTTAAACAACATTTATGAATAAACTTAAACTAAAATGCAGCAGCAACAAAAATAATTTCATGCCCCGTAAATATTTTTTGTTTAAAATGTTGTTGCCCAGTGACCGGTCACGACTATGGTCGTTGAATATAGAAAAAAGAAAATAATAATATTTTTAATACAAAAAATATATTTCATTTTTAACACTTTTTTGAAAAAAAACATGGAATTCTAAATTTTTAAAGCTTTTAAAAAGGCCAAAAACAATTGTAAAAATAAAGAAAAAAATAAAATTTTCACAGAAATCTCAAATTTTTTTTATCCCATGGAAGCTTTAAAAAAATGAAGAAAGAAAAAAAGATAATCCTTAAAAAATAAATAAAAACACTAAAGTCAGTCACTTTCATCATCATAAATCTTACTCAAATTTTTTATATCTCAATTTTTTTTAGTTTTTAGTTATAAAAAACATAGACAAAATGTGTTTCAAGCGAACAAAAAAATAAAGCAAAACAGCAGAAATTTTATTTTTTTGGAAGTTTTTGCTAACTTTAGTTGGTTGCTTGATGGTGGTGGTGGACAAGCAAGGAAAAAAGAAGTTTTTTGCTTTTTTCAATTTTGGGGGCATCATTCTTTCCTTCTTTTTCCCGGTGGCAATGAAACAAAATTGAAGAAAAAAGAAGCAAAAAACTCCAATTTAGAAAAAAATGGAAGAAAGTTAAAGAAGAAGCAAAAAACCATCCATTTTCTTTCTTCTTTTTCGAATGTCACCAATTTTCTTCATTTTATTAAAGACTTTTGCTTTCTTTTTTACGCCGATGGCATTAAATGATTTTAAACGTTTTCAGTTGTTTTTTGTTTGTTGGTTTTAGACAACTTTTTTGAAGAGGAGGACAGAAATAAAAGTTATCAGATTTTTAATGGTTCAACAACTAAAAATTTGTTTGAATTTAATGTAAGCTGAAAAGCGTAAAAGAGATAAATATTTAATGATGTGACAATGGAAAAGTTTAGAATTTAATAAAACTCAAAAGAAAGTCAAACACTAAAAAGAATTCAGAGTTCAGAAAGCAAAAGTTAAGAAGCAAACTGCCGTCGTCGCCTTCGGCATCGACATTGGCATCAAAGCTTACAAAAATAGATAAGTGAATTTTTTTTGACTTTAAAGACGGCTGCTCTTGACTTTGAATAAAGAATAAAACGAAGCTCGACTGAAGTTTCATAGAATTTATAGAATTCTATAGAATTCTATAGAAATATGAAATCCTTATCTGACCACTTGAGAAAGAAAGAGACGCCTTCAACAACTTATGACCCTGATATAGTCTATTTTTGGTGCCATGTCGTTCTCGAGTTATTCCGAGGATTAATCTATTCTATTTCAATAAAAGAAAATCTTTAAATTTTTGAAAAAGGCACATTTTGTAAACAAAGATTGATTAACAAAATTTGCGTAAAAGTAAAATGTCTTAAAACGATTTTAACTCATTAATGTCAGTTAGGTAATTTTTACCATTTCTTAACTTAACTAAGTTTTACGAAATACCTAATACCGTAATCTTATCATATTTACTACCAAATTTAAATCCAAAACCAACCTGTGAAAATTCTCGAAATCTTAATCTCCTTTGTGATGCGGCCGCTGAAGAAGTTCCAATGGCATTTGGTTGTGATTCGCCTCTTTTGAATGGCCGGGGCGAAGCTGAAGCAGCTTTTTGAAATCCATTTGAATTTTTTCGTGAGTGTGAAGCCGCTGCCGATGGAGGGGATGGATGATGATAATGTTGGTAATATTGTTGGTGTTGGGATTGTTGTTGAGGGGGTTGTTGATTGTGAGATTGGGGAGATAAAGTCATATTACAAATTTTATCAAAAATTGCTGAGAAATCTGATGAAAATTCTGTTGGTGGCGTGGAAGTTGCTCCAGCACCCCCATGATTAAAACTGTCCATTTTCATCATCTCTCTCTTTTTTAGAAGTAGATTTGAATAAAGTTTAATAAAAGTTTTGAGATCTCTGAAAATGAAAATATTGAAATTAATAAAACTTTTAAAAAAATTTTTTGCGAAAAAAAAGTTTTGAAAAAAACACATGTGAGCAAATTAGAAGCACCGGAGGAAGGAAAGGAAAGTGAAAGAGAAACGACTCTGAAGTGGTGGCATCAGCAATGAGAATAAATGGTGGTGGCAGAAGTGGTGGTGGTGTGGCTTTCACTTCTTCTTCTTCTTCTTCTTTGCCACCACCAGCATCACCATTACCAACATCAGAATAATATTGCCATCTGAAGCCAAAAAAATATATAAGAGAACACAGGAGAGAGAAAAAAAGAAAGTGAAAAAACAACTTATTCATTCATTCTCTCTCTACCCAACTACTACTCCTACCCTGAGGGGGGGGGCTGTTGCTAACAAATGAATTATTCACTCAGCTTCAACAATTCACTTCAACAAAAAAACATAAGCCTAACAAAAAAATGAAAAACGAATGACAGCAAAAAATTGAAGGCGCGACACCAAAAAAAAATAATTGAAAGGCGGATTTCAGAAAAAAAAGCAAAAAAAAATAACCTTTGCGTTTTTCATTGAATTAAATATCAATGGTTTCTAATATTTTTTTGATGGAAAGAAACCAGGCGGCAAAAATAAAATGAAAGATCGAAAATGTATTTTTGCATAAATTTTTAGGAGTTTTTAAAGGATATTTTTTACTTTTTGACATTTTAGAGAACCAAAAAGAGAGAAGTGACGGTTATAGAAAGTGGTTTAAAAAGTAAAAAGTATACAAAATATATGTATAAAGTTTGATTTCAAGAAATGGGCTATTTTTGGGTTTTTTCAAAGAAAATTGAAGTTTTTTGCTAAAGATGGTTTTTGAAGCACACAAAAAAAATTTCTTTTGTTCAAATTTGAAAATTTGGAATTCATTGAAAATGGTTTCCTACACCTTGAGGTTTTTTTAGTTTTGAAAGAAAGCTAAAAACAATTTTCAAACTTGATTTTGGTTTGGCACATAAAACTTATTTATGCAAATTTTACTTGGATACCGACCATAAATGCAGAGATTCACAAACGTATTTCAAATCATGCTAAAATTTCAAACAAAATATTACTGAAAACGTTCTAAAGCTCAATTGCAAAATTTTTCAAGTAACAATTTGTCACTGAAAAATTCAAAAATATTTGCAAAAATAATCTTCGAGAATCCCTTGAAGAACTCCTTCCAAAAATACCTCAAGAATCTCAAAGTCCACAAACAAAAATAACCCAAAAAATATGATATTTTTGCTTACGCACTTATCCATTTTTAAATACAGTTAATAAATATACATATTCTAACGAAAAAAAACTTTTTAAAAAAACAGAAAAGACAAAAAACAACAAAGTTCTCAATTTTTAATCTGGGCTTTCTTATGTTTGTTTTTTGTTTGAAAAGAATAAAAAAAGGGCATGCACAAATTTGTTGAGATAAAAGAGATATATGAAAATAGAAACCACGAGATTTTGCTTTTCTCTTTTTTTTAAGTTGAAAAAAAGAAGGATATAATTTAAACCCTAAAAAAGTCAACTACAGCTTTTTTACTCAAGTTTCTTCTTTCATGCCCTCCGGCAAAGCTTCTTTTTTTCAAAAGAGATAGATTGATTCATTTAGTAGTCATTTTTTAATTTATTCGATTTAAGCAAAAACAGAGAAAAAGAAGCAAGCATAAAACAAGAATGAAAAAATACAACTCAAAAAATTTTTTCCAAAAACGAAGAAAAAATACTTTTTTTCAATTTTAAAAAAGCATAAAATTAATTTTCCCAAGAAAAAACACATTTCTTCTTTTTTTTCGATGTTTCATTTTCGCAGAAGAAAAAAAGAGAGAGAGAGTCAAATGTGCTTGTTTTTATTATTTAATTAAAGCATTATATTTTTTTTATATTTAAGTGGTTAAAGAAGAAATTAAATTATATTATAAATTCTTTAGAGTTTATTAAAGCTGGGAAATAAAATCGGATTAATAAGGAAATGCAAGTTATTTTTTTTGAATGGTTTCTTTCTTTCTTTTTTTGATGATTGTTTATTTCTCGTGGGATTTGTAAAAAAAGCTGTTTAAAAAATATGATTAAATCTGGAAGTAAAAAAAATGGAAGCAGTCCTTTTTTGAGAATAATAGAGAAAATATGGAAATAACTGGCACAAAAAAGATAATAAGTCGTTTTTGCGAAATCTGCTTTGGAATATTTTAGTAGATAAATTTTCAAGAATAGACTTGAAAAAAATAGATATTAAAATTTTTTGAATTTAGGTTTTTTTTCAATTTCGTAATATTTATTACTATTTGAATAAATAAATTTCAGTTTAAAAATGTGCTTTAAATATTCTTTAACAGACATAGGATTTCATAAATCCTTGAATTTTTAAATTTTTAAATAAGAAAAATGTTCCAAGTTTATGAAGATCATTTTAATGAACTTTTAAAGAGGAAAAAAATACTTTGGTCCATATCATCAAAAATGGGGAATAGAGATAAAACACAAAAAAGCACACGAAAAAATAAAGAAGAAGAAGACTTTGTAAAATAATATGCGTGAAAGAAAAAAGTTAAAAGAAAAAGAATTAGAAATTCAACAAAACACGGAACAAAAAATACGATATTATTTATATTTTTTTCCGCGGTTTTTATTACGCATTTATTTTTATATTTTTTTTGATAAATTAGAAATTTAAAAAAGAACAGAATTTTTAAGAGATAAAAATCTTGGGCATTTAAGGAAAAAGTGTGTGACTTTTAAAAAAGGGCTTCGTTTTTAAATTAGAAGGGTTTTTTTGAATGATTGAAAGAAGCAAAAAATGGCACAAAGTCAAAGTTTAAAGATAAAAAATGTTTTAAATGAAAAGAAAAATGCTGAAAATGCATAGAAGAATAAAGATAGTTAAGATGGGGGTGGATTAATGTTGTCTTAGATGGATAAAAGAGATTCTGTTTTTTTTCAAACTACAGTATGGAGATTCAAAACACAAATTAAAATTTTTAAAAAAGTTGGAAGTTGTGATCAAATTTCTTGGCAAACTTAATTTTTAGATTAATTACAGGATGTTTAAAAGTTAAAACAAATAAATAAACGTAACACAAAAATGTAGCTTCATTTAAACAATGCCAAGCAAAACAATTTTAAAATTTAGTTGGCAAAATTTATGAAGAAACGAAAAATTTTATACGGTACAATGTTATCGACTGCTTTTTCAGAGATGAGCAGAATATAAAAAACATGAAAATTTAAAAAAAATTTAGTCGAAAACAAAGAAGGAAGCGATTTTTCGAAACTCAAGTTTGTTTCAACAAACATAATTTGAACATTGAAGGTTATTTGAAATTTCATTATCATTCCTGATTGTCAACTATCGGAACAAAAATGAATGAACGCAATTTCCTATTTCCTCCGGCTGAATTTATCCCACTTTTGTTTTAGCCATCAAATAATCCTTCTTTTAGGACCCCGTGACAGGTTTAAATAAGGAAATCATGATTTATCTCTCTTTTTTCCTCAAAACAATGCCATTTTTTTCTTGTTTTTTCTTGACTGAATTGAGGCGAGGGAGACAAGGAAGAAGAAAAAACGGGAATGAAAAATGAATACAAAAATCATCGGTTTCTAAAAAAAGTCACACCCGAAACATCCCCCAATTCCCCTGAGGGGATAAAGAAGAGGATTTGCCATTGCTTGTGTGTTTTGAATTTTGGACATTGCCAAAAGGCATGTTTTTTTGTTTAACAACTGTTAAAATAACTATGAATTAAATATGGCATGCCCAATTAGTTTTAAACAATGAAGAACCCACGCTTAAATGAATCCATGACAAATTTCAGAAAAGGTGGACTTTGGCACTTTTAAAATCCTTTAAGTTTTTATTACTTGGTAACGAAAAATAACAACAAAAACGTAAAAATTTTCACATGATTTTTTGTTTTAAAAAATATCTTGTATTTTAATAAAAACTTCTTTCAAGCATACCAAAAACAGCAGCTTCTTTTTTCTTCTTCTAGACAATCGTAAAATGAGCAATTTTCTTTGAAACTATAGCTTCCAAGAAAGAAAACGAAGAAGAAGAACACGTTTGAAAAAAACACCCAATAACTTTTTTTGTTGTTTAAAAAAACATAAAAAATGAAAGAAAAAACACAGAAAAAGACTTTTTTGAACAATGCTTCTTTTTTTCAATGTTCATGAATTCGAAATTGACCTTTTCCCTTTTCATTATTTTGCTTTTGCAAATGCAGCCTTTGAAAAGAGAGAGTAAAAATGCCATAAAATTTTAAAATAAAAAGAAGAAAGTCATCTTTTTTGGGAAATAATAAAAAGGAAGAGAACAATGAAAATATTAAAAAATATTATTTAGTCAATATTTAAAGAGAGCGGAACCTTTGATATTTTTTTATTTCTCTAACGTTTTTTCGGTGAATTTACTTGACGATCAGGGTCTTTTTCTATTGTTCTCTTGCCTGATCGTCAGGAAAGTTCAAACGAGAAAAAACTTAAAGAAATAAAAAAATACCAAAGGTTCCGCTCCCTTTAATTTTGAACAAAATAATTTAACATTTGTTGGAAGATATGTTTTTTTGCACCGAAAAAAAAGCGGGCAAAATATTTTTTTGGGAGCAGTATAGAGTCCCTATTTAAGGATTTATTTGGTCCCAAAAGGGGACCAAAGAAGCCCCCTTCTTATGTGCAAATGCACTTAGAGCCCCCATGTAGGGGCTTTAGGTGCATTTGCACATAAAATAGCGGCATATTTTGCCACTATGAGGTAGCAAATAAATCCATAAATAGAGACTCTATACTGCCCCCAAAAAAACATTTTGCCCGCTTTTTTTTCAGTGTGATTTATCATTTAATCAATATTTCTAAATTTATTATAAACAATTACCAACATCAATAAAGAAAAACATTGACAAATTAAAGTTTATTAATTGTAAAACATTTGAAAAAACCAAAAAAAAATGTTCTTTTGTCATTTTTTCTTTTTGCCAAAATTAAAGTGACATGGCACTAAATTGTTGTATTCCGGAACTGTATTGAACTTTTGAGACTGTTGTTCCGGGAGATGCAACTTTAAAATCATGTTGAGGAGTATTGTTGTAGAACAGAAGAAAAAAATTTCCATTCCAATCATTAATATGATTGACGCTAAGTGTAAAATAATCACCGGGATGCAAAGTGCGAACTTCAAATTCATGATTCCCAAATTTCATCTTTGTTGGTCGAGAAAATGAAAAACCGATTGTTAAAACATTTTTGCCTTTGTCATCATATAAAACAATCTTAGCATCTCTAAAACAAATATGATTGATGTCATATGATGATGTGTTGGTTTTTTCTCATTCAATAATCTCCCCTCTGTATTTACTTACCTCATACTTAGTCCAATTTTGCCATTTAAGGAAAGTGATTTTCCAACCGGGACTGAGACAGCTTCTTCTTCCATCTTTTTTAAAACCCAAAATCAAATATAAATGGCGATATTAGCTTCAACAAAATGTTCATTTTATATGCAACAAAAAGGGGTGGGATTTTTATTGTATGCACTTCTAACTATAACAACTTTATTTCAGTGAAACAATTTTAGAAGCTTGTAACAAAATTTAACAAAGGAATCACTTGATTCGACTGATAAAAAAGATAGAATACAAGTCAAATGTACAAATTAAAACCACAAAATTTTTTGTTTCCTTGTTGAAAAACCAATTTTTTGCATAAAACAATTTTTATTGTCATTATTTTTGACGCAAAAGAAGAATAAATAAGATGATAAGAGTTTTTAGCTTGCAATATCAAAATCTAAAATACCTTTTTGTTGAGACTGGGAGTGTAATCAGGCAAAAATTTATTGTCCTTTTTTGTCAGCAAAAAAAGATACTTTTACCTTTAAAGTTTATGATGAAATTGCCTAAAAGTTTAAATAATAATTGACCCCCCCCTTCTGATACAAGCAAGAATTCTTAAATCAAGTACCATGACATTAGTCCCCTTTGGCTCAATAATAATAAATTTTTGTAACTTTCTTATTTCATTTTTAGTACATAAACTTTATTACAAGATATCCCACTAAATATCCGTTTAGTGTTCTTGCAATTCATCATCTAGATGATGTTTAAAAATTCGATATAGTTAAATGCATTCTTTATTTGATCCTTTTAGTTTCAAAAAACACGTAACACGATCAATTCATAGGTACCCAACCATACACAAACTTTTCAAGATTTGCTCAACCTTTTCTTCACACCATTTCAACAAATTTATTACTGTGACTGTTACAATGATAATTATAAACATGCGTTTCTAAAACGTTTACAAAAATTCAAGCTGTATAATTTTAACAAATTTAATTTACAACGATCCCAGAACAATTATTTTTATTTAATAACATATGTGTAAAATTTGTTTGAAGAAAGTAAGAAGTTTTAAGCCCTTACTGCCTACCTAATAATTTGAATATTTATTACTTGGAATGTGTCATATAAAAGTTAGTGAAGCTCCTCCTTTTATAAAACTTTTAAATGCTTTTAAAGGCAAAAATAAAATAGTTCAAATACGTTTGAAATATTTAAATCCCATAGAAATGGTCGCCAACGCCAATGAAATTTTAAAAGATTTGTATGCTAATCTTTCATGGTATAAAACCCATTCAAGCTACAATGATCCAATGTATCAGAGACAACTGACAGTCCTGTCTGAAACTCTTCAAAAAGTAATTCCAAAAACAGAATTCGCACTGGTTGTGGATATGGGAAATGCCATTGCTTGGGCAGCAGTACCAAAATGGGGGTCAATTCCATGTTTTGTGCCGGGAAAAGAAGCATATATGGATTCATATCTTTCTTGTGCACTATTTCAGCTACCTTTTGTTCTTGAAAATATTAATTTTGCATATATTTGTTCAATTGTAATTATACCGATTATGTTAATTTCCCTTTTTGGAAAGATTAAAGAAAATTATCGATGGTTTCTATTAAATCAAGCACTTTGGGATGCATTTACGTGTTACTCATTCATTTGTGAAAAACCTTCTGTTCTTTCATGGTCTGGTGGAAGTTATACAAGCTATACAACATGCTTCTATACAGGTTATCCATCCAATCAATTGTTGGGAGCATTATATACTCTCATAAAAGGATCATTTCGAAATGCCCCATATATTCCATTATTTTTGTTAGCCTTTTCACGATGCATTTCATTATATTTCCCAACATTTTATCAAAGACATAATCAATCTTGGAAAGTGATTTCATTCATCGTAATTTTTGATGCTGCAGCAATATTTTCTAGCAGTTTCCTGAGACTTTGGTCCAGACTTATAAGTTTTATCAAAGTTGCTGGATACCAAAATTGCTTTGAAAAATTTTGTCCAGAATATACAAATTATACTGCGGAAGTTGTTGCCTGCATGAAAAAAAATCAAAAATATTTTAATTGCCAATCTGAATGGTCAATTTGGTGGGATTACTTTCAAGTTGAAGATCGGCACTCTTTCATTTCCGTGACTCCTGCAATGGTTGGTCTTGTTCTGTTTTGTGTCATTGCATTGTTCATCAAACTTTCTGCTCAACTAAAATACCAGCTAAAACATAATCGTACCGCTTTTTTAAAGACTTCCAAAATTGCTGTAGTCATTTTTATTCAAACTATTACATTGGCCATTTATTTATCAATTATTATTTTTCAACAATCTTTAATGATTTCTGCATATGGTCCTTATTTCTTTGACACTCGAATATACCAATCTTTATCGTATACTTCTTTCTTACTTCAAAGTGTCGCAACAACAACTTCCTTTAATATTATGAGGATTTTCTTTGATTCTTTCGTGGTTCTTTTAGTCTTGTCAGGATATCGAAAACGATTATTCAAATTCTTTGTATTTTTTTTAACTTTTTATAAAAATCCATACTTTTTAAAAAATATTAAAAATTATTTTCGGAAAAGTCATCGTACTATTGCAGTTTCGACAACAATTGTAAAAAATCATCCAACTGCACTTTTAAAAACACCCCCTTTAAAATAATCATTTAATAATAGTTGTATATCTTTCTGATAATAATAAAGTTGTTAATATGTATGTACTACTACAGAGCAATTTAATATATTACACATTACAAGTAATAAATATTCGAATTATTAGGTAGGCACATTTAACAACACCTTTGCTGGAATTTATGATAGTTACTATGAAAAATATAAATGTCAATGATGAACAAGGATGTAATTGGAATAAAGATAAAACAACAATGACTGAAAAAAATATGACTGTTGTTTCAAATGTTATATTTATCTTTATAAATAATAAATTACCAATTTTAACAAAAAGTTATGATGAAAAAATGAAAAAAATTTCATTACAAAATGATATTTAAAATCTTTTTAACATTATTTTTTGTGTTGAAACATTAGTTGGATGTCATTGCTTCACCATCGGTTGGCTCCGAGGTAATAGCATTTTTGCCATTTCGATTATGCAGTCGACGATCAGTGTTATGCTTTTTTATTTTAGTCGCCTCCGCCTCCGACTCCGCCTCCGGAGGCGGAGGCACAACAACACTGTCGACAATGAATATCTGTTAACAAATGAACAAAAAATTCAGTAAGCTGTTCCGTTCATTCTGTTTCGTATTTCAAATGTGAATTGTTATTTCTGTGTTTCAAAAAAGATATTAAAAAGGTGGTAATAGCTATTTACCAATTCATGCACTATCCTATTTCAACAAAACACATTTTTAATCCGTGTTTCTGTAAAATTCGGGATTGAAGACATAAATGCAATAAGATAAGCAGCACACAATGAATGTATGTAAAATTTATCCTTCTTAAATTTTTATTTCTAAAGAAGTTTTTTTATTTTGCTTGAACAAATATGAGAAAAATATTGCTTGATTTTTCTTTTTTCAGTTTTTACCATTCATTGTTTTTCAGCATTGCATAAAAATATAGGAACAATTTGATTCGCATTTTTAATGTTCAATAAATTTGAATGACGAGGATCATGGGAAGTCTTTTTTGAGGAAATACCCTTAAAGAAAATAAACAACCTGCAAAGTAACATTGGTCAAACAACCCTTGTGAAAAAATCACTTGGAAAAGTAGCCTAAAAGAAAATGCCAACTTTTTTGTTGTTCCATAAAAAGGCCGTCACAAAAAAATCTACATGTTTTCTGTTATTTTTGTATATTCGATCACATTGAGTTTGGTTCAGACTTTTTTGAATGCCATAAAAAATGAAGCCGCGGAATATTTTTTCATTTTTGATTGTTCTAACACAGATATTATACATTTTTGCATTTAAAAATCACCAAGAAAACTGTAATTTAAAAATTAAACGTTCGTGTGATGCTGAATGTGACGATGATTATTCTGGCGATTGTCTAAAATGGATGGAATTTGAAGATGATAATCGTAATTCAGCCGGTAGGCTTACAAACGAGCTTAGGCTTCATTCATAAAAAATAATATCATTTTTACAGTATGTTTTTGTAGCTGTATTGATCATCAATTAAATTGTCAAAAAAACGATGTAAATCTTAATGAAGCTTATATGCATTATGAATACTGTGACATTAAAGCTATTGAATTATCGTATATTACAAAAACTGTATTAAAAGCGGTAATGTTTTTTATACTGAAAAATGTATTTTTTTTGTCCCAGGTCGAATAACAAATCGGATTGTCCCGAAAAATCTGTCCCAGTACAGATTCTTGTTTTCTCAGGGGACAAAAAGTACACTTTTTTTCAGTAAAAAATATTTTTCAATAATTATTTTTAAATAAAATTATATTCAAGAAAAAAATTATATTTCAAATTTTTTTCTACACAAACTTTAAAAATATTTTTGACCAATATACTTTAATAAAAAAAAGATCATTACAGTATACCAAAAAATGCAATAATTATTTATGTTTCATAAATCCCAAAATTTACAACAAATTATTATTTTTTATTCATTTTAATATCACCCATAAATTAATTAACCATTACCAATTTTTTGTGGTAAAAGAACTTTTTTTGTGTGCGAGAGGATTCGAACCCGCGTTGTTGGTTCGTGGCTGCAGCGCGTTACACCACTTGGCAACGGAGGGTTGGCAAGTCGCGGCCATTTTTTTTCTCTGCGGCCGTTTTTGCAAAAGAAAAGAAAAAAAGAATGACGCTGATGTCCCTAGTCATGATAGCTCAATTTTTAATGGAATTCCATTTTCAAAGTTTAATGGAAGTTTGTGTAATGGTGAAGATTTTAATTTGACTGATATTATTAGTGAAAAAGAAGAAAAATATTATGTTTGTAATGATCCGAAATATTCAGGTAAATCTTCGCAAATGTTTTAAACTTAAAGAAGACGATCCTTTCCTTACTTTTGTGAGAACCGTGTCAAGAGTTGATTGGTCTCGAGAAGAAGACCCTGATTGTCAGGTTCATGATGCAAAAACCTGATGATCAGGGTATGTGCAGCATTATTAAATGAAATATTTTAGATATTAACTGCCAATGTTTTGGTAGCAATCTCGAATGTTCAAATCGGAAAAACCAAAAATTTCTCAATCATACAAACATAAGAACTGCAAACAAGAATTTTATTGAAACAGTTGAAATTTACAATTCCAATATCACAATTTTACAAAAAGTAAGGTCTTGTTTTTCTACTATCTTCGGATTTTTAAAATCAATCAATTAAACAACAAAAAATTCAATTTAGGCATTCATTGAATATCAATCATATGATTTAATCTTTTTAGGATAAAATGTTTCCAGATTACGAAACAACAATAAAGAAAATTTCAATTACAAACAGTAATTTAACTCAAATCGAAAAAGAAGCTTTCGATAATCTCCTCTCCTTGGAGGTATTAAATTTGAATGAGAATGCTTTAACAACGATCGAAAATGGAGTATTCACTAAAAAAATTGGTTCAACACTTTTGGAATTATCCCTTGAAGAAAATCAGCTACAAATGCTTCCAGCTGAAATTTTTGAGAATTTAACAAAACTTGAATCATTTTTTCTTAACTCAAATCCAAACATTTTATTGACATCCAAAAATTTCTTCTCAAAAGGTTTATCAAATTTAAAAAATTTGCGGCTTCAAGATTGTAATATCTCCAATTTAGATGATGATATGTTTTTGCATCTTACGTAAGTTTAGCAGCGTTAAAACCACATTCAAAATTTTAATTAAACACCAACTTTTTTAGGAGCCTCAGGACGTTGGTTCTCTCAAGAAATCCATTAAACGCTATTCCAACAACAATCAAAAAACTTGACCTTCTTGAAAAATTATTTTTTTCTCTTACAAATTTGAAAGAAATTAATGACTGTGATTTTTGTGCAATGAAAAATTTGAATACTTTGGAGATTGATGAAAACTTTGATTTATCTTTTATTCATGAAAATGCATTTGGAGTTATTAAAAGCAAGAAAAAGAATTTTACGCTGGAAAGTTTTACATTTTCAAAATGCAATATTTCTTCTGTATCCAAAAATATGCTAAATTGGAAAAATATTACAACTCTTAAATTTAATGATAATCCATGGATATGTGATTGTTCAATGGCATGGCTGATTAATGATATTATGTTGAATAAAAAAGTCGACGGTTGGCATAATTTACAAAGGAATGAATTTATTTGTCATGCACCCTCTGAAATGGCAGGAATATCAATGGAAGAATTGGCTGTGAAAAAGATTTGTTCAAAATATGTTTCAACCGAAATTTTTGTTAATGAAACTGTGTATTACGCTACTGAAAAAAGTGATAAAGGTAGGTAGGGTGCAAACAAATTACCGCAACCACTAAATTCGCATTGTCGATGTCGAAGGCGTTGGTGACTCGTGTTCATTTCCCCCCTCGTCCCCGCTCCCCGTCCCCGTTAAATTTTCATCCCCGCTTTTATCCCCGTCCTTGTCCCTGCTCATCCTACCCCGTCCCCGCGATTTTTGATTTGCCGTAGATCAAATAATGCCACCGACGGCGGCGACGACGACGGTGTTTCGCAAAAAACGTATACATTGGCCGCAATTAACATTTGTACCTTGCTTTAAAAATTATTATAGAATCCAAATGTTACAAAGAATACAGCAAATTATATTGTCATTCTCTGAATCACGTTAATATTCGGCTTTTAAATTCAAAGACCATGCCAGATAAATTTGTCTTCGTAAACTTTAATATCAAAATTTTGAATTTTGTAAGTTTTGATTACTTTTTTTTCAAAAATAAACATTTTTTAAAAAAATTTAAAAAACTTTTAGGATGCAATGCTTCCAGAAATGCGAGAATCTGTAAGTCAAATTTCCGTGACACATAGCAAAATTGAAAAAATCAGTCCTGGAACCTTTGATGGTTTTCCTTCTTTAATGCGTTTAAATTTGGCAAATAATTTGTTAACTGAAATTGATGAAAATGTTTTAACAGTGGCAATTGGCCCGAAACTTTACAAGTTGAATTTGAGCTATAATCGCTTCAAAACTTTTAAACCTTCGGCATTTGAAAATTTGGAAGCTTTGGAAACTTTAAATCTTGGTTACAATCCAGGGCTTAATTTAACAGATTTATCGCTTCCATCATTCTTAAAATGTTTAAAAATATTATATTTATCTGGTTGTAATATTTCAACATTGCCTGAAAATATGTTTGCAAATTTTAAGTACGATTTATTTTCATTCTTATCTTTTTTTACCGGAATCGTTTTTTTAGAAACTTAAGATCGCTGGATCTATCGTTTAATCCGATAGCAACAATTCCAACAGCATTAAATGCACTTCCAAAGCTTCAAAATTTACATATTAGTGGTACAAAAATTACAGTATTAAAAACGAATCAATTCAAGTCAATTCCCACCCTGAAATCATTAATTGCAAAATTTTCAAATCTTGAAAGAATTGAAGATTGTGCATTTTGCAATCTTCCGAAATTCGATAATGTCAATTTCTATCATAGTAAACGCCTTTCATTCATCCATGAAAATGCCTTGGGCGCTATCAACAACAGCGTCAAAATTCAAAAACATATAAATTTTGTCGCCTCTAATTGCAATCTAACAATTTTACCAGAAAAATTACTCAATTGGACTACTTTTGAAGAATTTGTATCTCGAGGTGACTACGTTATGTTTATCAGATTTGACATAAAACATAATCCATTGACCTGTGATGCTGAGAATGAATGGTTAATGAAAAGAATTAAAAATGAAAAGTATCAAGGTGCTCGTTTTCAATGTTACAGTATTCCGAATAATAATGGTGTTCAATTTTTACATGTTACCAACACTTTGTCTAACACAGTTCTGTCAATGGATGGATTGAATTTTGGTATTCTTTTTGTTTTGATCGTCGCTGCTTTTTGGTATTTTTGTTATTATTCTCGAAATTGTTCTGATCAAGATAACGAAACTTATTTAAATATTGATTTTGATAATCTTGAAACATGACCCCATTTTGTATTTGTTTTGCCTTGCATTTTTGGTTTTATTTCTTTCGGATTTGTTTTCATAAAAACACGGAGAAAGTGAATAAAATGTCAATAATAATGTCATTATATAAAAAAATATATAATGACATTATTAAACTTACCTTAAATTACGATATTTTTCTTCCTTTTTTTAGAATTTGTTTATTTAGTTGCCCAAAAAATTTCAGACTGTTTTAAATAATTTTCCATAGTTTTCTTTTTTGTTCATAAGAAACTTATTTTTGTTGAAAACATGAAAACACTGACTTTTTTTTATCAATAGTCTTCTGGGTACTAAAATGTGCCAATTTTTTAAAATCGTATGTTTTAAATTGTGAAAGAATTTTTGTTGAGGAAAAAAAAGAAATTTTAACATTTAACACATTTGCTGGAATCTGTGATAGTTACTATTGAAAATGTCAATAAACATAATTGTTCTTTTGAATGTAGTGTTTATTATTAATTTTAACAATAAAAAGTTGTGATTTAAAATACAAAAAAGGGACTTACTAAACGGTGGATGGACGAGTCCGGTAGAATGGACGTCTAAAATTGATTACATAATGACATTTAAAATTTGTTTCACATTATAATTTCTGTTGAAACATTTGTTCGAAGCCATTGCGTCATTTAAATTACGTGGTCGGTGTTGAATATCGATTAACGACAGTTCCAGCACTTTTGATTCGAAAAATTTTATAAGCAATCTTTTTTATAAAATTTCGGTATGGTTTTATCAGAATCGAAGTTAGGAGCATTTCAGTTGAAGGATATAATTTAATGATAAGATTACAGTACATTGGTAACAATGGATATGGGATTTGCATTCCAATTGAGTAAATTAAAAGATTTGATGGAATCATTATCGAAAAAAGAACTGCAAGAAATTCAAATTTTAATAATCGAATAATCATTTGATGTTCAGTTCGATTTTGGGGAGTTTCATTTGTGCTAATTACAATTTTCATATTTTTATGGGTAAAGAAAATGAATGCCAAAAGTCGAGAAATACCAAAAAACATTAAAGACATTCGTTCAATATTTGCAAGAATTCCTGATCTTATAAATACTGTCAATACAGTAGGATCCATTGTTAAAAGTTTTTCAGAATCAAAAATATTTTTTTGTAAAAAAATCTTTGTTTCTCTTTCATCAAGTCGATCATAGGTAAAATTTCCATAAATGGACGTAAAAGTCATAACAAAATTTGTGAAAAAAATAAATCCATAAACAACTTTTTCGTAATATGGTGGATGTGAGATAGCTCCTCTTGATATTGTGAAATATCTTTGAATTACCATACAAAGTAGCAAATCTATTATAATTATCATATACAGTAGTAATCCAATATATGGACCAATAAAATTCAAAGCATGTGTTACAACTGGAATTGGATTGACTGGGATTATGATTGGTAAAGGTAGAAGAACAGCAGGTTTATAAAAAGTATTTACAATTTCATAAATTGTTGAAACTGAAACAAGTCCAGTTGACAGAATTTGAAAGGATCTCATTGATGCAGGTGTTTGAGTACTGATTACGAAAAGGGTTATAAATCCTAGCACGAAATTCACCATTGAAATATAAAAAATTATCCATCCAATCAATTCTGTTGATTCTTTGTAAAATAATTCTGATAAAAAATAGCGTCTTTCAAAAGTATAATTTTCCATGGCAACTTTTTTAATGTTAAATAAAAATAATAACACTTTAAAAAAGGAAAAGTCAAAAAAAGAGAAAAAATATAATAAAATTAAAGCCAAATTGAATTGACTTTCTTTCACAAAATTTCATTTATTTGAATAAATTATAAGCAAAGAACAAGTTGATAGATAAATGGGGTCAAAAAACATTTTTTAAAGGGACCTGTTGCTAAACTGACGAGAAAGTGCCAAGGTTTTACAGGCAACGCGCGCGAAATTTAAAAAATGCGTTGCTTTTTTTGCAAAAGAAAAAATTTTTTGCTGCTGCTTTTTTCTTCTCCTCAACTTTTTTTATACCCGTGATATTTGCCGTGTAATTTTAATTGTTTTTTATGTTTTTTTGTATTAAATTAATAAATAAAGTACATTTTTTGTTTTTGTATGTTATATATCCGTTTCTTGCGGTTTAAATTTATCTTTTTTTATCTTTGTATGGATGTTAGAGTTGCTTGTGATGATAATGGATGAACGGGTAAGTTTGTGCATATCAGGTATGTTTATGTATTGTTTTTCCTATTACAAGGACTAATCTTATTCGTTTTTTAGGCATGGACAAGGATATGGAAGAAGGGAGAAAGAGGATACGGATATACCAACAAATATATATGATTATGTATTTTTTGGCATCTCCTCTTGTTTTGTGCCTGAAATCTTTTCTAATGCTGTATGCCCCGTTATATTCCCCTCCTGAATTATTTCGTCTCGGAGCCGTGATCATCAACCTCGAAGTTGTTGATCACCTTAGGTTTAGGCTCCATGATGTTTGTGTTTTTGTCATCTCCACCATACTGGCCCACAAGCATATTATAGCAACAACTTTTCATTGCCTCCAGTAGTAACACATCTTGCGGAAATTCAGTAATGTTTTTTATCAAAAAGAAATTCAGTAATGTTTTTTATCAAAAAAAAAAAAGAGGTTGAAGTTGTCCGAAAAATCATACTTCCACTGCATTTTCTTCATCAACATAATAAATTTGTATTAAAAGGCATCATATTTTCAATCACTCATACCAAAAGCGTTGTAAATTTCCATTGTGAAATCAACTAAACCAATCCTTATCGCAGTTTGTTCTGAAAAAGTTTAATACACAAGTAACGAATCATATCAGTGACGAGAGATTGATTCAGATTTTTGTTAGAATGTGTTAATGTTGTCAAGCAACATATTTGCATTAAATATCAAAGGTTCATCATCAGCTAAAGTATCCAAATATATTTCGAATTGTTTTTGAGCATATCACATTTTATCATCACTTGGATCACTGTGTAAGATTTCAATATCAAACGTGTTTAGGAAACGAATTATTTATTGAAGTTGCATATTATGTCGAGCAACACATGACAAAGATAAAAGACTGATTGTCGATATCCAACGCTTCACAACAAAGAGATTATTATAAGCAGTACTAACTAGTACCGCAGCCAAAATTTATTAGGAGCAAGCTCCACTAAAACTAAGGTATCCGAAGATACCCCGGTTTCGTTTAGGATGAACAATCCTCTCAGAAAAACTCCATAACGGAGTACAAAACATATTTATAGCAGCAACTAAATCGATGGAATCACAAAAACATGCACGAGGACTGTATATATATATATTATGTCGGAACTGGAGAACGATAAAAGCGATCCGCAGTTCCGACGTCGATTTTCGAGAACCGACATATACATATCCTCTTCCACCAACCATCTCTCCATATCTTCTTGTCCATGCCTAAAAAACGAATAAGATTAGTCCTTGTAATAGGAAAAACAATACATAAACATACCTGATATGCACAAACTTACCCGTTCATCCATTATCATCACAAGCAACTCTAACATCCATACAAAGATAAAAAAAGATAAATTTAAACCGCAAGAAACGGATATATAACATACAAAAACAAAAAATGTACTTTATTTATTAATTTAATACAAAAAAACATAAAAAACAATTAAAATTACAAGGCAAATATCACGGGTATAAAAAAAGTTGAGGAGAAGAAAAAAGCAGCAGCAAAAAATTTTTTCTTTTGCAAAAAAAAGCAACGCATTTTTTAAATTTCGCGCGCGTTGCCTGTAAAACCTTGGCACTTTCTCGTCAGTTTAGCAACAGGTCCCTTTAAATTCACAAATTTTTTACGTCAGCCACAAAAAAAAGCAACAGACAGACAGCTGACAGAATTTTCAATGTAATAAATATTACTAAGTTCAGGAAAAAAGTATTTCCTTCACATGATATTCATATTTAAAAAATATTCAAATTTAATTTTCATTTCCGAAAAAGTAAAAACAAATAGCATTGAAAATAAAATTGTGTCAGTCATGAAATTATTGTTTTCATGTAGGCAAAAATGATGTCCTTGTCTCAGGAGTGACATATGGTAAAGATTGATTTTTATGATAATTTTCTTTTTGACTGCAATGTTAAACTGAATAAGCACTATTGAACTTAAACATTTTACGTTTGTTAAAAATTAAAAAATATGTAGCATAAAATTTTTTTGTCAATTTTTTTTTATGATTGAATTTATTTTTCATATTTTTTCATGTTGTTGGTTTAGGGCTGTCCTGATGTCCTGATATAACGTCATCAAAGTATTGACTTCTCTGTAACACTGCCTCCCTATGCGTCACACAATCCCTTTTATGTTTGCCACCATATCCATCTTGATGATTTAGTTATGGCATGGTTGATTAATGATATTAGTGCTCAGAAGCAGAAGCCACTTTATGCAATTAATTTGTTTCATTCTTGGATGCGAAATATTAATTACGGATTCTTTTTTTCGTGTCATGATAGCTCAATTTTTAATGGAATTCCATTTTCAAAGTTTTTTTTTATTTTTGGATCTAACATACTGTAATCTTTAACTTGCTCCTATTTCGGAAGTAGACATTTTCAAAGAAAAGTGCAACTAAATAATTGATGAGCAAGTTATTGAGTACAGATTTTTTATGTTTTAAAACCTGAAAACGCATTTATGCAGATTTTAATTTTTGGATCTAACATACTGTAATCTTTAACTTGCTCCTATTTGGGAGATAGGCATTTTCAATGAAAAGTGCAACTAAATAATTGATGAGCAAGTTATTTAGTACAGATTTTTTATGTTTTAAAACCTGAAAATGCATTTATGCAGATTTTAATTTTTGGATCAAAATTACTGTACTCTTTAACTTGCTCCTATTTGGGAGATAGGCATTTTCAATGAAAAGTGCAACTAATTAATTGATGAGCAAGTTACTGAGTACAGATTTTTTATGTTTTAAAACCTGAAAACGCATTTATGCAGATTTTAATTTTTGGATCTAACATACTGTAATCTTTAACTTGCTCCTATTTGGGAGATAGGCATTTTCAATGAAAAGTGCAACTAAATAATTGATGAGCAAGTTATTGAGTACAGATTTTTTATGTTTTAAAACCTGAAAATGCATTTATGCAGATTTTAATTTTTGGATCTAATTTACTGTACTCTTTAACTTGCTCCTATTTGGGAGATAGGCATTTTCAATGAAAAGTGCAACTAATTAATTGATGAGCAAGTTACTGAGTACAGATTTTTTATGTTTTAAAACCTGAAAACGCATTTATGCAGATTTTAATTTTTGGATCTAACATACTGTAATCTTTAACTTGCTCCTATTTGGGAGATAGGCATTTTCAATGAAAAGTGCAACTAAATAATTGATGAGCAAGTTATTTAGTACAGATTTTTTATGTTTTAAAACCTGAAAATGCATTTATGCAGATTTTAATTTTTGGATCAAAATTACTGTACTCTTTAACTTGCTCCTATTTGGGAGATAGGCATTTTCAATGAAAAGTGCAACTAATTAATTGATGAGCAAGTTACTGAGTACAGATTTTTTATGTTTTAAAACCTGAAAACGCATTTATGCAGATTTTAATTTTTGGATCAAAATTACTGTACTCTTTAACTTGCTCCTATTTGGGAGATAGGCATTTTCAAAGAAAAGTGCAACTAAATAATTGATGAGCAAGTTATTGAGTACAGATTTTTTATGTTTTAAAACCTGAAAATGCATTAATGCAGATTTTAGTTTTTTGATCTAACATACTGTAATCTCTAACTTGCTCCTATTTGGGAAGTAGGCATTTTCAATGAAAAGTGCAACTAAATATGTGATGAGCAAGTTATTGAGTACAGATTTTTTATGTTTTAAAACCTGAAAATGCATGTATGCAAATTTTAATTTTTGGATCTAACATACTGTAATCTTTAACTTGCTCCTATTTGGGAGATAGGCATTTTCAATGAAAAGTGCAACTAAATATGTGATGAGCAAGTTATTGAGTACAGATTTTTTATGTTTTAAAACCTGAAAATGCATGTATGCAAATTTTAATTTTTGGATCTAACATACTGTAATCTTTAACTTGCTCCTATTTGGGAGATAGGCATTTTCAATGAAAAGTGCAACTAAATATGTGATGAGCAAGTTATTGAGTACAGATTTTTTATGTTTTAAAACCTGAAAATGCATGTATGCAAATTTTAATTTTTGGATCTAACATACTGTAATCTTTAACTTGCTCCTATTTGGGAGATAGGCATTTTCAATGAAAAGTGCAACTAAATATGTGATGAGCAAGTTATTGAGTACAGATTTTTTATGTTTTAAAACCTGAAAATGCATGTATGCAAATTTTAATTTTTGGATCTAACATACTGTAATCTTTAACTTGCTCCTATTTGGGAGATAGGCATTTTCAATGAAAAGTGCAACTAAATATGTGATGAGCAAGTTATTGAGTACAGATTTTTTATGTTTTAAAACCTGAAAATGCATGTATGCAAATTTTAATTTTTGGATCTAACATACTGTAATCTTTAACTTGCTCCTATTTGGGAGATAGGCATTTTCAATGAAAAGTGCAACTAAATATGTGATGAGCAAGTTATTGAGTACAGATTTTTTATGTTTTAAAACCTGAAAATGCATGTATGCAAATTTTAATTTTTGGATCTAACATACTGTAATCTTTAACTTGCTCCTATTTGGGAAGTAGGCATTTTCAATGAAAAGTGCAACTAATTAATTGATGAGCAAGTTACTGAGTACAGATTTTTTATGTTTTAAATTCTGAAAATGCATTTATGCAGATTTTAATTTTTGGATCTAACATACTGTAATCTTTAACTTGCTCCTATTTCGGAAGTAGGCATTTTCAATAAAAAGTGCAACTTAATAATTGATGAGCAAGTTATTGAGTACAGATTTTTTATGTTTTAAAACCTGAAAATGCATTAATGCAGATTTTAGTTTTTTGATCTAACATACTGTAATCTCTAACTTGCTCCTATTTGGGAAGTAGGCATTTTCAATGAAAAGTGCAACTAATTAATTGATGAGCAAGTTATTGAGTACAGATTTTTTATGTTTTAAAACCTGAAAATGCATTTATGCAGATTTTAGTTTTTTGATCTAACATACTGTAATCTCTAACTTGCTCCTATTTGGGAAGTAGGCATTTTCAATGAAAAGTGCAACTAAATATGTGATGAGCAAGTTATTGAGTACAGATTTTTTATGTTTTAAAACCTGAAAATGCATGTATGCAAATTTTAATTTTTGGATCTAACATACTGTAATCTTTAACTTGCTCCTATTTCGGAAGTAGGCATTTTCAATGAAAAGTGCAACTAAATATGTGATGAGCAAGTTATTGAGTACAGATTTTTTATGTTTTAAAACCTGAAAATGCATTTATGCAGATTTTAGTTTTTTGATCTAACATAATGTAATCTCTAACTTGCTCCTATTTGGGAAGTAGGCATTTTCAATGAAAAGTGCAACTAAATATGTGATGAGCAAGTTATTGAGTACAGATTTTTTATGTTTTAAAACCTGAAAATGCATGTATGCAAATTTTAATTTTTGGATCTAACATACTGTAATCTTTAACTTGCTCCTATTTCGGAAGTAGGCATTTTCAATGAAAAGTGCAACTAAATATGTGATGAGCAAGTTATTGAGTACAGATTTTTTATGTTTTAAAACCTGAAAATGCATTAATGCAGATTTTAGTTTTTTGATCTAACATACTGTAATCTCTAACTTGCTCCTATTTGGGAAGTAGGCATTTTCAATGAAAAGTGCAACTAAATATGTGATGAGCAAGTTATTGAGTACAGATTTTTTATGTTTTAAAACCTGAAAATGCATTTATGCAGATTTTAGTTTTTTGATCTAACATACTGTAATCTCTAACTTGCTCCTATTTGGGAAGTAGGCATTTTCAATGAAAAGTGCAACTAAATATGTGATGAGCAAGTTATTGAGTACAGATTTTTTATGTTTTAAAACCTGAAAATGCATTTATGCAGATTTTAGTTTTTTGATCTAACATACTGTAATCTCTAACTTGCTCCTATTTGGGAAGTAGGCATTTTCAATGAAAAGTGCAACTAAATATGTGATGAGCAAGTTATTGAGTACAGATTTTTTATGTTTTAAATTCTGAAAACGCATTTATGCAGATTTTTGTTTTTGGATCTAAATTACTGTACTCTTTAACTTGCTCCTATTTGGGAGATAGGCATTTTCAAAGAAAAGTGCAACTAAATAATTGATGAGCAAGTTATTGAGTACAGATTTTTTATGTTTTAAATTCTGAAAACGCATTTATGCAGATTTTTGTTTTTGGATCTAACATACTGTACTCTTTAACTTGCTCCTATTTGGGAGATAGGCATTTTCAATGAAAAGTGCAACTAAATAATTGATGAGCAAGTTATTGAGTACAGTTTATTTATGTTTTAAATTCTGAAAACGCATTTATGCAGATTTTAGTTTTTTGATCTAACATACTGTAATCTCTAACTTGCTCCTATTTGGGAAGTAGGCATTTTTAATGAAAAGTGCAACTAATTAATTGATGAGCAAGTTATTGAGTACAGATTTTTTATGTTTTAAATTCTGAAAATGCATTAATGCAGATTTTAGTTTTTTGATCTAACATACTGTAATCTTTAACTTGCTCCTATTTGGGAGATAGGCATTTTCAATGAAAAGTGCAACTAATTAATTGATGAGCAAGTTATTGAGTACAGATTTTTTATGTTTTAAATTCTGAAAATGCATTAATGCAGATTTTAGTTTTTTGATCTAACATACTGTAATCTTTAACTTGCTCCTATTTGGGAGATAGGCATTTTCAAAGAAAAGTGCAACTAAATAATTGATGAGCAAGTTATTGAGTACAGTTTATTTATGTTTTAAATTCTGAAAATGCATTAATGCAGATTTTAGTTTTTTGATCTAACATACTGTAATCTCTAACTTGCTCCTATTTGGGAAGTAGGCATTTTCAATGAAAAGTGCAACTAATTAATTGATGAGCAAGTTATTGAGTACAGATTTTTTATGTTTTAAATTCTGAAAATGCATTAATGCAGATTTTAGTTTTTTGATCTAACATACTGTAATCTTTAACTTGCTCCTATTTGGGAGATAGGCATTTTCAAAGAAAAGTGCAACTAAATAATTGATGAGCAAGTTATTGAGTACAGTTTATTTATGTTTTAAATTCTGAAAATGCATTAATGCAGATTTTAGTTTTTTGATCTAACATACTGTAATCTTTAACTTGCTCCTATTTGGGAAGTAGGCATTTTCAAAGAAAAGTGCAACTAAATAATTGATGAGCAAGTTATTAAGTACAGATTTTTTATGTTTTAAAACCTGAAAATGCATTTATGCAGATTTTAATTTTTGGATCAAAATTACTGTACTCGTTAACTTGCTCCTATTTGGGAGATAGGCATTTTCAATGAAAAGTGCAACTAAATAATTGATGAGCAAGTTATTTAGTACAGATTTTTTATGTTTTAAAACCTGAAAATGCATTTATGCAGATTTTAATTTTTGGATCAAAATTACTGTACTCTTTAACTTGCTCCTATTTGGGAGATAGGCATTTTCAATGAAAAGTGCAACTAAATAATTGATGAGCAAGTTATTTAGTATAGATTTTTTATGTTTTAAAACCTGAAAATGCATTTATGCAGATTTTAATTTTTGGATCAAAATTACTGTACTCTTTAACTTGCTCCTATTTGGGAGATAGGCATTTTCAAAGAAAAGTGCAACTAAATAATTGATGAGCAAGTTATTGAGTACAGATTTTTTATGTTTTAAATTCTGAAAATGCATTTATGCAGATTTTTGTTTTTGGATCTAAATTACTGTACTTTTTAACTTGCTCCTATTTCGGAAGTAGACATTTTCAAAGAAAAGTGCAACTAAATAATTGATGAGCAAGTTATTAAGTACAGTTTATTTATGTTTTAAATTCTGAAAATGCATTTATGCAGATTTTTGTTTTTTGATCTAAATTACTGTACTCTTTAACTTGCTCCTATTTGGGAGATAGGCATTTTCAATGAAAAGTGCAACTAAATAATTGATGAGCAAGTTATTGAGTACAGATTTTTTATGTTTTAAATTCTGAAAATGCATTTATGCAGATTTTTGTTTTTGGATCTAAATTACTGTACTTTTTAACTTGCTCCTATTTGGGAGATAGGCATTTTCAATGAAAAGTGCAACTAAATAATTGATGAGCAAGTTATTGAGTACAGATTTTTTATGTTTTAAATTCTGAAAATGCATTTATGCAGATTTTTGTTTTTGGATCTAAATTACTGTACTTTTTAACTTGCTCCTATTTCGGAAGTAGACATTTTCAAAGAAAAGTGCAACTAAATAATTGATGAGCAAGTTATTAAGTACAGTTTATTTATGTTTTAAAACCTGAAAATGCATTTATGCAGATTTTAATTTTTGGATCAAAATTACTGTACTTTTTAACTTGCTCCTATTTGGGAGATAGGCATTTTCAATGAAAAGTGCAACTAAATAATTGATGAGCAAGTTATTGAGTACAGATTTTTTATGTTTTAAATTCTGAAAATGCATTTATGCAGATTTTTGTTTTTGGATCTAAATTACTGTACTTTTTAACTTGCTCCTATTTGGGAGATAGGCATTTTCAATGAAAAGTGCAACTAAATAATTGATGAGCAAGTTATTGAGTACAGATTTTTTATGTTTTAAATTCTGAAAATGCATTTATGCAGATTTTTGTTTTTGGATCTAAATTACTGTACTCTTTAACTTGCTCCTATTTGGGAGATAGGCATTTTCAATGAAAAGTGCAACTAAATAATTGATGAGCAAGTTATTGAGTACAGATTTTTTATGTTTTAAAACCTGAAAATGCATTTATGCAGATTTTAATTTTTGGATATAAATTACTGTACTTTTTAACTTGCTCCTATTTCGGAAGTAGACATTTTCAATGAAAAGTGCAACTAAATAATTGATGAGCAAGTTATTGAGTACAGATTTTTTATGTTTTAAATTCTGAAAATGCATTTATGCAGATTTTAATTTTTGGATCTAACATACTGTACTCTTTAACTTGCTCCTATTTGGGAGATAGGCATTTTCAATGAAAAGTGCAACTAAATAATTGATGAGCAAGTTATTGAGTACAGATTTTTTATGTTTTAAATTCTGAAAATGCATTTATGCAGATTTTTGTTTTTGGATCTAAATTACTGTACTTTTTAACTTGCTCCTATTTCGGAAGTAGACATTTTCAAAGAAAAGTGCAACTAAATAATTGATGAGCAAGTTATTTAGTACAGATTTTTTATGTTTTAAAACCTGAAAATGCATTTATGCAGATTTTAATTTTTGGATCAAAATTACTGTACTCTTTAACTTGCTCCTATTTGGGAGATAGGCATTTTCAATGAAAAGTGCAACTAAATAATTGATGAGCAAGTTATTAAGTACAGTTTATTTATGTTTTAAATTCTGAAAATGCATTTATGCAGATTTTTGTTTTTTGATCTAAATTACTGTACTCTTTAACTTGCTCCTATTTGGGAGATAGGCATTTTCAATGAAAAGTGCAACTAAATAATTGATGAGCAAGTTATTGAGTACAGATTTTTTATGTTTTAAATTCTGAAAATGCATTTATGCAGATTTTTGTTTTTGGATCTAAATTACTGTACTTTTTAACTTGCTCCTATTTGGGAGATAGGCATTTTCAATGAAAAGTGCAACTAAATAATTGATGAGCAAGTTATTGAGTACAGATTTTTTATGTTTTAAATTCTGAAAATGCATTTATGCAGATTTTTGTTTTTGGATCTAAATTACTGTACTTTTTAACTTGCTCCTATTTGGGAGATAGGCATTTTCAATGAAAAGTGCAACTAAATAATTGATGAGCAAGTTATTGAGTACAGATTTTTTATGTTTTAAATTCTGAAAATGCATTTATGCAGATTTTTGTTTTTGGATCTAAATTACTGTACTTTTTAACTTGCTCCTATTTCGGAAGTAGACATTTTCAAAGAAAAGTGCAACTAAATAATTGATGAGCAAGTTATTAAGTACAGTTTATTTATGTTTTAAAACCTGAAAATGCATTTATGCAGATTTTAATTTTTGGATCAAAATTACTGTACTTTTTAACTTGCTCCTATTTGGGAGATAGGCATTTTCAATGAAAAGTGCAACTAAATAATTGATGAGCAAGTTATTGAGTACAGATTTTTTATGTTTTAAATTCTGAAAATGCATTTATGCAGATTTTTGTTTTTGGATCTAAATTACTGTACTTTTTAACTTGCTCCTATTTGGGAGATAGGCATTTTCAATGAAAAGTGCAACTAAATAATTGATGAGCAAGTTATTGAGTACAGATTTTTTATGTTTTAAATTCTGAAAATGCATTTATGCAGATTTTTGTTTTTGATCTAACATACTGTAATCTTTAACTTGCTCCTATTTGGGAGATAGGCATTTTCAATGAAAAGTGCAACTAAATAATTGATGAGCAAGTTATTGAGTACAGATTTTTTATGTTTTAAAACCTGAAAATGCATTTATGCAGATTTTAATTTTTGGATATAAATTACTGTACTTTTTAACTTGCTCCTATTTCGGAAGTAGACATTTTCAATGAAAAGTGCAACTAAATAATTGATGAGCAAGTTATTGAGTACAGATTTTTTATGTTTTAAATTCTGAAAATGCATTTATGCAGATTTTAATTTTTGGATCTAACATACTGTACTCTTTAACTTGCTCCTATTTGGGAGATAGGCATTTTCAATGAAAAGTGCAACTAAATAATTGATGAGCAAGTTATTGAGTACAGATTTTTTATGTTTTAAATTCTGAAAATGCATTTATGCAGATTTTTGTTTTTGGATCTAAATTACTGTACTTTTTAACTTGCTCCTATTTCGGAAGTAGACATTTTCAAAGAAAAGTGCAACTAAATAATTGATGAGCAAGTTATTGAGTACAGATTTTTTATGTTTTAAATTCTGAAAATGCATTTATGCAGATTTTTGTTTTTGGATCTAAATTACTGTACTTTTTAACTTGCTCCTATTTCGGAAGTAGACATTTTCAAAGAAAAGTGCAACTAAATAATTGATGAGCAAGTTATTTAGTACAGATTTTTTATGTTTTAAAACCTGAAAATGCATTTATGCAGATTTTAATTTTTGGATCAAAATTACTGTACTCTTTAACTTGCTCCTATTTGGGAGATAGGCATTTTCAATGAAAAGTGCAACTAAATAATTGATGAGCAAGTTATTATATACAGTTTATTTATGTTTTAAATTCCGAAAATGCATTTATGCAGATTTTTGTTTTTTGATCTAAATTACTGTACTCTTTAACTTGCTCCTATTTGGGAGATAGGCATTTTCAATGAAAAGTGCAACTAAATAATTGATGAGCAAGTTATTGAGTACAGATTTTTTATGTTTTAAATTCTGAAAATGCATTTATGCAGATTTTTGTTTTTGGATCTAAATTACTGTACTTTTTAACTTGCTCCTATTTGGGAAATAGGCATTTTCAATGAAAAGTGCAACTAAATAATTGATGAGCAAGTTATTGAGTACAGATTTTTTATGTTTTAAATTCTGAAAATGCATTTATGCAGATTTTTGTTTTTGATCTAACATACTGTAATCTTTAACTTGCTCCTATTTGGGAGATAGGCATTTTCAATGAAAAGTGCAACTAAATAATTGATGAGCAAGTTATTGAGTACAGATTTTTTATGTTTTAAAACCTGAAAATGCATTTATGCAGATTTTAATTTTTGGATATAAATTACTGTACTTTTTAACTTGCTCCTATTTCGGAAGTAGACATTTTCAATGAAAAGTGCAACTAAATAATTGATGAGCAAGTTATTGAGTACAGATTTTTTATGTTTTAAATTCTGAAAATGCATTTATGCAGATTTTAATTTTTGGATCTAACATACTGTACTCTTTAACTTGCTCCTATTTGGGAGATAGGCATTTTCAATGAAAAGTGCAACTAAATAATTGATGAGCAAGTTATTTAGTACAGATTTTTTATGTTTTAAAACCTGAAAATGCATTTATGCAGATTTTAATTTTTGGATCAAAATTACTGTACTCTTTAACTTGCTCCTATTTGGGAGATAGGCATTTTCAATGAAAAGTGCAACTAAATAATTGATGAGCAAGTTATTTAGTACAGATTTTTTATGTTTTAAAACCTGAAAATGCATTTATGCAGATTTTAATTTTTGGATCAAAATTACTGTACTCTTTAACTTGCTCCTATTTGGGAGATAGGCATTTTCAATGAAAAGTGCAACTAAATAATTGATGAGCAAGTTATTTAGTACAGATTTTTTATGTTTTAAAACCTGAAAATGCATTTATGCAGATTTTAATTTTTGGATCAAAATTACTGTACTCTTTAACTTGCTCCTATTTGGGAGATAGGCATTTTCAATGAAAAGTGCAACTAAATAATTGATGAGCAAGTTATTTAGTACAGATTTTTTATGTTTTAAAACCTGAAAATGCATTTATGCAGATTTTAATTTTTGGATCAAAATTACTGTACTCTTTAACTTGCTCCTATTTGGGAGATAGGCATTTTCAATGAAAAGTGCAACTAAATAATTGATGAGCAAGTTATTTAGTACAGATTTTTTATGTTTTAAAACCTGAAAAATGCATTTATGCAGATTTTAATTTTTGGATCTAACATACTGTACTCTTTAACTTGCTCCTATTTGGGAGATAGGCATTTTCAATGAAAAGTGCAACTAAATAATTGATGAGCAAGTTATTTAGTACAGATTTTTTATGTTTTAAAACCTGAAAAATGCATTTATGCAGATTTTAATTTTTGGATCTAACATACTGTACTCTTTAACTTGCTCCTATTTGGGAGATAGGCATTTTCAATGAAAAGTGCAACTAAATAATTGATGAGCAAGTTATTGAGTACAGATTTTTTATGTTTTAAAACCTGAAAATGCATTTATGCAGATTTTAATTTTTGGATCTAACATACTGTACTCTTTAACTTGCTCCTATTTGGGAGATAGGCATTTTCAATGAAAAGTGCAACTAAATAATTGATGAGCAAGTTATTTAGTACAGATTTTTTATGTTTTAAAACCTGAAAAATGCATTTATGCAGATTTTAATTTTTGGATCTAACATACTGTACTCTTTAACTTGCTCCTATTTGGGAGATAGGCATTTTCAATGAAAAGTGCAACTAAATAATTGATGAGCAAGTTATTTAGTACAGATTTTTTATGTTTTAAAACCTGAAAATGCATTTATGCAGATTTTAATTTTTGGATCTAACATACTGTACTCTTTAACTTGCTCCTATTTGGGAGATAGGCATTTTCAATGAAAAGTGCAACTAAATAATTGATGAGCAAGTTATTTAGTACAGATTTTTTATGTTTTAAAACCTGAAAATGCATTTATGCAGATTTTAATTTTTGGATCTAACATACTGTACTCTTTAACTTGCTCCTATTTGGGAGATAGGCATTTTCAATGAAAAGTGCAACTAAATAATTGATGAGCAAGTTATTTAGTACAGATTTTTTATGTTTTAAAACCTGAAAATGCATTTATGCAGATTTTAATTTTTGGATCTAACATACTGTACTCTTTAACTTGCTCCTATTTGGGAGATAGGCATTTTCAATGAAAAGTGCAACTAAATAATTGATGAGCAAGTTATTTAGTACAGATTTTTTATGTTTTAAAACCTGAAAATGCATTTATGCAGATTTTAATTTTTGGATCTAACATACTGTACTCTTTAACTTGCTCCTATTTGGGAGATAGGCATTTTCAATGAAAAGTGCAACTAAATAATTGATGAGCAAGTTATTTAGTACAGATTTTTTATGTTTTAAAACCTGAAAATGCATTTATGCAGATTTTAATTTTTGGATCAAAATTACTGTACTCTTTAACTTGCTCCTATTTGGGAGATAGGCATTTTCAATGAAAAGTGCAACTAAATAATTGATGAGCAAGTTATTGAGTACAGATTTTTTATGTTTTAAAACCTGAAAATGCATTAATGCAGATTTTAATTTTTGGATCTAACATACTGTACTCTTTAACTTGCTCCTATTTGGGAGATAGGCATTTTCAATGAAAAGTGCAACTAAATAATTGATGAGCAAGTTATTTAGTACAGATTTTTTATGTTTTAAAACCTGAAAAATGCATTTATGCAGATTTTAATTTTTGGATCTAACATACTGTACTCTTTAACTTGCTCCTATTTGGGAGATAGGCATTTTCAATGAAAAGTGCAACTAAATAATTGATGAGCAAGTTATTTAGTACAGATTTTTTATGTTTTAAAACCTGAAAATGCATTTATGCAGATTTTAATTTTTGGATCTAACATACTGTACTCTTTAACTTGCTCCTATTTGGGAGATAGGCATTTTCAATGAAAAGTGCAACTAAATAATTGATGAGCAAGTTATTTAGTACAGATTTTTTATGTTTTAAAACCTGAAAATGCATTTATGCAGATTTTAATTTTTGGATCTAACATACTGTACTCTTTAACTTGCTCCTATTTGGGAGATAGGCATTTTCAATGAAAAGTGCAACTAAATAATTGATGAGCAAGTTATTGAGTACAGATTTTTTATGTTTTAAAACCTGAAAATGCATTTATGCAGATTTTAATTTTTGGATCTAACATACTGTACTCTTTAACTTGCTCCTATTTGGGAGATAGGCATTTTCAATGAAAAGTGCAACTAAATAATTGATGAGCAAGTTATTTAGTACAGATTTTTTATGTTTTAAAACCTGAAAATGCATTTATGCAGATTTTAATTTTTGGATCTAACATACTGTACTCTTTAACTTGCTCCTATTTGGGAGATAGGCATTTTCAATGAAAAGTGCAACTAAATAATTGATGAGCAAGTTATTTAGTACAGATTTTTTATGTTTTAAAACCTGAAAATGCATTTATGCAGATTTTAATTTTTGGATCTAACATACTGTACTCTTTAACTTGCTCCTATTTGGGAGATAGGCATTTTCAATGAAAAGTGCAACTAAATAATTGATGAGCAAGTTATTTAGTACAGATTTTTTATGTTTTAAAACCTGAAAAATGCATTTATGCAGATTTTAATTTTTGGATCTAACATACTGTACTCTTTAACTTGCTCCTATTTGGGAGATAGGCATTTTCAATGAAAAGTGCAACTAAATAATTGATGAGCAAGTTATTTAGTACAGATTTTTTATGTTTTAAAACCTGAAAATGCATTTATGCAGATTTTAATTTTTGGATCTAACATACTGTACTCTTTAACTTGCTCCTATTTGGGAGATAGGCATTTTCAATGAAAAGTGCAACTAAATAATTGATGAGCAAGTTATTGAGTACAGATTTTTTATGTTTTAAAACCTGAAAATGCATTTATGCAGATTTTAATTTTTGGATCTAACATACTGTACTCTTTAACTTGCTCCTATTTGGGAGATAGGCATT